>JBBDHG010000443.1:162500-520000 GCA_037951165.1 Lophius americanus
CAGGAACCCAGCCCCGTGACCCCCTCATACGTCCTCCTCCCTTAAGGACAGAAACAAACCCCCGTCTTCTTCTCTATCCTTGCAGTCTATTTGGACGGCAGCCATGTGACCTAAATACGTGGTTATGTAGGTCGGATCAAGGGTGACCGTGCTCACTAAGTGATTAAAGCTCTATGTCTCACTTTGAGTGATAAATGTATGATAGAATGTACTTCGCTCCTCTTTCGGTGTCGTTTTCAGGATTCAAGATTTACTTTATTGACACTCAGACTGTCAGACGGGAACACACAGCAGAAGGAAAAAGGCCAGTAACTGTATTAGATACAAACAAATAGAAATGTGAGTAGAGGCGCATTGGCCGGCCGATCGATCGGCGCCGGGAGGCCTAATTTGATCAGAGAGCAGCCTCACTCCATGCCGGTTACACTTGTGGCGCACACATGCATCAAGCATGAGCTAGCACGGCTACAAAGATGTAATAAAATCCAGCAATTTCTTACACCGAATAAGCTGCAGACGAGAAACCCTGAAAACGTTCGGAACAACGACCTTAATTAAACATGGCTTGTTTCAAGAAGCTAACGTTGGCAGGGCGACTACAGCTAGCTACAGCACAGAGCCAATCACAAGAAGTCGCTGAATTAAGCCAAAATATAACATATGATGGACCGAACAAGGCGTGCAGAGTTTTTTATTCACCTCGAAACGTCATAGAATATCTTAAGTAAATGCACGGCGGGGAGGACGCAGGGTACGTTCATTTAAACAGGTCAGAATACATACACAATGCCGACCAGCCTGTCCTCCACTGTAATCCTTCAAAATAAGAGGACTTAAAACAAATTGCTCGTTATGATATTAAAAGTTGAAAGAAAAAAGAATCGGGCAAAAACAGTATCGTCTTGTCAGACTTTATAGAAATCGTTGATTTGTCAAGAAAATTGCAATGGTTGCAACTCTAAAAATAAGCAATCTGTACATAATGTGACTGGGATACCGGTATGCACAGGAGCTGGATTATTGGATTATTCAAAACCACATAAATAAATACTATGATAAGCATTTAGAATATTGTACCAATAAAAAAAAGAGAACTCTGAAAATGTTGAATATTGACTCGGTTCAAGTCGGTTTTCTGCTGTTTTCTGATAAATCTGCAAACTTTTCTTCAAGGACACCGCTTGACTTGTAAAAGACTGTGACGTTAAATTAAAGTTATGTTCCGACACGAATGGAGTGATAATGTGACAGAAGACAGAACATCACAAAACTCCGGCTTGTAACTTGATGGGAAGATGGCGATGCTGTCAGCAAGTTCCAATCTGATTTGGTCCGTTGACTGAAGTCGAGAGAACACGGCCTTTGGTTCCACTTCGGGACGTGGCTTGAAAGCTAATTGAGTCACAGCAAGAGGTTGGGGTCATTTTTGAATGACACTCCTCAGGGCCAAATATCAGAGAGTGATGTGACTCAGCAGAGAGTCCAACCCAAACGCGTCCGTGTTCTTAACCCAGACTGACAGCGTTCTGGCTCCTGTGAACACACTCGCCACGAGCTGCTCTGCTGGAAAACTGCAGTTTTCTTTCTCTTCTCCGGAATCATTGGCAACCTTTTAAAGAACAAAACAAAAAACAAACCCAGATAAAATGGGATTCAAAAACTGTTAAATTCAAATTATTAACAAAAACTCAACATTTTAAAGAAAGCATGACATTCCAAACATAAAACAGTATTCTCCAAAACACGCCACAATTATTGCCACCCTGCATGTAATAGTTTGCTCCGCCCCCTTTTGCCATAGTAACATCCCTGAGTCTCCTTAGGTAGTGTGTGATGATGTTTGGAAGCTCCGACCACGGCCCACATTAAGGTCCCTGACAGAACTTTTAGGTTTTCATCCAGTAGCTGCTGGTGTTTGATGGAAGAAAAACAGCCCCAATGTGTCAGAAATCCACCACCAGACTTCACCATGGGTATGAGGGGCTTTTTCCTTGCAGCCCTCCCAAACAGCTGGTGTTGGTGTCGGCGCCATCTTAAGGTGGTTAGGGAGACTTTCTGACTCCAAGATTCAACTGACCTCGGAAATTCTCTAGTTGTAAATATGAAAGAGTCTTTTGCCAGTCGACACAACTTCCTTGCAGTGGGTGGGGTCAGTTTAGAGACATGTCTTCTTCCAGGACGATTTTTAACTGTGGCGAGGTTTTTCTCGTCGCCATAGTCAGATTTGTGCAGCTCTAGAACTTTTCTTTGCTCATCATTGCTGTGTTCTCTGGTCTTTACCCGTCGTGAAGAAGATCAAAGAGAATCAGGCCTGTGTCGCCTCATATTTATACCCCAGTGAAACAGGAAGTCATTGTTCACCACTTCAGGGTTCCTACTCAAACAGGTGAACCAAAAAAATATAAAATAGGACTGGAAATATGCTTCTGTTAGCTTTTTTAATAGCATGATTTATAAAGTGACACTAAAGTGATGTTTTAGAGAGAAAAGTATTAGTTTAATGAATGTAAGAAAATGTAATGTTTTCTATACATTTTGTTATTTAAACGAACAGTTATGTATTTTGGTGAATAGTTTGAATGAAAAGTTTGCATCTTTTACTAGTTTTTTCTTTTTTTGAAGGCGCTGTAGAACCTCAGAAACATATTAACCCAGGAGGGAAGAGAGATTCGCAGTAGTACGCTCTGCATCATGTAATCTCATGCAGCTGTGTGGTTTATGAACGCAGGGATAAAACCAACCAACAAACAAGCGTGGAAGATATCGCCCATATGAAGAATGTCTTTGTTTAAAGGTCGTGATGTCAGTGCCTCCTCAAGTGGTTTATGGCAGCCGTTTGTTCGTTGAATGTTCCAGTTTTTAATAGAGCTATTGTACGACGAAATGGGAAGGAGTTGTTGTGAGTCATGTGACCTTGAAGGAAGCACCTGAGGAGTTTGTTCAGACGGGGACGTTTCTGGCTTCAGATGGGTCCGTCAGAGACGCGTCCGGTACCGTCATGCATGACGTTGAATGATTGTGATCCACCGTAGTGGATAAATAAGGACTTGTCCCCATGATGAGGCCCCTCTGTGAAATACTGTGCTGTGATTATTGTCTGGATGTCAGAACATACTGTAAAGATGCAGACAAATCCAACACCGAGGAGATAGATGGACAGTCATTGATGAACGGAGTTCAGTAGATTGACGGGGAAATAAAGAGATAGGGAGGAATTTAATGACCCACCCTCACCAACCCCACCCCCCCCGTAGGGGAACTTTTAGTGTCGCAGCAGCAGACAGACACGATAAATATACAAGAAAAAATACGGAAAAAAATGAGTAGTGTGATCCAAATGTGGACAATAAATAAATAAATAAATATATGTATGTATTTATATATTGTGCGTACCTATGTTTGTATGTATATGTATTTATATATACATATTTGAAAAAAATGATATATATATATATATATAGATCCATATTTATATGTATCTATGTATATATATGTGTATACATATCTATGTATGTATATGTATATCCATATGTATGTATGTATGTATATACATATCTATGTATATATATGTATATCCATATGTATATATGTATAAATACATATGGATATATGTATGTATACATGTGTATGTGTATATATGTATGTATTTTTACGTCATTATCTTCCTTTTGCACATATTAATGTATTGAATCCAATCATTCCCGAGGAATGCATAATTCTCTTTCGGTTAAGGAACATGCAAAATTGTTTTTGCAGTATTTCTACTTATGTTGAAGTTGAATACGTGATTTTCTTCCGACCATCATGAGTCAGAAAACCCATTAAATATCCGGTGGGTAAACAGTTGTGGGCGTAATTTCCAGTCTTGCCAACTGATTTTGCACCGAAGCATATTTCACATCCAACTACTAAAAACTTTGATGTTATTCTAAAACACCGTTTGGAGTTCTCTGACTAAATTACAAGGCGCTCACTTTACAACCGTATCATTTACGCCGCGTTTAAAATCATCTTTGGAGCAGGTTCCGAAAAGTTTAACTAAGCGATTTTAAGTTTTAAGTCGGCCGGCGTGAGCTCGTATCCGTTTTAGTGGGAATGCTCATTTAAGAAACATCTATTGTCCTGCCTATTTAAATCTCCGATGCGGGGGCATTCCCATAAGAATGGATTGCCGCTATAATTCTACTTCCAGGCGGTGTCCATAAAAGTTACAGCTCTTATGATGCGGCGGAGAACGAGCCTCCTGGCGCCCCTTTAGACGTGGAATATGAGGGAATGAACCGGAGAAGTGGGATCCATTAACTGCGGCGGATCACCCTCTACGTTAAAGACTTTTTAGGGTTTGTCAGTTTCTTTGTGTTTTTCTGTTTAATTAACGCGGTTGATGCCGGAAGTTAAGTTAAAACCCTTAAATGTCCTCAAGAAGAAAAATAAAAACGATGGATATTGTATGTTTTACTTTCTTTATATCAGACTTATGAAATCAATTCCATGATGAGATTCTATATTTAATGGGAAATAGTGTTAATTAAATACGCTCGCTTTTCCTACATTCATTACAAAGTGAATTATCGTAACCATTTGGGTAAAACACGTTTTTAAAAATCAAAATGAGCCTCATTAAACTTTTTGTTTGGTTGAGTCGACTTTTGGAATTCCGTTTAAAGGCCTCACATGTTTCTTTTACCTTACATGTTCAAAATAAACTCAAATATAAAATGGTTAATGCTTTCTGCCCGCCGACTCCTTTTGACCTGCGGCATCCTCCAGGGCTCCATCCTTGGCCCCTTACTCTTTAGCATTTGCCTGCTGCCGCCGGGGGTCATAATATAAAACCGGTTCAGAAACATTTTTTTCAATAAGAAAGTCATTCTCGGCTCTAACTTTGATATTTAAAAGTGGTGACAACAGGGGAATGCAGCCGAGGCAGCGCCGGGTGACACTGACGTCCCTCGAGGAGCGTCCATTATCCCTTTCCTCTCGCAAGCGGCAGGTGATATTTACTTTGAGATATTTCGTTTGCAGGGGAGACGCCCCCTTCCCTGACAACTCAGCAATCCACTAACTGACCTCGGCCACATTGCTCAGTTCCTCCCGGAGAGGCAGATAAGACGCGTGCCTGAGCAGATAACTACCTCAACCATTAGACCGGCGCAAATATGAGATTCAAAAATGATACAGCGGGTCTTTATTTGTTACCCAGTAATTGACTGAGCTTTTTCCGTAATGGCATTGTGTTTCCTGGCAGGCTACTGTGACCCCTATTAGTTCAGGAAACGCAACGCACTCGGGTTCTGCGTGCGCTGCCAGAAGCCGGCGAGGAAACGGACTGGGGAGGAAGGAGAGAGGAGGGATTGGAGATGGGTAAACAACAGCGAGGTGCAGACAATGGGGACAGGAGTGGAGAAAAGAAAGGGAAGATGAGTCATATCTCTGAGTGAATAAGGACCCTGATTGTAATTCTACTGCAGCAACCAGAGCTCAGACTACAGGAGCTTCAGGCTCCTTTAATCCGGATTCTGTCCTCCAGGAAAAACCCAGGAGGAATCCGGACTGGGACCTTTCTGACTAACGATGGACCAACATTCGTTCTTTAAATCTTCCAGCCTTCTCACAGGTTAAGAATGATTGGAAGCCTCCTGTAAATGTAAAAATGTCTGACGTTTAGATATAAATATCCGTATTTTACATGGGTAAGCTAATGTGAATATGCTAAACCCTCTGGACTAGAACTAATCCCCTGCTGACCACATCTCTCCAGCCCTTTTTCTCCTTGAGGCTGGTTTAGATTTCTGTTCTGAGCATTCTCAAATGTTAACTTTAACCATATTCTCATTAATACAACTACAAGTACGAATGCCAGACTGACAAAATAAGAAAATGACAAGAATAAAGTCACAATTTTCAGAAAGTAAAGTCATAATTTTACGAGAATGAAATCGTAATTCTACGAGAATTAATATTTAGATTAAGTTTTTGTATTTTTTTAAGGGCCACGCCTCCTTTCCATCAAAATGAGCTAAACTTGAGTAAATTTTAAACAAAGAAATATTGGATCATTTGGCACAACAACACGTTATTATAAGTATTAGGACCTTAGATCATTGTATAAGAGACTAAGACTGTTCTCAAGAAAGAACTCACTCGGAGTAAATCGCCCCTTTTCTTGAGCAGGAGACAATTCATTCCCAAAAACTAAAACTTATAACTTCAATCTGAGATTTTGTTGGTTTTTCAATGAGGGTTTAATAATCCTTTGTACACAAAACCTTTGTTTCTTGACACTGAATGCTGAAATTAATCACTGGTGAACTTAAAAAATGATTATATCTCTTGAAAAATGATTATTTCTCTTGAAAAATGATTATTTCTCTTGAAAAATTATGATTATTTCTCTTCCACTAACCGAGTGAGCTAGCTTGTTGGTAGCTAACGGTAGCTAGTTAGCTATATACTACTTTTCTAGTTGGGTCTGTATCACTAGGATACCATTAATCCATAAAATGACTTTTATTTTCATCTTATATTCGTGTGTCATGTTTGGAAATCACAAGTAAAACTTCTCAAATGATTAGAAGACAAATGTTTTTACGAACTGCTGCCACAAGCTGTGACTCATTAGACCAGCACACAGTTAACGAGATGAACTGATAAATTATTCAACCTAGCTACAAAGCTAATATTAGCACGTTCGCCTGCAGAGGCTGCATAAAGGGAAATCGGTACAGTCGCAGTCTTTTTATGGGTTATTATTATATCCACGCAGCACACGCTGTTGCGTCTTCCTGTCCCTTCGTTCGGTTCTTGATGAGCAGCCGGGGAAGTTTGCTTCATCGCACTGACCAGACTTGTATTAATAGGTGAGTTTCCGGCGTTGTTCTGCACATTGCCTTCATTCCTGGATAATGTGGGTTTTTTTAATCGCACACTCTAGTTGCATAACGTCAGTGAACTGTTGACCTCTTCAAATGGACCAAACATGTCAAAGCTGTCGGCACCCTTCACCTAGAAATCTGGACCTAAAGTTCTTGCTTACAGAACCAAAGCTGTTACTGGATAGAGGTGTTTCAATTCGTGCGGGCAGGATTCACTTTTTCCTCTTAAATGTCTTTTGGAGAATCCTTCAGCTGAACCTCCGGCGCTGTAACCGGGGCGGGTTGTTTTCTTTCCTCTCCATCACTTCATGCCTGTTGCTGATTTAGCTGCATGCTGGGCCAGCTAATCCTGCCTCTGATCAATACTCCGCTCCTCCTGCTCGCGCGCTGGATTTCATCCAGGAACCGCCACAGCTGACATCTTTATTTACCTTCCCCTCCGTCAGTCATAAACCCCGAGTGAGAAATGAAATGTACATCTCAAACAGTGTGGATTTCGTGAAGCCGGAAGACGTTTTCCACTATTAGTTGTTGTCTAAAATCAGAAATGAAGTGTTTTTTTGTGCCAACGTTCTCTGTTTGGTGTGAAACAGCTCCGTCAGCCTCGGAGGTAAATCTGTGTGTTGGGCTCAACATAAGAACCCTGTGTCGTCGTTGTTTTATGGCCCTCCAGCAGAAGAACAGAGCAGAACCCGCCGTCCATCTGAGGGATTCTCCTCGATCCATTAGATGCTTGGATGCTGATGGTGTTTGTCAGAATGCGCTGAACGCCCAGAGACAATTAAGTTGAAACACAAGGCTGGTTTAATGAAGCTCAGCAGGAAAAACATCACCGCAAACCATTTTCTCCCTACAACCATAGTAGTAGACAAGGTCCATTCGTGTACGGGAGGAACCAGACAGCGCCACTGGTACATGGCTGCCACTTAGGGTTGATGGTTCGGTGCCAGTGTGGAAAGATTGAGCAGAAACTTTGGAGTCTTTTTGATTTACTAACACAGTTGGAACTATGGCTTCACCACTATGGCCAAAAGGATAATCCTGATTATTTTGATCAATGCTGCGATCAAAACTAAGTCTCACGATTTATCGTAGATTTTACAAAGTGTCAGGTTCATGTGCGTCTCCGTTGTTCTGCTTGACCATCGGTAGAAGCCAAGTTCTTTTCCCTTCCATGATTTGCAGACGGTGTAGGTTTCGACCATTGTGGAAATATAAATTGAAATAACTATGGAGAGAAGGTTTTTGCCACCATTTGTCTAGCGCGTTGACCGTTTTCCTGAAATACAACTCATGCTATCAATCAGACACATTTCTTTGGCCAGAGGGAATGTGATTGTGTTGGTGATTTCGGGGGGTCTCTCTGAGCCGGATGGAAGCGTGACGCGCTGTACAAGGTCGCTGTTACGGACGTCTGAGTTGATGATGGATGATTGATTTTAGTGATGTTTTTCCTGGCCTTCGTGGATCCAGTGGATCATTTGGTTCCGTACACAGGCTGGTACCCTGCTTGCTAACGGTACTGGTATGATTTTATTTGATGAAGCTGATTGATGAAGCTTTTAATAAGTTAAGTTTCAACCCAGTTCATGTGATAAATCTTGAGTTACAGGTGAAAACGCATTTCACCGGAATATTTCACCGGTGTGTAAAAAAGGATAAAGTAAATTTTAGAGGCAAAAAGCTTATTTTGCATGTTGGGACTTCATTACCCATAATGCCTTGAGAACAGGAGAAGGGGTATTTTCACTTCCTTGTTAGCAGCATTAGCAAACAAGCTGTTTCCCCCCATTGACACTGACTTATTTGTCAACTTATTTGCAGTTGAGGCTCCCTGAGCGAGAGTCACTCCACTCTGTCCGGTACCAGGAATGATCCTATAATGACCCGCCATTGACCTGTCAAAGTTCCGTTAGCATTTCCCCGGCATAAACCCCCTGCCTCTTCCCCTGGACCACCACAACAAGCAAAAGTTGTCCCCATACTAAAGCTAGTTTCATGATTTTTCTTTTTTACTTTATCGTTTATTTTGTATTTAGTAGTCTCATCTCTGGGTCGTCCATCTCTCCTGCCTGTGTAATGCTCTTATTTGGGGTTTTTCAGTTACTACAAGGAAAGGCAACTTTATTTATGAAGCACATTACAGCTAATTCAAAGTGCTGAACACAAACAATCAACAGCATTGCAACAAAACATCAAACACTGAAAGTTCGAGCGCTGCTGCAGTTTTTTTCTGGGCGCTTGTTCCAGATATTTGGTGCATAAAAACTGAACGCTGCTTCCCCGTGTTTAGGTTCTGACTCCGACTCTAAGCCTATTGGCTTAATTTATGCTTCATTTGTGTTTGCTGTCATACTTTGGACTTTTGTGTAAGAGGTGGTACACGAGGTGAAGGAGTCTCCTACTCTAAACATTTGCCAAAACTTGAAAAATTAAATGGTCCAAGGCAATTTTAACCTAAAGGCTCTTTTCCAATGAGGATGGTGCCTTCAGGCGCGGCGAATTGTGTCCTTCATAATCGCGCTGCACTTTCCTGTGTAGCGAGAGAACTCAGTTATGGTCGCGACTTAAACGACCAAAGATGCGAGTACTCCGATGCTCTTTTGTTGCCGAGGCAACGGAGACCCTGGGAGCCGGAGTGCCTGCTGACACATTCCTGAGCCCGGCGGATCCTTACAGCTAACTGCACGTTGAAGTTCTGGATGTACTTGATGTAGAATTGGAACTGGGTTTTGGGCAGAAAGACCGACATGCACATGTGGTGCCGGGCCCGGAGCGCCTCGTTTTTATCTTCAGCCAGGTAAAGATAAAAACGAGGAGCAAGTTGACTTCCTGTCTTCTTTAGTGGAACTGAATGAGAGAAAGATTGGATCGGCCGCAGAAGTGTGTGTGTGTGTGTGTGTGTTTGTGTGTGTATGTTAATGAGTGTGTGTGCGTGTTTGTATATATATATGTGTGTGTGAGTGTTTAGGTGCTTGTGTGTGTCTGTGTATATGTGTGTGTGTGTGTTTGTGTGTGTGTGCATGAGTATATATGTGAGTGTGTATGTGTTTAGGTGTGTGTGTGTGTGGTTGAGTGTGTGTATATATGTGTGTGTGTGTGTTTGTGTGCATGTGTGTTTATGTGTGTGTGTGTGTATGTGTGTGTGTTTATATGTGTGTGTGTGTATGTGTGTTTATATGTGTGTGTGTGTCTGTGTGTTTATATGTGTGTGTGTGTGTCTGTGTGTGTGTGTCTGTGTGTGTGTGTGTGTGTGTGAATAGGGCCAACAGGCCTGGATGTGAAATCTGCTCCTCAGGCCATGAATCGGCCATTAATCCTGATTTGTCACCATAATGAACCTTCAGCTGACGATTAATTATCATACAAATCACTGCGATAAACGATTTATTTGTTTTCTGTTTTGTTAGTATTTAATACCATTATCTATCTACACTTAGATGTTTGTGGTGCAGAACTTGGCTGCAACAGTTTTACTAAATAAAACAGCTCATTAGTGCCAATTTAGACTGAAACCCAAATGTTTCCGTTTGTGTTTATTTGTAATCTGTAGTCATTAAGGCTAAAGACACCAAACAAGATTTATTTGATATCGAACAGACATATAATCATAACAGAAAGTACGTCGTGTATGTATGTATGAATATATGTATATGTGTTATGTGTGTGTGTATGTGTGTGTGTGTGTGTGTGTATGTATGTATGAATGTATGTATATATATATATGTATGTGTGTATCTCTCTCTCTCTCTCTCTGTATATGTGCATATATAGATGTAATATGTGTGTGTGTGAGAGAGAGAGAGAGAGAGAGAGAGAGAGAGAGAGAGAGAGAGAGAGAGAGAGAGAGAGAGAGAGAGAGAGAGAGAGAGAGAGGAGAGAGAGAGAGAGAGAGAGAGAGAGAGAGAGAGAGAGGAGAGAGAGAGAGAGAGAGAGAGAGAGAGAGAGAGAGAGAGAGAGAGAGAGAGAGAGAGAGAGAGAGAGAGAGAGAACTTTCACTCTCAGCTATGGGCTCCAAATTCCTCTTACTATTTTTAATTTCTTATCAACAATTGAATTTTACTTTTTTCTCTTCTCTGTCTGTTAATAGACTGTAAAGCACATTGAATAACGTTGTATTGTTTTGAAGTGTGCCGTATAAATAAAGTTTGTTTGACTGATTGATTAAAAGCCACAGTGAGATCAGATGAGAGTTTCTGATCCGATGCATCACTTCTAAATATGCAGCTTTATTTAAAGGATCTGATCATAAATGACAGATTTAAGGACTGAACTCCTGCTAGTTCTAGCCGCTCTGCTGAAACATCAGCTTCTAAACTGGCCGTGTTCCTCGGAGGGATTCAATTAGAAGTGTTTGATTAAGTTTTTTGTGCAAAACGTTTCCGGGGTTTTAAGAGGCGCCTTATTTTGTCCTCACTGGGGTCACAAATTGCGAGATTTATGTCTTTTGAGTCGTTCGGTTCCGCGTCGGCTCGTTAGCTTTCCGTGCGTTTACAACCGGATAAGTTGTACTTCTATTCTACTTTCCTCTCCTTCCTCATTTTTTCCATCCGGGTTTCATTTTAGGGGCTTCGAGTGTCATTTTAGGGTGTATTACTTACCTAAGAGAGACACTTATTGGTTTGGGCTCAATTTCAACCTACTGGAAGGTAAAGCCGGCTTCACATTACCCAAATTAAAAGGCTAAATGGATTTTCATTTTTTTGTCCCGGTTCCGTATGGACTCCTGAAAGCTTTGAGGCCTGATATTATTTTTCCTGGTGGGAGTTCTACTGGGAGGGGGTGGAGGGGGGCTGTACTCTGTGTAACCAATTGTAAGATGAGTCATATTTGAACAGGAATGGAAACGATCTCCCTCTCCTCCTCTGGCTTTCAATGTTCTCTTGAGTTAAATGGATAGTTTGCTTTTAATGAAATGAAAGATTTTATTATAATTGGCTCTCGCTGTGCTTGTACCTGCAGCCATTCATGGCGAGGTGTTTCTCATCTCATTAACGGCGCCTGCTGCCATAATTGTCTTTGCATCGACTAGAAAACTCAACCTATTTAAAGTTATGTGCCGATGCAAAGTTGGAGTTCAACAAGTGCAATACTCGGTAAGATTTGTCACACTGTGTGTTCATCTGCAGTAAACGCTACAGCATTAATGCTTGCGATTAGCGCACGTTAGCATCCTAGCATGCTAAACTTAGTCGGCTATAATACCTGACTATAGCTGCTAAACAGTGGCGGGTGAACAATGATGATGTCGGTAATCTTAACCAACTACATGTTAGCCTGATCTTCATTACAAGCTCATCTTTATTCCCGAAAAGTCGGGGATATTATAAAATCTTCAAAGCCCGCTGGCTTAAGCCACTCTGCTAACATTAGCTTCTCAACTTGCTATGTACCTCGGTATCATTTAATTAACTTTGATTAAGTAAGCTGTGGCGAGTTGTCGCGATTGAAGAGACGCCTTCATTTGTCCTAACTGGTGTTACAAATTACCACCTTTGTGTTTTACGGGTTTACCTGTGAGATGTTTGGAGCCGTCTTAGCTCATGCTGGTTAGCATCAAGTGAGGCTAACCGTGCGTTTGCCGATTTCCTCAAAGTGGGCCTCCCGGCGCCGATGAATTGTTCTGGACATCTAAATAGAACTATTATTGATATATGTCCTCACTGTTTCTTGTATCTTTGTGTGTATTTGGGGGGATATTCAGAACCGATCTTCTCTTTGGTTGAGGTACTTAGAGGCCAGTGCTTGACGACAGCTTTCGTACGTGTGTTTTGTCTGGCTCCTCCCCGGCCGACTCCTCTAATCCCGAATCCAATTAACTGCATTATCAAACGCACGTCATACCTTTTTAAAGTAATGCAACGTCGGGAGAATCAATCTTCTCCGCCGGCTTCGTTTTAAAAAATATTCTTGCCTTCCAAAATATGATCAGTCGAAATAATAAGGAGTGGCGGAGGATTTTCCGCGCCGCCTCGGCGACTGAATCCACGCTCTCCGTGTCGACTGACTGAACGATCAGATGTTTTTAGCGGCGCTCGACTTTGTTAACCTTTCATTCCTGCTTATGCGGCTCTGCTTATTTCCACTCCTGTGGACTCGAAATAACGCACTCCGGCAGACGGTGGGTACGTGATGGAGGGGGAAGGAAGGAAAGGTAGAGCCCAGCTACCTGCTTTAATCACCCCCTTCTCCTCCCCCTCCCCTCCCTCAGGTCCTCCACTCATCTCATTACAGAGAGGAGAGGGTGAGAAGTGAGGCCTGCACGGACCTCCGCATCAATTATTGAACCCTATCTTTTACCGGGTCTCCTCCTCCGGAGTCTCCGGTAACCTTTACATAAAAGAGCGGAGGAAGACTCCCGGCCTTCATCCAGTGTCGGATGTACAGCAGAGACGTATGGATCCAGTTTGGAGCTTTAAGAGAGGCTGCCGTTTAAGAGCTTGTGCTGTGACATGTTTTCTCTCGCACAAGCAGAAACGCAATCATCCTGTTTAATTGTCTTAACACCCTCCTCCTCCTCCTCCTCCTCCTCCTCCTGCAGTTGAGCTCCAATGCTAATTAATTCCGCTCTCCATTTAAATGGTTGCCGTCGTGGAGAGGTAAAGCAAATAATCATCAGAACTGACATTTGATTCCGCGCACTGTCACGTCGGCTGAGTTATGCTCCGCTCCCTGCCTCCTGCCACGCACAGTCAATTCGATTCGCTCAGCTGGAGTCCAGCTGATGGAGGTTTGCAGAACCGAGCGCCACCGAGGCATTCAGATAACTTGAGGGCGACCCGACTGTGACGCTGAAAATCTGACTTTATCTTCTGTCTTTTCCTGTGTGTGTGTGTGTGTGTGTGTGTGTGTGTGCGTGTGTGTGCCTCCTGCAGGTTAAGAAAGTCAATATCAAAAATCGACCTCCCGAAGCCTCTGAGCAGGAGAAAGAAGACGCCGCCGAGATGTTCAGCACTAAAAGGTCAGCCTGGTGTCACTTCTGATCTATTCTTGTCGTCTCGTGAGAAGAAAACAAAACCGAACGTCAGAAATCTCAGGGCATTTTCAAATGACTTCTGTGGATAATGGCCGACATTAGTGGTCAGCTGCGTTTTCCACGGACGTCTATCAGAAGTGTGAAGGCATTGATGTGACTGGAGGCGACGCCTGGTTTAAGGTCACACACGCAACACAAAAAAACGACCACACAGAAACATCGCCACATTAAAAGCCTCCATATAATTAGAGATACAAACTTCTATTTGGAATTTTCCAACCGGTTGACCCCAGAGAACCTTTTAAAACTCAAGTGTAAATACCCAAATGGGCTTCGCAGGAAGTTAAGGAAAACCAGTTTGTCTCTGTGTGTACATTCTGTATTTTTAATGTGCCTCGTACGCCTGGCAGCGTACAGTCTGCATAAATCATTCATTACTCTGGCTTTTGTAGATGTTGACCGCAGGCTAGAGGTAGTCACGTGTGTGCGTGTGTGTGTGTGCGTGTGTGTGTGCGTGTGTGCGTGCGTGTGTGCGTGTGCGTGTGTGTGTGCGTGTGTGCGTGTGCGTGTGCGTGTACGGTGGATTAAGTGGATCAAAACAAAAAGCTTTTGGTTGTTTCTGCAATGTTGTTCTAATCCTGGGTTGGACGGGTCACAGGTTCGGCTCGGCTAACGTTTAAACACTGGATGCGTGTCTCCGCAGTCAAAACACTTGAATAATTAATTCTCTGAATTCTGATGGAATCGTGCTTCTTGAATCGATAAGATTATAATAGACGGACCAATCCGGAGCCTAATTTTAGCTCCGCAGCCTTCAGAGGTTCCGAGCAGAAGTCACATGACATCATAGGTGATATCATGTGGCACCAGACAGCTTGACTATAATAGCAACCCAATAATGTCGATGGTACTGGAACCCAATCTAATGTTCCTATTATTGAGTTTGTCATTAAACATGTTCTGTACTGAGATGATTGAAATGTCTATTTAGACGCACACACCTAGGCTTTAAGTGTGGTTGTGAACTCCAGGCACTTCCTGTGACAAATTAAAAGCATGATCCCCCGTCTTCCTGTTTGCGTGCCACACCTTGAGAAAACTAGTTTAATTTATAAAAGACGTGTTCTGGAGTATCTATAATTATATTTCCAGGTACCTTATAACATCAGATGATCACATGAACAGGTATACTCAAATGCCTATACAATTCAAAGCCATAACATTAAGACCACCTGGCTAATATTACGCTTCACCGGGCGGCCGGAGGTCAGGAGGTGGAGTGGTCCTCCGCTTATCAGTAGGTTGCTGGTTCAAACCCTGATGCTGGTGGTCTACATGTCCTACATGTCCTACATGTCCTACATGTCCTACATTTGCTCCTGATGGTTGTTCCTGTGATGAATGGATGATGGCGGGGCCGATTATGACTTCTGGTGAAGAAGTGGCGCCATGTATCGTAGCCTCTGTCATCAGTCTACGAATGTTGGTGCTGTATAAGTAAAGTCCAGTGCATTCACCGTGTGTCCTGACATCATTCTATCAGAACCAGAATTTACCTTTTCCTCGGGCGCTCATGTCCCAGTTGCTGGTTCACTGGTTCTCCTTCCTCAGACCGCTTTGACATCTGCAGACGGGAAACACTTTGCAGTTCAGGAGATGCCCCGACCCAGTCATCACAATTTTGGCCCCTGTCAAAGTCGTTCAGATCTTTACCTTCGCCCTTTTCTCCCCTGCTTCCAGCAGGGGATTCAATACAAAAGGCTGGGAGCCTAAAATGTCCCACCCTATGACGAGCACCATTCTAACAAGTTAATAATAAATCCTACTCTGAGTTCACCTGTCAGAGGTTATAATGTAATGGTTGATCAGTGACACACACTGATTTAGGAGTTAATGTGTTTATAGCAGAAAGGTAGAGGGACAGTTCAGGTACATGAGTTCATGAAGACTCAGTGCTGTCACAATACATCCACCCCTGTGTGTGTGTGTGTGTGTGTGTGTGTGTGTGTGCGTGCATGTGTGTGTGAGATCATCATGCAGTGTGTGTGTGGATGATTAAACCAAACCCGCTCTCCATCTCCAGGGAGCTGTGTCAGCACAGTCCATGACACGGATACGCTCAGAATGACTGTAATAGGTCTGCCTTCTTGAAATTCAAAGATTCCAGAAGCTCATTCACGTTTTTGCTGAATACAAAACAAAGTCTCCCTCTCTCTCTCTCGCTCTCTCATTCTCTCATTCTCTCTCCCCCCTCTCTCTCTTTCCCCTCTCTCTCTCTCTCATTCGCTCATTCTCTCTCATTCTCTCTCTCTCACTCTCGCTCTGTCTCTCTCTCTCTCTCTCTCTCTCTCTCTGTCTCTGTCTCTCTCTCTCTCTCTCTCTCTCTCTCTCTCTCTCTCTCTCTCATTCTCTCTCTCTCTCATTCTCTCTCTCTCTCATTCTCTCTCCCCCCTCTCTCTCTTTCCTCTCTCTCTCTCTCATTCTCTCATTCTCTCTCATTTTCTCTCTCTCGCTCTGTCTCTCTCTCTGTCTCTCCCTCTCTCTGTCTCTCTCTGTCTCTCTCTCTCGCTCTGTCTCTCTCTCTGTCTCTCCCTCTCTCTCTCTCTCTCTCTCTCTCTCTCTCTCATATCTATGGATAGTCATCTCCAGTAACGCGTGCGACGCAAGAGCGTAATTAAACGTCTTTCATTAAAATGTAATCACTCAAATGCGATAACATAGCAGTTTACCTTTTGTGGAGGTTTTAAATCCGAGGCATATGCACTTTGTGATTCTGACTGTGTTCTGGTGAATGAACGTCTCCTCAGCCTGGTTGTTTGCGTGCGCTCATTAAAATGTAAGTGGAGCAGCGTCAAGCTGACTGCTTCATTCTGAGGAGAAGGCTTCATGAGGAGATGCACCGCTGTCTTGAATATCGTTACATATTTAAAACTCTTGTTTTCAGTGATTCTCTCTGCCGGCGTTAAACGACACGAGGAAGTGTGAGGCCCGGTTTTGGTGACACCTTATATGGACGGCGATGATCTCAGCGTCTTCTTCTTCTTCTTCTTTAGGCTCCTCCCTTTAGAGTTTACCAAAGTGGATGATCTCGTTACGCATATTGATTCGGCATAGATTTTTACGTGGGGTGCCCTTCCTGACGCAACCCTCCCCATTTATCCGGGCTTGGCGTCGACACTAGAAGTAAACCGGTTTGTCCACTCCTCCACTTATTCTGGTTCAGGTCGCGGTGGCAGCAGGCCAAGAAGGGTATTGGAGATGTCCCTCTCCCCAGCAATCACTGCCCAGCTCATTCTGGTGGGTCATGAGGTTTTCCAAGGCCAGATCCTCCATCGAAGTCGGGGTTTATTCCGAGTTCGGCACAAATAGAGTTTTCCAATAGTAGGACTATCTGTTAAACCTCCGTCTTGTGAAAGTAAGAACCCTAGACGCTACCCTGCAGAAGATATAATAATATTCATTGTCTTATTTACCGGAACATCATCCCTTCACAGGATCCTCGATTTGGTCCTTTATTTGGTCCTCCTTTATATCCTTTAAACTATATACTACTTATTATAAAAGTATTTGTGATTCCCCTCTCAGAACAGGCTGATATTCACGGTAAACGTTCCCACGTGAGCGTAGAATCCCCTTTGTAGTGGATTTTACACACAGCACTTCTGAAACGGGACTGGGCTCCATTTCTAACACACAACCTCCGTTTGACCCCGGGGCTCCAGCTGAATTCACTCATCTCGGCGCTCAAGGGTAAACGAGAGTAATTAGTTTTCCGTCCTTGTTTGTCAGTAATTTGTTAATCAAGTCAAAAGTAATTCCTCTTAGCTCTTTTTTAAATGAAATGAAATGTTTAAAGCTGAATAGGAAGAGGATATAACTGTTGCGTCGGCGGCGGCGGCAGCTCAGACGCAGATCGTGGAAAAACAGAGTGATGGTGAAGGGATCAGTCATTTCTTTCAGTAATGAACTTACCTAAATATGAATCAGACTCATTAGTGGCAGCAGCAATAGTCCTCGATGGGTTTTTACGCCGCATTGGTCTTTTCCACGTTTAATCTGAGGAGTGGGTACTGACTATAACTTGGATCGGGATGTGTGCTAATCGAACACTGTGGGACGCCCCGACACAGCGATGCATTGCAGAAAGGTTCCCGATTATTGCGCCTTAATGGATGACTCATCACGAAGGAAAGCCTGCGTTCATATTATGGGTTGTCCTTGTCGGTCTCGCGACGCAGTGGGTGACCACCCTCACCTACGCTGCAATCAATATGTCATAACCTCAATATGTTCGTTAAGCTGGTAATGACATATTAGGGATAACAGTCTTAACGAAATATCAGATCTGACTTTGACACAGCCCACCACACACACACACACACACACACACACACACACACACACACACACACACACACACACACACACACACACACACACACACACACACACACACACACACACACACACACACACACACACACACACACACACATCCTGACCTTCATAAGTTGTAACTGGACTCCGGCAGTCTGTCTCTCTGAGCTGTTGATGGACATGAAGGGGCCGCGCTCTTGATTACTTATGTATGCAGAGGGCCGCTAAAAGAATGCTGTCTGGGGAGTAGAGTGCATGCTGGGATGTGGTAGCCCCTTGCAAAGGCCTTCTGATCCATTGTTGATGAACTAACTGCCGCCCCCGATGCAGCACGTTGGATTTCCTGTAAGTGATCTTGAAAGGTGTCGAAACAGTGGCCAGTGAAAGTCGGACGTGATCCGTCTTTCTGGTGCTGTAAAGACCGTAATTTAATATTAAGTTGGGTTTCACATGAGTGACAAGGTGAATATTAAGTCAGTTTTCACATCTGGTCAACCTGTAACTCTGTCGTAGAGAAGACTCTCTATGTTTCTGTGGAGCTGGAGGTCTTTATCATGATATGATGACAGCAATCATCGTAAGTCATGATGTTTACGCCATCTTTAGCATAAAGCACAGTAGAACATTTCACCGCAGATAATGACAGCAGTGCTGGTTCTACTTAACTCGCTGAAACTGGACTCCTGGTATGAAATAATCATTGTTCCATGTGGGTTGAATCCGAAACAACTGGACTTCTGTTTTCTGCTGGAAGACGTTTCCCCTCTCATCCAAGAGGCTTCTTCAGTTCCAACTGAGTCATCGATGGGATCTGATCTTAGATCAAAGGGTTGACTCCACATAAATAGTTTGATGGAGTCAATATGGACCGTTTTAGATCATAAATGAGTCACTGTTTTTCCCCCCGAACAAATGTATTTATTGATTCTTTATTTTTAACTTAAAACATGAACAAACACAACAAACAAGGAACAAGTAGGGTTTAAAGGGTTAGATTTACATCCACCATCAGAGCCGTGCTTTGGTTTCCAGTCCAAATTAGGCATCGGAGTAGTTTTTTGCAAAAGGAAGTGAACAGAGTTTCAAAGGAGAAATGAATGTCATGTGACCTCAAACGTTCAAGGTACGACTTTCTCTCCCTCTAGAAATGTTCGAAAGCCTCCTCTTATCTTATTAAACATACAATATTTACTCTCTGATCATGTAAGTACATTTTTTCCACCCGAAAGAATGAAAAAGACCCTGTCTGTCGGGGACGACAGCGTGGGCCTAGTTGGATGTGCCGTCATTCAAGGCTTTGACAGCTCGGTTAGAGTGGAAGCCAGTGGGAAACATCGCAACCTCTCTTAAAATGCAAGAGCTACTCACTCGGGTTTTGATGTTGGTCCAAAAGTGATGAAAGAAGAACTGCTCCTCATTAAGCTCTGATGTTCAGCCAACCAAACAAGCAGTAATCCAACGTAGACGAGGCTCGGAAGATCCAAACGCAGCTTGTGTACGCGTGTGGGAGAAGTCCCCCACATGTAGAAAGACATTCTGCTGGTCAAACAGACATGAAATGAAGAAGTGAAAGGACTAGAACTAACAGAAAGCCCTCAGGTGGACTTTCTTTTGGAGTCGCCATCCCAACCGGTGCTTCGGCTGTGGAAACATCCAGCTCCGGGGCTAGAGATGTCGGACTTCCTGTTTACCTTTTATCGCCTCATTTAACAACACAGACGGCTTCAGCATCTCCATCAGACCGCCTTCCTTGCAGCGGGTCCTGGACACGGGAAGCCTGAGCATGGATAATAGATCTGAGAAGTGTCAACTCTGCAGGAAAGTGATGAGGAGGAGGAGGGTGGGGGGGCTTTCTGCTGACGCTGGAAGGACGGCGGTATCAAACGTCAAGAGACGCATTAATTCCACTGTAAGTGTTTGTAGGCACCGGTGTTTGTGCAGCAGAGCATTTACTCAGCGTCGTCATCAAATGTGCTGTTTGATTGACCCGTCGCATGTGCAAACCACCTTTTTCTGCATGATTAAGACAAAGTTCCGTCTAACTTGACTTTTCACGGCATTGAAGGAGAGTTAGGTAGGAAATCAAACAGCGGCCCGGTCCATCAGTTTGTGTCCCGGATCAGGCTTTTAGTGAGAACCGATGATGTTCAGCTCACAGCAGGTGGTTGGCGGCGGTCTTAAAATGCTTACGTGTTAAGCCGTCTCTTTTACCGATCACAGGAATAATGACCGCTGCCATGACAACAGCAGATGTGCGTTGTGGCTTTTCGAAAAAAAAACCACACGGCCAGGATCCATTTCCAGTGGGCTCCAGCTGCTACGACCACAGATTCTGTTCTCCCTTTCACATGAGAGTAAAGTTCAGATTGATGCTCTTTCAATCTTGATGGGAAACGGAAAGCAGAAAGCAGCCCTGGCCTTTTCCAGTCTATAATTTTGGAAAATGGTGGTCGTCATGCTAGCACACCGCATTAATGGGATGGTGTTTTCATCCGATGTGTGGGTTGACATTTTTTGTGAGCAGGATGTGTCACCAAAGTATTAGCGGCGGTACCTTTTCAGCCCACAGCCACTCTCGATCCTGAGTGGACCCCGGTGATGTTTCAAAAGAACTATTCATATGTGGAAAGCATTCGGCGGCGCTAATTTAGCTGCAGGTATCGCTTGAAAGCGAGAGGCCGTTTGCATTAAAAGTATAAACGAGGATTGAACTCCTCCTTATGTCGCCTTCCTTATATACCGTGTTATATAAAAGACGCGTTCACGTTAGATCGAGATACAAGATTCCAGATTGATTTTAGGGGACCAGACGGGCAAACAGAAGTTCGGTGTTACGTTGCATCTGGCTCCACAAAACAAATGTGTAAAAAGTAAATGTGTAACTAGGCCTTTATTGTCTCCAATCCCCTGCATTTTACAAGAAGTCTCCCTGATTGAACTCCTCCAATTACTTAAGGACAGAATGGGATAAATGGTTTTCAGGCGTTATGGGGGATTTTTGGAGATTAAGCTCCCCCTGGTGTCAGAAATATACAACTGGTCTTTCCCAAAATCAATCCACTTCTTCCTCATGCTAAGGTTTATTTGACTATAAAATTTGAGATATGATTTTTAAAAAAAGAGAGGATATATGTAACAGTAAAAATGAAAGTGACGGGAAAAAACTTTGAATGATACCCGAAAGCATGAGGGCCTTTATTCAGAGAATTTACCCAGCATCCTCGGGTTTTGGGGGTGTAGCTCCACCCAAAGGATCCACCTCATCTCAGAAAACAAACCATCAACGTATGAAAAAAGTGAAAACCCGCAGGAAGTTGAATGTTTTTGCTCTGGTGTGTTATTTCCCAGCCTTACACCTGTCACTCATTCTGACGAGCTGCCTGCCAGAACCTGCACCCGCCCACCTCTGGTTGGAAGCTATAAACAAAAGCTCTACAGTTTTAAACGAGTCTTTCCCCCCGGTCACATGGTCCTCACTGCCGTTCTGCTTTTGTTGCCGTGACCTTTATATGCGTGACTGCTGCAAACGCCAAACAACCCGCGAGCAGAATTTATGTAAATGAGCCCGTGACTTATATAATAAATATTCTAATGTTCCACTCGGGGCTGTAGCTTTTATGAGAACAAAGGTTTTGTTTATTTGTTGTTGTTTTTTTGCAGTATGAGGGGGGGGGGGCGGGGTGCCGAGCAGAAAGCTTTATTCAGTCATAATGTCGTGGCGCACATACCGGATCCATGTACGGAGTTGAATGTCACCTAGTGAAATCGGTGAAGGTGAGCCCGCGGGCCGTGGACACAAGCGAGGGAAACTTTGATGCAGCTTTATTTAGAACCATTTTATTTTATTTTTTTACAGGATTACGTTCCGGGCTCTGTTTCCAACTTCAAAGACGGGCTTTCACCCCCGCTGGGGGTTGGCTGGCGTAGCCGCTCCCCATCATAGGACGCTCCTTAATTATTACGTGGATGTTTCTTCTTTTCTTTCTCTCTCCTCGTCTTCCGTCGTTCAAAAAGTGATCGGTTCCGATCGGACTTCTCTTCCCATCTTTGCTTTGATAATCCATGAAGCGAGATATGCGGCGAGTCTGTGTGCGGCTCCCTTCGATGAGATTAGATTAGATTAGAGCTTTCGTCGCACGTGGCCTGATAAGAGACAGAATGAGTGACAGGCGAGATGTTGGGGGAGGGGGGAGTAGAACCGCCACCTCTTTCCATTTAAGCGCTGCAGATGTGACGACGGCTTCACCCGAGAATAAACACACGACGAGCTTCATATGTCTGATTATGGAAATGTTTCTCCCGTTGGATATGAATTCACTTGACTGGTTGCATATTGCTGTTTTAATAGCGCTGCATTATTAAAAGATCTCCGATCGGGCCGCGTCTCCTTTCTTCCTGCATTTCTGCTGCGTAGGCATCAACGGGGAGATGGATTCCCTCGAGCCGCGAAACCGCGTGGACAAATGACACATATGTGCGATAAACCGGTGGGTGGGAGGACATTAATGTAAATCAATCTGAACATCTGAGGAAAACAAAAATGGGTTAGGGTGACGTTTAAAAAAAAAAATTTTTTTTAATTAATTCCTCAGTTGTTTGTCATTTTGTTCAACCGTTAGTCAAAAACAGAAATCGTTCAGTTTAATCTCGCTAAACAAAGAAGCAACGGATGAAACCCTAACAGTTCAGGAGATCTTTGTATGTAAATTATTTCGGCGATTCCAGAGTTTTTATGAAAAAGTTCAAAGCTTATTAAGTTTCTTTGTATATCAAAACTACGTAATCATATATATATATTTTTTTTTTACTGTTTTTCTTTGTGTTTCTCTTTTTTCTTTTTGGGGCAAAATTAGGGAAAAACTAATAACAGATTTGCAGGAAATTTTACCCAGAGGTAGATTTTAGTCAAATTGCGGAGTTGTCGCGTTTTAGTTGCTAATGCAACGAGTGGCGGTTGCTAAGCAACGCCTAAACCTGCTAAACACAAGTTTACCCACCCTGTCGCATCAATCGATCAATCAATCTTTATTTATAAAGCACATTAAAACAACACAAAAGCAATTCAATTTACTTTACAGGAAAAGAGCGAACCAAAACCAAATGGTTAAAATATAATAAAAAATACTGAGATGAATTTAGAGAAGAATGTAGTTGAGAAAATAGAATGTGAGGTTAAGATAATAATAATAATTAATTAATGAAATAATGATATTAACATGATGAATTATGCAAATAAAGTGCTTTTAAATAAATAAATAACTAACGAGGTAATGGGGTTAAGGGGATAAATAGTGAAAGTCTTAAATGACAATAGGAAACAAAATAAAAGTAATTAAAAAAGGAATGAATAATAAATAACATATCCACAGGATTTACTCCATTACTCTTCAGAACAAAAAGAAGCGCTATTAAAGCAGCTAGTGGCTGAAGTTTAGGGCTTAATCTAGTAAAACCTCCATTACACCTTCATCGTGTTTAAACAGATGGGCGTGGTGGAATAAATCTTTAAACAGTCAACTTTTAAGTTTTCTGCTCAATGGTTATTTTAAGTATCGCCTCAATTTCATTTTCAAGCCTAATTTAGCTCCAAAACTATGATGTGTTTTTACAAAACCTTGGTTTCTGTGGACAGGTAAGACCTACAATAATTTATTACTCAGCTTCACAAGTGCTGCAAAAAAAATCACCAATACAAAAAAAATGCCTCATTTTTGGGGATAAAAAAAGTCTATTTGATCATTTTATTGTGGTAAAACCTTAAAAAATCCAAGCACAACAAAACTAAGTTGTGCATAAAACAAAATAAGGTGAGAATCACAGCGTGGTGAAGGGCAGGGGGTCGCCTGTAATCTCTCATCAAGGATGGGCTACCTACCCTCCTGGTAAAACATTTACACCTTCTTTTTATTGCTCTAGTAAACAAACATTATTTGTGTCAAACAACTTTTTTACTGCAGTTTTATGAGCGCTCTGAGATTCTCCTTTATAAAAGTTTCCGATTTAATATATATGAGCTTCTCAGGGAGGAAGGGGTTTCAATAGAAGAGTACAATATAAAGATCATTGATTATCAAAACTGTTGCAGAATATTCTACATTATTCTCTTTTTCTTCTTTTGAAGTTTGAGGTTTAGATCATAAACCCAAATCTCAGGATGCCCCCCCTCTCATATGATAGACTCATGATGCATTCAGGTGCAGCCTTCGGCCTTCCCCCTCCTGGGACAACCCTTCTCCTCCTCGCATTTGATCTCCTCTTCCTTCCTCTCTCCGCCGCTCTCTTCTGTTCCTTCTTTCGTCCTCATCCAACTGCTAGATGGATGGATGGATGGATGGATGGATGGCGGCGGCGAGCTGCAGCAGCTGCCGCCCCAGGAGATCGCTGACCTAAGGAGAACACCACAGAGGAGTCGAATTAATGTTTGATTTCATTACCGGCGTCCAAACACCGGCAGTACTCAATGTCATCCAGAGTGTTGGCGCCGCTCAAGCAGAGAAACAACAAAAACATAAACGGCGCCAGCATAACACGAGGAAACCCGGCAGATTCACATCTCTGTTCCCACAAAAGCGGCGCTGGTGTTTTTTGGGGGCTCAGTGTAATGTCACGCAAACAGATTTGTCCGTCGGTAAGCGGAGGGCCGTGTTTGATAATCTTGATGGTTGACTGCGAGGGAGAACGCCAGAGAAAAACTGCCACCATTTCAAAGATGGTCCTTCTGTGTGACTCTTTCACTCTTTCTCTGTTTGGGTTTTCTTCCTTGAGCCTGAATCCATCCTTCATCCATCCTTCATCTTCTAGGAGGACAGATGAAGACCCATGAAAAGAAACAGCCAGTAACAGAACGGCTTCAACCTGCCAGCAATTAGGAGATGGGAGATCCGCAGCATGAAGGAGTAACTCCCTCTGCCGCTGCTCCCGACGCTATTTGCTGACTGCTGAGACATTTGTGTGATTGGGGGGGGGGGGGGGGGGGAAACTGCCAGGGCTGTATTTATCGCTGCAGGGCCTCTGCTTTTTCTCTTTCTTATTTTTATTGATAAATGTTCTCTGAGCTCATCCTTATCTGGCAGGAAACATTAAATCATAATTCCTACCATTTGTTTTTCTCCTACTTCCTAAAGTGACCGTCTGAATATGTCGACTAAGGACAGGCTTCCTGGCTCCTTCAGAAAAAAAAGACCTTTTGAGTTTTACATCCCAGAGAAGTCGGGGAAATAATGGAAGCCTTCAACGTCGCTGCTTCTTCTTCAGACCTTTCATGTTCACTAAATAAGACAAAAACTTTTTCATGGATCATTTTCAAGTTATTATTATGACATCCGTACCTTCATCCTCCAGGAACTGCCTACTGACTCTGACCACATGAGTCGGGCTATTGTCCAGAACACGCAGGAACCCAGAGTCCACTGGACCAGTGTCAGGTCTGATGGTGGCTCTGAGTTTCACCCTGGTACCTAACAGCAGTCAGGGTACCGTTGGGTAACCCGTGAAGGTCTGTGAGACCCTCTCCAAGGATCCGTCTCCCAAGAACATCACTGAACCACCTCCCATATATATATATATATATATATATTTATATATATATATATATATATATATATATATATTGTTGTAATTATTCTTATTTCTCTCACTGAGGCTCTTAATTTGTTTTTTTGGGGGGGAAACAAGACGTTTTTCTTCCACAACTTCCCAACAACAAGAATAATTGTGTCTAAATTTATCTCGAATGAAGACATTTATGTTGGAAATATAAATTCTGTTTTCACAATAGTAGTTGGTATTTTTATTCTCCCATTAAAAAGTCAGTATTTTTACTGTTTCCATAGAAATAGTGGAGTTTGAGTCAATGTGGATCGGTGAGATTTGTATTTAAGACACATTTAATTTTAAGTAAATCAGGGGATTTACTTGTAAAATGCAGGGGATTTGGGGGTTTTGGGTCGTAGTTGGGGATTTTTTTCACCTCTGGTGCCAACGTAGCAAATATATAATAATAATAATAATACATTTAATTTATAGTGCACTTTACATTTGGATCAAATCTCAAAGGGCTACAAAGCAAAAGCAGATAAAAGCATCAATAAAAAAATAAAATAATAACTATATAAAAACATGACCATAAAGCAGCAATGTTAATTAAAGTTATAGGTTCTGCTAAAAAGGAAAGTTTTAAGACCTTTTTTAAATGTGTCAGTCGTCTGTGGAGCCCTGAGATGGTCAGGGAGGGCATTCCACAGACGAGGGGCAGCAGAGCAGAAGGTCCGATCACCCATGCCACTATGGTCTATTTCTAGATACCGTCCTAAAACTAGATGATCTTCTGTGCGAGGACAGTTAATTTAGTCACTAAATCTGTTCTTTGAAGATGTTCATTCTGGATTAATCTGTAAAATCATCTGTGAGACATGAAGGAAACGGTTGAATCCAAAGTAACTGGACTTCTGTTTTTGGCTTGAAGAGGTTTCACATGGACTACCAGGACCAGCGTGAATGAGATCTACACAGACGAAGAAAAAGGTTTGAATGAAAAACATTGTATTAATATGTTATTAATCTCAGTTATTCATTGTGTTCACGTACGACCTCAAAACAGGAAAAAGCATTTTTAAAATATTTGTTCACACTTTTCTAAGTATGATGAAGAAAAAACCCAACATGAAGTCAAACCAGAGTCTTATTAGGGTTTTCTATTCCCCATCATTGATTCTGGGCTTGAAGCAGTATTTCATAGGATCATGGCTTCAGCTCCAGCTTCTGGACCAACACGACTTTAAACGTCCGGCTAATGGACCAGGAGCAGATGCGGCGGTCTCGGAGCGCTATTAAAGAAACCAAAAGCCTCATGCTTTTCTTCATTGAGACGTAACCCACTGTGATTTACGACTCCGCCACAGACGGCATTATACTTTCTCAATGTCATTACTCAAGCTAATATCTTAAAAACACTAAAACGCTTCCGTGCCTTCTTCCTTCGGAGGAACCGCTGTTAGGAGCTTGATTTATTGTAGCGCTAAAACAAATGAAGCTGAGCAGGAAACGGGGAAAGTGAACGCGTGGCGGTCACGAGAGTCTCGTGTGGCTCCTTAGCCGATCCGTCGCTCTGTGAATCCAACACAGTTATGAATATATGAGAGCGCTCGGCGTCAAAAGACCTCCGGCCGAGCTGCAGTAGCGGCGGCGACGCGCCGGTGCTTATCAGCCTTCTGCAAGAAAGTCCCTGCTCGCTCCACTTTCTCCACTTTTGTCCCTCGCTCCTCCCTGAAGCAGTGAAACTAAAGTGGACTGGAAGACTGTGGAAATTGAACCTTGAGCTCCGCTTTGGCTGAATTTCCTCCTGTTATCCAGAGAAAGCACAAAAGAGAGATAGATTCTGGTCTGAGCCGACCGAGGCTGAACGGGTTTTTTTGGGAAAGAAAAGTGCTTGTATTCCCGCTAACCCCCCCCAAACCCCAGGGGTGGTGGTCCGATTCCTTTTTTTTTTTTTTTAGGAAAAAGACTGGTAACCTAAAAACTGTTTCATGGATCATTTTCAGATTTTATATCCCCGTAGACCTTAGTGTGAGGAAGAACTGGATTGATTTTAGATAAGGTTGGTTGTATATTTCTGACACTGGGGGGGAGGGGCTTTATCTCAAAAGTCTTTTGGCCGTGATTTCTTAACCGTTGGACGGCTTTATTCCAAGTTTGATCCACGTAAATCGAATCGAGAAGATCTATCTTGTCATGTCATGTTTTACTCTAATAGTTCATATTCTTTATAAAAACAGTTTGAGGACTACAACCAGGGGGATTGCATATAAAACGCAGGGGATTGGAAGCTTTCGGGATCATCTCTGGCCGTCGTGAACGACGGAGTATTATTCATTTAAATCACATTTGATTACGACTAAATGCTAAAAAAAAAAACACAGAAAAAAGGCCGTTAAACATGTTGGAAAGTGTTTTATTCATGAGAGTTAGTTGAGATTGTCTAACTATTTCATATCAAGCCATTCCCGACTAGCAGCAACGTAGCTTAGCATAAGAGTTAGCCTGGATCTGAGATTAGGGCGTTCTCCTCACCATCAGATTCCCAGTAGTTTAATTATTAAAGTATTTAGTAAGTATTAAAAACTGAAAATCACAAAAGAGCCAGATATTTTAGAAACCATAAGAGGATTATGAAAAAAAAATTTGTCCCTAAAACTTGTGTGCACAAGCACACACACACACACACACACACACACACACACACACACACACGTACATATTCATCTTATTTTTAAGTTCCACTGGAGCGTCTGTAAATGATTCCTGACAAACGTACCCAGTGGTACAGAGGCATCTTAAAATAAACCGCCCTTTTCCCTCCATCTCCTCCCGACTGCTGCTGAATTCAGATGGCGGCGCTCCCCCTTTCCCGGTTCTGTCGCCCAAGGTAGGTTCTGTGACTCATCATAAAAGAGGGAGAATGTTAGATAATGTGGATCCCTGAACGCTGCAAACACGGCGTGCACGGGAAAAAAAAACCCCGATGCGGTGTCAGTGCAAAGAAATATTGTCAATTTTATATAAGTGAGTGAGTTTTATGCACAGCAGATTATGCTAATGAGGAGATGTGCAAGAACATAACCGAGATATAACGGATGTGACGATATGGAAATCTAATTAGCATGTGCAGCTTTACATGTTCATCTTGGGGTCAGTGTAGGTTCAGCATTATTTTCCTCATATACAGAATTAAGTTTTATTTTTAAAAAGTTAAAAGTTTGCAAAATACGTCCAGATCCATCGGAAAATAAGAGTCAATTATTTATTGCGTCACAGTTTCCCGTTCACATCATTTAAAGGTTAAAAGTTAATAAATGATCACCCTGATTTATTCATAATGTGATAAATAATTCATTCTTTTCCCACGTAATTGCCACTGTTCCACAAAATTAACTGAAATATAAGTGTGTACGAAGCACAAAGCGTCCAAAATAACATATTTTTCAGGAATAGGAATAGCCGACCTCCACCAGAGGTTAAGAATATTTAAATCTGTCTATTATGTAACATTAGTCGGATGGATTTGATTTAGTCGCATTCCGCCATTACGCCTTTTATTTATGCTCTTCGTTTGATGCTAGGATATAGTACACTGTAAATATGCCTGAATTACCTCCAATGAATCACGACACAGAAGGGGGTCCCCTAGAACCCAAAACCTCTTTGTCACTTTAAATAAAACCTATTTATTAGATAAAGATTGTCACCGCCGCTGCAGATCTATCGTGTTAATGCGATAACTCAAACACAAATTTTTGGATTATTTTCAAACGTCTTACCCCCATAGATAGAAATAACCTTAAGGAAGAACTGGGTTGATTTTGGGAAAGGTCTGTTATATATTCCCACCACTAGGGGGAGCTGTATTTCCAAAAGTGTTGCGGCTATAATTTCTCAACCGTTGGACCGATGTATTCCAAATTTGGTGCATATGAATCGGAACCAGAAGTTTGGAAAAAATTGGAAGCCATTCGGAAACAACCAGGAAATAAAATGGTATAAAATATAAAAGATGATATGAAAATTGAGTTTAGGGGGTGATAAGAAAATAACACTCCCGTTTCTGCTTGTGCTACGTGATGTTAGCTCTCCGGCTACTCAGTAGAACTCATGTCAGTGCTAGTTCAAGTTAGCGCTTAGCTTATGCAAAGTTAAGTTTGATGGCGCCTGGCCTGGCGCGTTGGAACATCAGCTTCAGCTAAGCTAACGAGTTGTGCTTGTATGTTATGAATAAAAATGCTGCAGAATCGCCGAACTTCAGAAATAAAATCGTATATATGCTTGGATCGAGATCGCAACCCTTTTACGATTGATCGCCCTACTTTCTACTTCAGGGCATGATAAACAGGGGGACTTACTATAGCCTGCGATCAAAGTCATGTGGTTTAATGTTATGGCTCGTTGTATCATACATGTGTATGATTATATGCCCCCAGCAACCGCTAACTCTTAAATCTAATTCCAATCAAGTGAATTTTTCCCTGCCGTGAAGTTTGCGGCGGCTCTCTGCTGCCCGATGGCAGCTGGTGATGAGTTCACAGCCCTTAGGCTCCGATCAAGAGCTGGGAAAGGTTGTTGTTCGTCAACGGAAGCTAAATTAGAATGGAAAGCTGAGAGAGAGGACCTGTCATCACCAGATTTAGCACTTCACAGCAGGGATTTGCCGCCGTGTCAGCAGCAACTGCTGGATCACCTGCTATGATGGCGGTAAATTAGTGGTTCTATTCTAAACAGCTGACGCCGAAGAATCGTCCAGGAGATCCCCATTAAGTCTGGAAAGCCTAATTAATGCAGCACAAAGTGATGATTTATAATTAGCTCTTTGTCAAAGCCCTCACTCTAACTGTTGTTGTTCAATCAGAGCTTAGCAACCGACTCGGCTCCATCCGTGGATATTAATTGATTATGATGAAATATTGTTGCTGCCTCCTTTACCGTGGTAAAAAATCATCCTTGATCTTCATGGGATATGTTCCTGCTTAAATAAAAGTTAGATAAAAGATTGTACGGAAGAGGATCAGGGTCATATATGGCTACGTGATTTTTTTCCCCCTGACTTTAAACTCAGACTTCTGACTTTCGGAATACCCAAATAATAAATATGCAACCCCTATTCTGAGATTAAAGTGAGAATTCTGTCTTTAAAGTCAGTTTAAAGTCGGACTAAACTCAGCACCATGGGTGATCGGGCCTTCTGTTCTGCTGCCCCTCGTCTGTGGAATGTCCTCCCTGACCATCTGAGGGCTCCACAGACAACTGAGACAGTTAAAAAAGACCTAAAACTTTCCTTTTTAGCATAACCTACAACTTTTAAGTAAAATTGCTGCTTTTTGTTCATATATTTATGTAATTATTGTAATATTTTTTTATTGATGCTATTATCTGCTTTTACCTTGTAGCACTTTGAGATTTGATCCAAAGGCATCCATTAAATATATCATTATTTGTTGCATTTTAATATATATATATATGATTGGCTGATACCTTCAGCTGTTCCTGGAACATCTTTGAAAGTGTTTAGAGAGAGGGAGTTAGTTTGTCAAAGTAGCATTCTAGCCAACCTTTTTTTAGGATACTTTGTATTGGCAGTGACAGGTTATTAAAATCTCAAACAAACAAAAGTCATCGTCGTAGCACAGATACAACTGGAGAAAAAAGATGGTTACATAATCCTGAAGATTCTACATTGGACCTTTTGATGTATCGTATTATTAGATACCGCTCTAAAAAATGAGAAATCAAGCCTTGGGAAAGAAATCAAATTTGGATATCATCTATGAAATATAGTCTTATATATTATGTAACATGATTTGCAAAAAAGGATCTTTTGCACATAAGGATGGGAATCCTGCTGAGTCAGCGTGGCGGGTCATGATCAGATCAGCCTGTAGATGTCGTGGATATGTGACAGATATGCAGCGCTGTGAAAAAGTATTGGACCCGCTCCAGATTTCCCCTACTTTAATGCTTTTATGCTCATCTCTCGTTCTAAAACATGCCAAAATCTAATAAACCTGAATAAGCACAAAATGCAACCCAGGCGTCAAGTTCATAACTCAATTTTTCTCTTACAAAGAATTCATGTTTCCCTTGATCGTGTCTATAGAATGTTATCCCGATAGTTCTGGAGCCATGACCCCTGACCTTCATTGAGGCGAAAACCTGCATTTCCTTTGATGTTTTCTCTGGATCTTTGATCTTGGAAGAGTTGTGAAAAAAAAGCCCTCCTGGGAAGGGAAACTATTGTTCCAAGTCTTCTCTGTTTGTAGATCAGGTGATATGATATTGATAATTACGAATGCACCTCACCTTCCCTGGAGGTCGATACTCATCTTACTGTACAAGAAATGCTTCGAGTCTTTCTGATGGTGCAGGAAGTTATCGTAGAGGCATGAACATGTCGGCATCTTATTCTCATTTTCACTCTGCTTGACTTGAAAATTGAGATATCCATATTTGATGTCCTGCCTCTGCTCCTCTGAGAACCTCTCTCCCAGAGAGCCATCCCGGTCGTCCTGCCTCACGAATCCTCTGTTTATGAGGGTCTCTCCGTGTGGGCCATGAAAGCCGGGATGATGTAATTACTTTGTTCTTGAAAGTCCACGCATCGGACTCATGTTGACTTTTATTTTCAGAAAGATGTATCACGGAACAGTGTGAAACGTAGAAAACAAAGAAAACACTGAAAGTAGAAAGTAAATACTCAAATATGGAGTTAAATTCCTGCCAAACGTTGGCCCACAAACGAAAACATGTGATTCGTGAATAAAAGAAACGTGATTCACAAACTAATGTTTTCCTGTGACTGAAAAGACAAAACGAGCTTGAGACGACTACAGCATATCTTACAAGTATAGAAAAAATCTCTTACAACTACACAAAACGAAGAAGCTCACGTGACTCTGTGTGCCACTACTGTCACTCAAGCGTCTTCAGATTTGTGCACACGGGTCCTGTGTAGTTCACCTGTTACACCAATGGGTGTCGCTGTGACTCAGTTTGTAGATTATAGATTGGAGTTTGCGTATCTTTCACTTTCTGTGCGTGTAAACTGATCGCATTTCTTGTATTTTTTTATTAAATCAACCAGTTGATATGCAAATGCAGAAATGAATCTTTCCGCTTTAAACCGTGAGCATGCCAGGTTGTCTCTTCCTGTGTCCCACAGTCAGCGAATGCCTCATCTCCCCAAACAATGATAGTGTAAATAAAAATATTATATAGAAGCTTCTCTTTGATGAGGTCCGATAAGTCAAAGATAACATTTTTGTCAAAGTTACCCGACATCTCACCACAGTTTATGTTTTTTTTTCATTCCCATTAATGAAGAGTAGATGATAGTTCACCGCTATTCAGTTTACAGGCGTTAAATTTCATGGCAAAGCGATTCCTACTGTTGTAAAATGTGAACTACACAGGACCTGTGTGTGCACAAATCTGAAGACGCTTGCATTAAAGTAGTGACCAATGAAAATATTGTGCCAAAAGTCATGTGTTGTTTTTAGTTTTGTGTAGTTGTGGAAGAGATTCTTTTGTATTTGTACATGCTAAAGGTTGTCTCTAGCACATTTTTGTGTTTCTAAAAAAACAGAAAACATTAAATTGTGAATTGTGTTTTTTATTTTCAAATCACCCTGTTGTTTGCAGGGGAACCAACCTCTTTGCAAGTTTCTTTTCTACGTAAACGTTTGCTAGGAATTTAGCTCCATTCTCAAATTAGCATAAAGCTCTTTAGCATAGCAAAGCTAACGAAACTCACACAAGTCAAGAAAAATCCTAAGAATCAAATGGAAGTTCCAGATAATACCCTAATAAAGTAGTAAAATAAATTATAACCGTGGTCACCGGCCCACCACTAGTAGAATGACAGAAGTATTGTAGTTTTCACATTCTGTTTTCTCTCATATATTTTTTTTCCATTGCTGAGCTACTTCTCCCGAGATCGAGCCGTCATGTGACTTTGAATCTAAAACCCTAATAAACATTGCAATTTTACAAATAAAACTTAATAATGATACTAACTTACACTTGCCCAAATCTACAATAAATAAGGTGTGTCATACTTGCTACAGAAAACTTTAATCCTTTGTTAGAGAACCAAGCATACTGTTTTTGCGGTGTTGCCATGGCAACACACACCGGTCTCCGGAGCGTCGGCCACAGATGTGTGAAAAGCACGACTCTTACTTAAGGAGAATGTAAGGAAGCAATTGAGTGGCCAGTATCATTTAACCCGGGAATAAAACGGTCTGTGTAGCTTCATAAAGCGTTCTGAAAACAGTCGGCGCCTTCATAAATGTGGCGTCACTTCTTAATGTCGACACCTGACGCGTATAAAGGGATTGAGATTGAACGCTGTGTGAGTTTAAATGCCCAAAATATTACTGGCACCTAAACTGTGATGCACTTCCTTGTTGGTGGTGGAGTTGTTACAGCCTTGCACAGCAGATATTAGTCCTCCCAACCAGCGCAGAAAGCTGACCTAGCGTTTAATGATGCGGGGATAATGGCGAGGTCAGACCAGGCTGTCTGCTGATCCCACCATCCAGCCGCCTTAAACACCGCCCATCCTGAGGAACAGATAGTGACTCATACTCCTCCGTCTCCTCTCCTCCTTGCGTCACTTTGTTTACAGCGCTTGCCCACATTAAAAAAGTGATTAGCTGCGTCTCCTTGGCTTTAATTGAGTGCAGCGCTCGTTTGTTTCCATGGCAACGGTTTTAATGTCAACTTCTTTTCAGAGAGGAAATTTAAGGAGTGATATCGGAGAAGAGGCAACGACAAAAAGTACATCGTCATTACAAGCGGTTCTCATTAAAGTTAAGGTTTTAAGATGCTGTCTTCCGGTGTGAGGCGCCGTAATGCTTCGTAGCCGTTGCCACCTGTATGCATTTTGCGTAGCTGCAACGCAATTTGACATCAAAACACGCCGGTCTGGTCGCTCTAGCTGACGCAGGAGGTTTGTTACGTCTCTGCAGATCTACTCAAGTTAAATGTAACACCGAGAGGTAGCGGTGATCCGCCTGGGCGTTAGGAAAAAGAAGATTCAATCTGGGATAATTGACAAATGCCTCACGTCAATCATTTCACCTAACTGCACGTCAATGGTAACGCAGTTTCTGCAAAAGAGAACCGTGTGTTTAACTCTTTGCAGATGTAATCGGGCTGATCTACGGAGCCCCTCAGGTGACATCGAATGATAAAAAAGGTCTCCTGGGATCGACTTAATAACTTTTGGGAATGATATGTCATGTCATGACATGTCATGGGAAGGACTTAATAAGGCGCCATGTCTCGCTAGTATAAGTTTATGTTCCGTATTGTTTCCTGTTTTGGTCTCGAGACTCTCATTCATCTGGTTTTCTAGCTCCCGGCTCATCCTGGTGCCCCCCATCCCTCTGGTTGACCCGTCCTGTCAGACTATGAACGCCGGCGTCTTGTTAACCGGAGCCTTCCAGTCCATTTGTCTGTGCTCCCATGTCCTCATGTGCCACAACCTGACCTTTCCAGCGTTTTTTCCTGAAAGTGTTCGCAGTGTTTGTTGGTTCTGACCTCTGCTTGTGTACCGGAGTTTGTATTTGGTCCGGCCCTTCGGTTATTGAAACCAGGAGGAACCCAGGAGGGGTCTCAGCGGGAATGGAAACTCTGCTCCAAACTTCATTTCCTGCAAACGTCACTTCCATATGCATCTAGGATTTTATTATATGCACCTCTACTGGAGGGAAAACCCAGACATCTGAAATGTAATCGTGAGCACTTGTTTAATATGTCCCCCCTGCAACACATAACAGAGGTTCCTCCACCCGTAGTGCACCGACTACTACAGCCACAACTCCACTGTGACACAACTAGGTCATTTTTCTTCATCAATGTCACCAGAGGGGCTCCGAAGTGAGCGGCTCATGCTACAGATATAATGTTACTGACAATGCTGCACATGCTCCTCGCTTTAAAATGAACATGACATGTTGGAGGACTGGGAACCAGAGAGCAGCGGACTTATTAAAAAGAAGCCCCCGAGAAATTCTTCACAATAAGAATACCTTTTTTTTCCTCATAGCTATTTTTGCATATCATACAATTCCGATTTTGAACTCAGCCACCGTAATATAATCTCCTTTTTCTTTAAATAATTTAATGTAATTCACTTGAGTTTATCAGTTTTTATTAGCGCACTTATCTTTTTTTATCCTCCACCTTCTTATACATATTACATATACTTATTATATAAGCACACCTATACAGATGTAAGTCGTCACCGACAGGAAAGAGAAATCCCGGAACAAAGGTTATCTCCTGCGATGTACAAAACATCCCTTTGATTGAACTCCTCCAATTAAACGTGAAGTTATTTCCGGAAAAAAAAAAAAATTCTTAGAAAAGCTCCCTCTAGTGAGTTAAATATGAAAAAATTGGACCTACAGTTCACAAATTCTGACCCGAAAACAATTGGCGATAAAGCTCCCTCTAGTGTCAGAATATTTTAACTGATCTTTGCCAAAAATCTTGTTCTTCCTCGCTTTAAGGGCTATGAAGGTATTAAATTTGAATGAGGTCCCATGAAACCTTTAAGTTATCGTGTCAAAGGATATGCAGACGCGATGTCGACTCCATCGTATCCCCGACTTTTTGGGGATGTAGTGACGTATTAATGAAGAATAAGCAGAGTTAAGCGGGTGTAGTGAAATGTTCTTGTCGTCCACTCTGTACTAGAGAGTTACTCAGCCTCTAACCTCACGACAGAATATATTTCTGTGACGATAGGCAGGCTAAACAAGTCAGAAGTCCAACACCTGTAGACCCCTAGAGATAATTTATAGTCACCTATTCACCTTTTTCGCATGTTTCTGTCTGGAATAGGATGCCAGACTACGTGAGGGGGAACAAACTCCACGCAGAAAGGCCAGAAGTGGATTTGAACCTGGAACATTCTCGCTAAGAGGCTACTGTGTAAGATTTTACACGTAAGGTTCGCGGGTTTACACCACAGAACCTGATTTCAGGGATTTGCTGCCACTCGACGAGGGCAGCGCCCGTGAGGAGGTGTAATTTGTTTCCAGCTCACAGTCGATGTGTCAGTGGTTCAGTGGGCTTGGCTTGATTCCAGAGCTTTGCTGCCAGGAATCCAGATTTGGGCTGATATTCAAATGCTGCTGAGGTCGTGCCCTTGGGGGCTGCTGGTGGATATTTTTTATGCAGGATTAAGAACGGGATTGTCAACTTCTTAGAAATCAAAGCAACTTCTTCTTCTTGAGAGGAAAAATACAGTTTAAGAAAAAATCATGATATTGTGGACGAAACCTGTGCACCAGTTTGTCCATGTACCGCCTATAGAAATACATATCAGGCTATTTTTTTGTTCATTATTAACCGCAAAATAATAATTTCCAATAATGCTATGAATTCGTCTGGCTGTATTTAGTTAAAAAAAAGAAAGAAAGATAGTTCAGGATGAGGAAGATCAGGAAAAAAACTCCACATTTAAACCCACATAAGCTCCGTTTCTATATTTCCTAACAGTTTGATCTGTGAAGATTCACGGCCACTTCATCATCCTAATCATCCCACTCACACTGTGTCACTGGCTGTAATCAGGCCTGATGAATGATGGATCCTCCGACCCTGGAGGAAGGTGCAGGAACCAGGACGCTAAAGGCGGAGCACTAAAACCAACAAGGCTTTTATGGCCGCTGCTGTTAAAGGAAGATTTGACTTTAAAGCTCAGATATTTATGCCATCTGTTAAACCACCGTGACAGCCGTCCTCTGGAGGATATCGCTCAGGGAAAATTTGAGGTGAAAATGATTGTTTAATTTTGTTTCCTCGCTCAATTGGTCTCCGACTGGTCTTTTTCTCGCTTTCCGTTTTGTCTTGGTCTGCTTTCTGACAGCAAAAGAGCTTCTTTGTGCCGCAGGTGAAAGTTCCCAAATAGTGAGAATCCATCTGATTCCGTATATTAGCTTTATTAAATCTCTCAAGGACATGATGTCGGAGCGCCATGAATCCTCCAATCTGTACTAGGCGATCATTTCCCACGCAATCCTTCGTGTTTTTGAGGGGATAACGGTTTAAAAGAAGCTCCATCTACAATGCAGCCATCGGTGTTCAAACAACGTAGTGAAAAGGTATTAAAACCTTCCTTCACGATGTACTCAGACTTACACAGGATAAGAGTCACACACACACACACACACACACACACACACACACACACACACACACATAAACACAGTTCATGTTCACTGGCCTGGCTTTGAAGGCGAGGATAAGTCTTGTAGAGGAGAATGGCGGCCGATGAGGTCATCCTCTCTCTCCATATGGCCGTATGAAAGGTGACATGTGACACCAGCTGGTCCAGCCGGCCCGGTCTGCTGTGGACAGGAGGAAATGCTTCGCCGTTCTGGACTTGATGAGTCACCGCAGCGCCCACCTGCCCCTGATTATCCCAGAGGAGAGTTCCCGCGTCAATGGGAGATATCGCTTCTTCTTCCAGCGTCACAAAAAAAAGAACATCCTTGATTAATCAGCGTCGCAGCTGCTTCAGGTGACATGACACAAACAAAGAAAAGAGACTTTGAGGTTACGGAGCTGTGGGAGGCTTCAGCTGAAGGTCAACCAGCGTCGAGGTCATTTTCACCCAGGAATAATATTTTATGTTTATGATATTATGAGTTTTTAAAACATCTAGACAAATCTGGATTCGTCACTCAGCAGAGCGATGTGAAACGAAGTGTCTGTTGGGAGAAGATGGTTCTCCCAACAGACACGGAGGATGGCGCTGTCATCCTCCGTGGCGTGACAGCGGCGTGCTCCTCGCCATCCGTCAGGGTCATCCTGAGTGCAACGTAACACTGAGGTAGAGGAAGCGGAGACAAGAGGAGTCATGACTCATACCTGTCAACCCGTCGGGAGGAGAGCGGACTCTATCAAAGCCGGAGCTCCGCGGTACCAGGCTCGCATCAGCTCTTCATCGTAGGATCCAGATGACATCAAACGTTTTGCTCATGGGAAATTTAAATGCCATGAGGGTGGAGTTCTTAGGTTTTAGACGTGGAAAAACTTTGGTTGGTTTATGCTTTTATACTTTTGACGGAATCGGAATATGATCCGATGTAAAGATTCTCTGCGGTTTAGAACCTCGTGAGTGTTTATTACTGAGACAAAATCATACATCCTGGTTAAGATATAGACTCTAGAGGTTGATGAAATGTTCATAATCTTCAAAGTAAAGCCAGTTAACCAACTGGCTGCAGTGTGATTACATCCTGGATATTAAAGTTTGAATCCTCCACACCCATCCACAGGGGGGCGGGGTTTAATCCAGAGTCAAGAAATAACATGACGTAAAAGACTCAGGATGCATCAATGATGGATGGATGGATGGATGGATGGATGGATGGGTGGATGGATGGATGGATGGGTGGATGGATGGATAGATAAGTAGATGGAGAGATGGATGGATAGATGGAAAAAACATCACATAGATGGACAGACAGAACGGCAGACAGAGAGACAGGAAGTTCAACAGGAAGGCACTTTGTTGATCCCATAGTGAATTCAGGTGGTTATAAAAGCTCCACAGGCTTGATCAACCATAACATTGCAACCCCTGACCTGGTGGGCTATATTAGGCAGCATGTGAACAATTTGTCCTGAAGTTTATGTGTTGAAAACAGGAAAGAATATGTGATGGCTGTGACGGCTCGAGTGGGTCTATGGAAGGACAACCGGAGAACCGGCAACACATTCGGGGTCCGGCTCCCTGAGGAATGTGAGTGGTTGTAATGTTATGACTGAACAGCGTGTATATAAGCGGGTGAGTATTTGGGTAGAGTGTAGAGGCACATTTTGAGTATTTAAAGTTATCATTGATACTGTAGTTTAAATAGTTTGATGGTCATTTGGTTTTAAATAGGTTATGTATATATATACGGTGGATGGGTTTCCTGGGTCCGTACATTGAGAGAGAATTGAGGGGGTGAAGTTAAAGCAGCGGAGAGAGATCAGAAAGCATAAATACTTCCTGCCTACTGTGATTACTGCATGAATCTTAAGTGTAATTGCCGTCTAAATCTCATTTCATTAGGAAGCAGTCGAATCCCAGACTCTCTTCTCTGGGGTTGCGTCTAGTTGGAAATTAATTTAGCGAGCGGGTGGTATCTCGACACCGTACGATGCCTTTGTGTGTCTGCTGGTGTTTTCAAATGCATCAGCAAGTTTGGAAAGGGAGGGGCAGGGGATACAGGTTTTTAAAAGTTGAGTCTTTTAAAAACGTTTTTAGTTCTAATTACCCCCATCTCACCTTTAAGACCCCGCTCAAGTGTTTGCTTGAGCACATTTTAAGTCACTATTTATTATTATTATTGAATTACGTGTGCAGTTTGACTGACCCTGCTTGTAATATGACCCAGTGGCAGCTTGTGTGCTTAAAAAGGTATGGGGCCACGGATGGGGCCCTGGGGGGCACCACAGGTAAAGGTTGAGCTAACCTAATTAAAATAAAATATTTTCCATGATATACAAAATGTCTTCATGAAATAATCTTATGAACCATCTGAGATATTAAATGAATAAACGCCCCACAAAAGTCATAAAATATGCAATTCAATCATTTTTTTAAACTTTTTTTGTTCAGGACATTAAAGGGTTAATTAACACATGAATTAACCACAATAAGTTGTGTTTTAATATTTTGATAGTTTTCCATGGAAAGACGAGTTTTAAGGTTGGCGATCTTCTCCGTAGCTTATGTCCATTACTCTCGGCCCCCTTCATGAACGGAGGAAATGTGGTATTATATAACCGTATCCGTTCTCTTCACCTGTTCCAGCGCCGGTGCTTCATTTTCCATAAAAAGCTGCGACAAAAGGCATGCTCTTCATCCGGCCTTGTTATCCCTGACATGTTGGACGTTTGAAACTAACATGCAGTCCAGTGTATTCATCCCGGTTGCATAATCTTTCACTCTCAGGCTGAGAGCCCAAGGACGACACATGGCCACAGACATCATGAAAGGTCGTTTAGTGCCGCGGAATACGCTGTTTGCATAATTCAGGAGCACATGGGTAGAACATTTTCTTCTCCGCTCAAACATACCACAGCGTCTCCTTTAAACGTGTTTTGGAGATTTAAGTGAGATACGTTAAATCGCCTTCTGATGAAGCGATGGAGGAGGGATCTGCGGGGCAAACGTCTGATGTGATCACGTGGGAATCATCAGAATCAGATGGTTGAAGGACACAGTTGGAGTCACACCAGCAAACTGCCTCTCACACCACGCAGGGCTTTTAGACCTCAATTTTCACCCCATGCTGTCAGCACTTCTGGCTGGAGTTAACGGTCGACTCGGGCTGACGGTACATTTGCATCTTAGAATAAGAGCAGTTAAAGCTGTTTTGGTGTTTTTGGTTTGAAAAATGGTGCAATTAGACGTTTAAAAAAAAATAAAAATTAGTCTGTTTACTGGACCAACATGTAAGAAGTGAATAAATCCAATCATTCCTCAAACAAATAGGAGATTTTACTGTTTTATCCAGTGGTTTAAGTGGAAAGTCTGGTGAAATAATTGTTACCAGACTCTTGAAGCCCAGCAGGAAACATTGCAGACGCTTGAATAAGTCTGTGTTCAAATTGAATAGTTATAAATTATTCAGTGATATCTGCTGCTAATCAAGATTCAGCTCTTGGTGTACCTGTGAGTATTCACCCGCAGAGGTGTGTGTGTGTGTGTGTGTGTGTGTGTGTGTGGATTCTGACCTGCTCTGAGGTGTGACTGAGAGGGAACCACATGCAGCTTGTTTGCTAGAAAACACTGAGAGTGTATAAATAAAGACAGAACCAGGTTTTCCTCCGTTAATGAGAAAAATGAATCCTGAGGAAGTGGAGGTTCTTCACCTTGGAGATCTTTGTCTGCGCGCTGTCTGTTTATACATGTCGAAACAATTTATTCTTTCCCCGTTCAGCCCAGGGACAGGTTATGTTCTTTATAATTTACAGAGCTGCGTTGTAGCTGAGCATCTTTATTCCAAGCTGTCAAACATCTCTATTGAGACTCAGCATCATTTATTCTCAGCGTGTCTCTGTTTGTCTTATGACTGGTGGTTGAAAGGTCCCAGAGATGGACTGACCATCTGGAAGGTCGGGCTGACGCCATTATTGTTGTTAAAGATATTTTTTATGAATTTAATTATATTATTTGGTGAAAGAAATGGTTAAAAACCAAAATTGAAAAACGTAGCAGGAGCCATAATATTAAAAACACCTACCTGATATCCCTTGGATCCTTTTTTGATTGCCACAGCAGCTCTGTGACACACTCCTCTATGGATTGGATTGGACCATGACCCTGTTGTCATCTCATCAGTTGGCCCTCCTCAGAACACTTTGGTAGGTACTAACCACTGCAGATCGCGAACCCCTGACAAGACAAGCAAACTTCAAGACCTGGTTGTCTTGCCATCAGTTTTCAAAGGTGCTGGGGTCCTTAAGTCTTTTTCCAGGACAGAATGTTCAATTGTCTAATGCAGGGGTTCCCAAACTTTAACATCCTCTGTATCAGTGGTTACCAAACATTTATTTCTTCTCTATCATTGGTTCCCAAACTTTTATTTCTTCTGTATCACTGGTTCCCAAACTTTAACATCCCGTGTACCAGTGGTTCCCAAAAGTTTATATGCTTTTTATCCTTTTATCTGTAAAATCCTCTGTATCAGTGGTTCCCAAACTTTTGTTTCCTCTCCATCAGTGGTTCCCAAACTTTTATTTCCTCTGTATCAGTGGTTCCCAAACTTGTATTTCCTCTGTATCAGTAGTTACCAAACTTTTATGTCCTCTAAATCAGTGGTTACCAAACATTTATTTCTTCTCTATCAGTGGTTCCCAAACTTTTACATCCTCTGAATCATTGGTTCCCAAACTTTTATTTCTTCTGTATCACTGGTTCCCAAACTTTTACATCCTCTGAATCAGTTGTTCCCAACCGTTTATATAATTTTTGACACTGGTTCCAAACCTTTATACTTTTTCGAACGTTCAATGTTTCATATCATATAAATATCAAATGTCCAGGATATACTTTGGGAACCGCTGACAGCCTATAGATGTCTGGGAACTAGTGACTTAGATGATTCTGAAAGCACTGACATGGACCGTAGGTTTCATTGAAGCCCAACAGGTGCTTCATACATTCACCACAGATGGAACTGCTGACAAATGACGTTATGATGTTAAAGACTATAAAAAAAAGAAGAAGTCTAACCCCTCCACTTTATTCAGATCCGCTCCAACGGAGGGGAGGGAGGGAGGGAGGGAGGGGGGCCGGCGCTGGACAAGTTGGCAGTTCACCATCGCCCGACGCAGAGGGACCAACATGGGTTCAGATTCCGGCCCTTCAGACTCACCAGCTCTCCTCTACTGGCCCTGCATGTTTGTGAACTGTGGGAGGAAACTGTTGGACCTGAGTGACACACGGGGTTCATCTCGTTTCACTGCCTGTGGCAGGAGGATGAGAAAGACGGTTCACTTCTTTTAAAGATTGACTCTTTGGCTGCTGCAGCTCACATAAACAGTAGCTTTCATTTTCCAATGCTGTAAAGTATTAACCTGGTTTTCCATCTGGATTTAATCCCTTTCTAAATACAAATCTGACAAGATTCATCTCCGCCCCGATAATGAATTTGATGCAGAACATAGCTATTCATGTAATGTGCCCCCTCCCTTGGCCTCTATGATTAAAAGACCCTCCTCCGCCGCGCCGCTCCCTCACAGGGTTCTGTCCATCATCACAGAGGGCGATGGAGATAAAAGCTCTTTGTTTTTGTTTGTTTGTAAACAGGGGATGTATTTTCATGTTCACACTGGATCTTCTCTTCATTGGCGTCCCTCACATTTAAAAAGAAAAAAGAAGAAAAAATACAAACCAACATGATAGAAAAATGAAAACCTCGTATTTAATATGACCGGATTAACGTCTAATAAATGCAACAAAAAAAAAAAAAAGAAAGAAAGAAATGGACTAAGATAAATTGATATTTAATTAAAATGATGCTTGAAGATATTAGTATTACTGGAAAAAATAGAAGGAAGCATCTCACTGCTATTTCTTCTCCAGGCCGTTTATTGTGTCGGTATCAAAATGATGTCGCAAAATATAATCAAATCAAGCATTAGAGGGAAGTCGGGTCCTTTCTATCTCTACTTAGGTCGTGACGACTGTTAACTTTTTACAATAGTCAGATTAGAGATTGATAAGCACGGCAGTATTAAGAAGCAGCCGACAGGTGGTTAGCTTAGCTTAGCATTAAAACTGCACCCTGATAAAGGGACCTCTTTAAAAACAGCCTTTTATAGACATAAAAGCCCGAGAACATTTGCAAACCTGTTCTTCCCTTTTGGACGGGCCCAGGCTGTTTCCAGTCTAGATGCTACGCTAAGCTAAACTGCCTCTCTCGCCTCAATCTAATGTTATTTAAAGGATGCATGTCACCATGGTTTCAAACTTGGCGCAACACAAGAACAAACTGTGTGATCAGAACCTGGGCAGTAAAGGTAACACTGCATGGCCACAGATAGGAGATTAAAACCTGCAACCTCCTCAATTTGCTAATTGCCTAGCACTGATTCACAGATGTGCGTCCTGATCTACAAACTTTCTCTGTGTGTCTCTTTGTCTTACAAGAGGTGATACTGAGTTTTGAACATGATAGATGGATGTGGTGAAAGCGGAAATTGAACCGCTGCAGCTTTTATTGCTGCTGTTTCACGTCAGAGCACCAGTCTGAGTGTTTTTTTTTCTACAATCCTGCTTTTTGTGGAGGAGATTTCAGCACAGAAAATGAACTTTGGGGCCGTCGGACGTACATCAGAGAATTCCACAACTGAACTATGGGCTGGCAGGAAAATACAACCAATCATGTCACGTTCTTGCGTAAACTTGTGTCTACCTCCGGAGAAACGTTTTTCAATAACAGGTGGAGGATTCGGCGGAATGCAAATTTAAGCCGTACTTAACATGCAAATAAGGATCCAACTTAACAATGTAGATGTTTCAGAGAACCTTGAGGTTTTAAAGCGCTAGAACTTTTCTTTCGCTGCTGTTCTGATGCAATAGGTCAGCAGGTTCAGGGTCGTCCACCAACCGTAGCTCACACTATAAGTCTGAACTCTCCAGGGTCGCCGTTAAGGTCACATTAATATGGATATATATGGTTTCTAATTTTCATCAATAATTAAAGGAAAGATAACATAAGCAAAGAAAATGAACTCTGATTGATCATGCTCTATTAATGACCCTTGACCCTATGTGTCACATGACCACAGTGGCTTAAAGATGATGGATGCGGGTAATAAAGCATTACTCGGTCCAGTGAACGGAAAATTTGACAATAATGGATCTGTGGGTAAGAGCACTGATCTGTGTTTAGTCCAATCAGAGGACTTGAAGCCTGAAATCTCACCTCGGTGCAGCGAGCTCAGAGCTCAGAACTCCGACCCAGAGAGCAACTGATGCTCCATCGCTTTCTCCCCAACCTCCCTCGCCGTTACCCGTCTAGACCGACGGCTGAGTCGGGTCTGCTCCAGGTTTCTGCCTGTTAAAAGTCTGTTTTTACTTGCCTTTGTCACCAAATGCTTCATCGTTTGGGAGGTGATGGCTTTCCGTAGAACACAGAGAACCATTTGGACCTGCTCTTTTTAGGAAGGGGCACTAAGATGACATTTTTGTCATTTTGCGACGCGTAAATTAAATTGACCTCGCTTGACTTGATGTGACGGAGATCGTTGACGTGAACGAACGGCCCGTGTCAAACCTGAAGTGATCACCTGATCTGACAGGGCGAGTCTTGAAAGACCTTTGTTGAACACAGAACTATAATAGGACCTGAACTGAGGCTCATCAGCCATACGTCTGTTTCAAGAAAAAAAGATATTTTGACGCGTTACTATGGGAGACCATCAGGTCTAAAGGATAGTGAGCTGGTTCTGGTTGCCTCTCTGAAGCAGCTTTAATGCTATTAGTGACATTTGTCCTCCTGTGAATAGTTGGCACAAGTATTTCCTGTGGGACTTAAAGGCTCATGAGTTTTACTTTCAATGTTTCTATGTGGAAATGGAGCCAAAACACAAAGACGTGCAGAAGCAACAGAAACGCCGTTGTCTCCTTCTGGTCCTGGTTCTGATATGACAATATGAAAATGTGCTTTTATTCATGACAGTCCTAAGAAGTTTTTCTTCACCCAAGTTCACTCCTCAGATAATTTAATCTGTGAAATCTTCACGTTGAAGATGAAGCTGAGGTCCTGTAGTGCAAGAATCCAGACAGTGAAGTAAGTCTCGTGTTGGAGGATAGAGGGCAGTGATGCATCAGCATCAGCTTCAGCATCAGCATCAGCTTCAGCTTCAGCGTGATGACTCTGGTGTGAACTCTGGTTCTGGGGTTTTGAGCCCGCTGTCCCGACTGTGGTTGTGGAGTTGTGGGTATAAGCAGAAGAGAAATGAAAACATGGATTTGGGTCAGCGCTGGCCCGGAGGAGGGGAGCTGTCACACGGGAGCAGGCTTGTTAGTCGGCTGCACCCATCTAGGAGGCAGCATGCTTTCTGCCATCAGGGGGGGGGGGCGCACAATACCGAGCTCCTGTGGGTCCATGGCCTCCGGTCCAATGTCCCATACTTACATTTTTAATCAGAACACATAATCTATGATGCTCCTATGACCTCACAATGTTAATACCCATCATATTCTGCTTTTATACCTGAACAAGATGTTTCACTTGACTCTTGGAGCCCCTCCCCCGACGTTTGATAAAGTGGACTTCCATTTAAGAACCAGAACCTTGACGAATGGACTGACATGTCAGGGACTATCTCATCACAAATGGAATCCAGGAGCAGTCATTTATTCATCCCATTAAATACGGTGCTAATGCAGGCACACACACACTATCACACACACACAAAGAAACACCCACACACACACAAAGAAACACAGAAACACAGGCACACACACAGACACACACACAGAGACAGAAACACACACACAGAGAACCACACATACATAGACACACACACAGCCATACACCCACACACTCACACATAGACAAACACTCACAGGACGCAGACACACACACACATGCAGTGACACACACACACACACACACAAACACACACACAACCCCAGGTTGATGTCCTGCGAGTCTGACGGACGTGAGCAGAGACAGTGACTCATCACCAGATGGCTGAGTTTGGCATTTCTCCGCCACCAGGATCCCTTTTTTCCTTTTACCACCTGGAACAAACTCAAGAGAGGCGGCCTTGAAGCCTTGTCCCCCCGGGGATACGCAGGGAGGACCAGGCAATACACACACACACACACACACACACACACACACACACACACACACACACACACACACACACACACATACACCCCCCATCGAGCCTGAATCCTCTCTCCAATCCAACGTTAACACTCTTCCTCCGTCTCATCCGTCCCCTCAGCTCTGGACTACGGCATCAGTAACAAGCTTGAACTGGCTTGGACAGCTCAAGACTTCCCCCCCTCCACCCCCTCCCTCCTCCGTCTGCTGCTGCTCGTCTGGGATATATTGGGTAAATAAATTAGCACAGTGCCCCACTCCCCTAATGAGGACACGGTCACATGACAGGTCTTGTCCTGAGCTTAAGTTAAGCAGTTTGAGGGATCGATTCCATTACCTCACCTGGACAAGAGTCGATGGACCCCGAGCGCGAGCCTCCAGGGTACGTACCCACACTTCTCCCCGGATTCTCCCTATTTCCACAAAAGCAAACTCTTTCCCTAATGCTTGAATCAAGGTTTGTTTTAACGGCAGAGGAAGAATAATGAGAGGAAGCTCCGAGCATAATCACGAGGATCACAGTCAAATATAGGAAAGGCCCGGTTTTCTTTCTCGGGGCTCTTTGTACGGGAATCAGAGCCGCCTTGAAGCTGAGGATTTTTCTGGTAAGAGCTTCTCCAACAGCTTTAAAGGGTTTATTAGCAGGTTCCTTAAATGTTGCAGAGAATGCTTGATGTTGAAGAGTTCTGTCCTCAAACTCTTCCTGACGAATGAGAATCGACCGCGTTCAGAGATTGGAGGAAAGAAGAGTTTATCTTCTAAATGAAAAGAAATTGTCCACAATGATGTCATTTGTTTTTGTTTTCTCCCATGGGAGCAGAAAAGAGGGATTTGAAAGGCTTCTGGGGATTTTAAGGAGGAGAGAATTTGTTTGTCAGCGATGAATCTGGAAGAATTGAAGAAGAAAAGTCTGGATCTTCTGCGGTGGTCATAGGTCATTTGAAAACATGTTCTGATTTTTGACACAAGGTGGAATTCTTGTAGTTGAGCTGCAGTGACTTCAGCCGTCCGTCTGTGACATTTGGAAGCAGATTATTGTTTGAGGATCAATTACATCTCGGGTTTTTTTTTTTTTTACCAGTAGCTTCAATGTGTTGTCACGGTAACCAGGAAGACGCGGACACCGGATCACGCCGATCAAACTTTCACAGCAGTTCAGCCACAAGAAAGTGAACAAAAGTTTAATTCTGCTATCAGTAGAGACGTTAGAGTATCTTCATGTTTGAAGATAAGACTTATGACAGCCAATAGTGTCCTCTAGAATTATTGGCACCCTTTAGAGTAAAATGTAAAATGAGATGAAAAAAAATTCTATTTTATTTAAAACTATTATCTTTAATTCAAATTGTTCACACATATCTAACTTTAAACTTGAGTTAAGGTAAACTTTAAACTCAAAACTCTGATGATGATTATTTTTTCAGATAGTTGTAGATAAATTATGTTGGCAAAAAAAAAAAATCGATTAAATAAAAAATTCAAAATCTAATCATCAAATGATGAAATCATCAAAAAAACATCAATAAAACCAAAATATCAGCAATAATATAAAGTATTTAAGTATAATTATTTAAAAAACAACTTTATCCCATTTTTGATTTAATGCTTCATGGTATTGTGACTTCGAAGAGATGATTTATTTTATTATATAGTATTATTTAGTATCTATAAACATAAAATCCTTTTTCTACATAATTTACAACCTACTTTGTTTTTTTAAAACTTTATTCCTCACCTCTAGAACTTAAAGATTGTGAGAAAACCACAACTCAAGTCCCCGGATCTAAAGGGTCCATCATTCCGGCCTTATTATCGCCACCTTATTGGCTCTGGGTCTTAATGTTTTGGTCAGAACCTGGTGCCCCGGTTGGGCATTAAGCGGGTCTACAAATACGCACAGGTGCTGACACAGGCCTCGGCAATATCGACATATTTCTAATTTTCACCTCTGTACCTTTAAATCACTCTGATCAGGAAAAAAAAAAGGGTTTGGCTTCTCAGCGCCGCCATGAACCCGGTGGCCCAGATAGAGCGAGGGGATGAAGGAGGCACATCTGCTCGTAGTCTTTGCCTGAGTATTTATGCTCCATGCTTTCTCAGACGTATGTGGAGATGTGACACACTCGCGTGGAGAGAAACGCGAACGCCACATAATCTGAGGGTTTCGACCTCGGCGCCGCGGCCGAAGACGAGGATCTACGTATGGATGTCAGGTCATGTCTGTGTCACATAGGAGAGAGGAATAAAAACAAGAAAACATAGGAATTCAGGACACTTTACGACTGCGGGGCGAACTTGATGGCGTCACGTGACGTGCATCAAACTTCCCGACACCCCTCTCGCTGACTCTTCCTCATCTGAGGCTTGATGTGTCGACACTTAAGTCCGCAGGGAACGTAAATCCTCCGCGGTGCCTCGGATCATCACGGAAAATCTGCTGAGATAAATGTATTCTTTACCCTGACATATGCGTACGTGCACACACACACACACACACACACACACACACACACACACACACACACACACACACACACACACACACACACACACACACAGCTGTGAAGGTTCAACTCCTCATCCTCGCCTCTTGACCACAGCACCGTCTGCTCCTAATGAGGGAGGTAATTGATGAGGGCGGACCTGAAACGGCGGCGGATACCGGTGGCGCACATGTTCTGTATGTGGATTACATTACGGCTTTTGCACACGCCTTGTTTAGATGCTTGTTTTATTGAACAGGCCGAAAAGCTGAATTATGAATAACAATTTGCAGCAACGTGTTCCGTGTGCCGATTATTAAACATGAATGAACGAGAAATGAGTCTCATTGTTACGCATTGCTGCCGGATGTCTATATATATGTATATATAGATGTGTGTGTGTGTGTGTGTGTGTGTGTGTGTGTGAGGGGTGGGTTCACACCTTGAAAGTCGGGCATGAGGCGGCGGCTGCATTGTTCTCTGTCGGTTGTGATTAACGCCGAACCCTGAAGTTGCAGTCGGCTCTTTAGACGTGTCCACAGATATTAAGTCTGGACAAACATCCTGCTGTTTAACTTCTCTAAGCCCAAACCGCAAAGTTGAGTCATCAAATGTTCAACTTTAGTGGCAAACTTCCTCCAGATTTGCAATTCAGCTCCGTGGCTTTAACGTCCGAGCAAAAAACAAAAAAAAATCTTTATTTTTGTTTTTCATTCAGATGCTTTTATTTCATATGTATTCCTGCAGGAATCCCCTGGTCTGGGCTTGTTTTCCGCTCCGCTTACACCCAAGTTATTTGGGCGAAGCCAATCAAATCTTTCATTCCACTAATCAACAGATCATCAGCCGGCGCGCAAATCATCAAAATTAGAGCGACTTCGCTTTCTCCCATGTTGCACCTTCAAAGTATGACTCAGCAACTGGCGTATGTTCAGAATCGGACTGTTGAGACCCGATTCCTGCAGGGCATGACGAGAGTGTGGCGCCAGGCGCACGGACTGACAGGCAGTTTGATTTTGATTGAAAGAGTCAAAGATCAGAAAAAGTTCATCATCTGGTAGAAGCCTAGCAGAGAGGTGAGTAGAGGTCAGCAGCGAGACGCAGAAAAGGCGATGTGGCGGATCGAGCTTAGCGCCGATCCATCAGCTCCTCTTCCTCAGTGTAGCTAGTAGGGGTTAGAAAAATGTCATACCAAGCGTGTGTGTGTGTGTGTGTGTGCGTGTGTGTGTGAAGGATGTCGAAACGCGCTGTAAGCCCAAATTTCTCCAATTAGTAGTGAAAATTTCCACTAACCAAAAACTGTATTTATGTAAATTTGATGGAATTTTATGAAGTTGGTGATTGAACATTTATTGTTGATTTGAACTTTTGAAAAATCTGAATAATGCACGGAGAACAAGGCAGCTTTAAAAATTTGAACAAATAACATATTTGGAAATAACGCAAAGCAACAGGAGAGATAAATATACAGAGAAATAAAACGAAAAAAAACTACACAGAAGGAATAAAAGGTTAAAACATATCATTGAACGTAGGACAGGAAGTGTAAAAATCTAACGTTTAGAAGAAGTCGGTACCGGGTGACGGTGTGGTACCACAGCGGTTACGGAGGAATGGTTCTGCCACTAACACGTAGATTAGACTTCTGTCTGAAGATGGATTTAACTACGCGTGGTAATCACGTGATTCTAAGGGAAAGATTCCAGCCTCAAGATGTTAGATGACTTTATTTATTCTGGTTTGAAGCAGATCTGAGAAAAAGTGACATCATCACGACGACATCATCCTATGTTGTCGTAGGTTGTTTTTTTTATAAGAAATGTCTTGTTGTGTCTCATTTGAATCGTGGCTGTACTTTATTTCTACAGGGTTGCACTATTCATATCCCTAAAAAGTCCCCAATCCCCTGCATTGTACAAACAACCCCCTCAATGAACTCCTCAAATTAAATGTGACGTTCTCTCCACAGTATTTTTAAAAAATAAATAAAATTATGTAAGATAGAGATCCTCAAGTTTACAAATTTCAAACGGATGCCCTTATGCCCCGGAAGTTTTGGAGATAAAGATCTCCATAGTGTCGGAAATATACAACCAACCTTTAGGGTTGAATCAATCCAGTTCTTCCTCGCACTAAGGTTTGTGTGGGAATAAAAACTGAGGGTGAAATATGGAATAGTTTTTTGAGGTATGTCCCAAAATATTTTCTAAAACAACTCCCCCTAGTGAGTAAAATCTGAACTATTAAAGTAAAACACGACGTATACAAGCTCGATCTCCTCGAGTTTATTCCAGTAGGACCAGAAATATACAAATCTCTCCCACAGTCACTCCAGCTCTTCTTTGGTCTGAGAATGATCTTTTTGATTTATCGCATTAATGCGCAGGATGTGATGTGACCGTCTTTGCAGGGGCAGCGATGATGTTTCCGTAAGAGGCCTCTGACTTTTTCGGGGGGGGTTCTAATAATTCCTGAGATGAGTTAGCAGCTGTTTAAGTTAGGTGATATGGATTAGTTTCTTTCAGCTTCCTCTCATTATATCAGCTTCTTTGTTGTTGTTGCAACTTCTAAATTTGTACTGTTCTCTTTCATCTCGCTTTTGTCGGATTTATTTGTTTTGATTTTTGTTAGAAATATGCAAATCAAACAAGGGGGGGCTTCCCAGCTTGTTGTCCTCCGCTGCAAACAAACAAACACGCCACGCAGAGGTGAGATTGGTTCACCCGCTCCTCTCAGATGGAGCTGACGGCATCGGTGTGTAGTTCGAACCCTCCGGTGGGGCGAAGTAAACAAAACAGATGTGAATCACGGAGAGGATAAAGTCATTAGCAACTTCTCATTAAACGGGTTCACATCTGCTGCTTCCAGGTCTGGAGCGCCCACGCTGAATCAGCAGACACGTATTTCTGTCGGCTGCCATTAGGTCAAACACGCCGAGAGGTTTTGTGCGTCGGTTTGCATCTAGATCATAGAGCAGATATCGATGCAGAGTGTGTGTGTGTGTGTGTGTGTGTGTGTGAGTATGTGTGTGTGTGTTTACGGGAGGAGGTCTAAACTTCTGAGGGTTGAGGAGCAGAAGTCGGCACACTTGTTTGTTTAGGAAGATTGCAGGAGACTGGCGTTGATGAATTAATGGTGGCAGAAGATGCTCCCGGGGGAGGGTGGAGGAGAGACGCCGAGAAGTTGCTGCTCCGTCCCAGAATGTCCAATTCCTCACTAGAACCTAAAAAAAACAAACCCCAGCTGGGGCAGACTAGCTCCCGCATGGCGTCAAAGGCGGCCTGGGGTGAGGAGGACGAAGGAGGGAGAGTCAACTTTACAAGGACAAAGCAATGACGCCAAAGGGGGGGGGGCTAAAATTTGGCTGTAGTGTGGGGGCAGCCTTCCACCTCAGTATGATTCTGCTGTAACCAGCGGAGGAGAGGCTCACTGTTAACATCAGGAGGACTCAGAGCTGTGCGCCATCACACAAACACACACACACACACACACACACACACACACACACACACACACACACACACACACACACACACACAAACGTGCTCCGGCTCTGATGAGAACCTCCCACTGCTGATTTAATCCATAACCTACGACCTTAACCCTCATCACTGCACGCTTAACCTTGACCTTTACTCCAAAATAACCCTAAGTCCTTGCTCTAATCCTAAACGGAATATAAATCCTGCAGCAGGTGGACAAAATAACAGGAACACCTGTGGAACGTCGGCCAGTTTGTGAAAACCATGTTTACAGTTTGCATTGTGGGGGTACATCAAATTTTTATATATATTTCTTTATAAGCATGTCAGGGTAAGTATTTTTTCAGTTTTCTCTTAAACGGGGACTCTCTTAAACGGGGACTCTCTGAAACGGCTCTCAGGGAATCTTATTGTGAGCAGGGATTTATGCCTCGTCTTCGCACCGCCCTTCTTGTCCTTCTTTTTTGCTGGTGAGACACACTGACTTCTCCCAGACTTCACAGTGGGTGTGAGGTGCTTTTCTCTATGGCTTTCCTTCTTGCTACGCTACACCCACCTTTGACGTTCCTTACCAAAAACATTCTGTTTTAGTCTCATCTGACCTCTGACCTTGTTCCACTGAAAGTCCCAGTGGTGTTTGTCCAACTGTAGGAGTTTTAGTTTGTGTTTGGATGAGAGCAGAGGATTTCTTCTTGCTATCCTCCCAAACAGATGGTGTTTTATGTTGGCGCCCTGTGATGGTGGACATTCTGACCCTGAGATTCAAATGACCTCTGACCTCTCTGGCTATAATCATTGGATAGTGTTTTGAAATCAAACTATTTTCCTCACTTTCCAATGTGTGGATTCAGTTTGCAAACATGTCCTCTTCCAGGATGATTTCTAACATCTCCAGTCTCTTTAACATTCGTATTTGTGGATCTAAGTGTTGAAACTGACACTTTGAGCTATTGAGAGATTTTCTTGCACTCATTTCCAGATTTGTGCAGCTCTACACCTTTTTCTTCGTACAACATCGTAGAGTTCTGGAGAAGTTCTGAACACTTCTGACACTTTTGTTCCTGTTACAACACAAAGCTCCACCATGAGCCTTTTATCTCCAGTGTCCTACAGCAGAAACGCCGCTTCTGATTGATCAGAGGCTAAAAGTAAACAGTCGCCTCGTAACCCTTTAAGTCCACTTTGTTGATGAACGAGTGTAAATCTGGATAATATATCACATGTTATAACCTCTGTCGGCCATATGTAGTGTGGGTGTGAGTGTGTGTACATAGGATCAGTAATCTGTGTAGCAGGTCACCCACATGGTGATGTTTGCTGTTGGCGGCGGCGCTGAAGCAGCTTAGCCTCGGCGCAGCATGTATGGGCATTTTAATTCATCTGGAGGGTAGAAACGTGGGTTTTGGTTTTTTTTTGTTAGATTTGTATGCTTTTAATCCAGTTATGTTTGGTTTCACTTTACAATTATGGGCATGCCTCGTTTGTGACATTCCAGCAGAATCATCTACGTGGCCTGTGTCTCTCTCTGACGTCAGTGCTCTGGGAATTCAGGGGGTAGGTTTCTTGGTCAATGTCTAAAAATGAATAGAATGGATTATGAGATACACACATGGTGTGTAGTCGGTGAATGGGTTATGAGATACACACATGGTGTGTAGTCGGTGAATGGGTTATGAGATACACACATGGTGTGTAGTCGGTGAATGGGTTATGAGATACACACATGGTGTGTAGTCTTTGAATGGGTTATGAGATACACACATGGTGTGTAGTCGGTGAATGGGTTATGAGATACACACATGGTGTGTAGTCGGTGAATGGGTTATGAGATACACACATGGTGTGTAGTCGGTGAATGGGTTATGAGATACACACATGGTGTGTAGTCGGTGAATGGGTTATAAGATACACACATGGTGTGTAGTCGGTGAATAGATTATAAGATACACACATGGTGTGTAGTCTTTGAACGGATTATGAGATACAGACATGGTGTGTAGTCTTTAATGGATTATGAGATACACACATGGTGTGTAGTCGTTGAATGGGTTATGAGATACACACATGGTGTGTAGTCGGTGAATGGGTTATGAGATACACACATGGTGTGTAGTCGGTGAGTAGATTATGAGATACACACATGGTGTGTAGTCGGTGAATGGGTTATGAGATACACACATGGTGTGTAGTCTTTGAATGGGTTATGAGATACACACATGGTGTGTAGTCGGTGAATGGGTTATGAGATACACACATGGTGTGTAGTCGTTGAATGGGTTATGAGATACACACATGGTGTGTAGTCGGTGAGTAGATTATGAGATACACACATGGTGTGTAGTCGGTGAATGGGTTATGAGATACACACATGGTGTGTAGTCGGTGAGTAGATTATGAGATACACACATGGTGTGTAGTCGGTAGTAGAATGATTAGTTGAAGGGTTCTGGGTTTCAGACATAACACAGTCTGACAGTGATTTAGTGTACAGTCTGACTGCTGCCTGGCTCAGTGGACCTGCGGTAGGGTTCTGTCTCTCACTCTGGGCGTCACAGTCTGCCGCTGAAGGAGCTGCTCAGAGCTCCACAGTCTCATGTAGGGGGTGAGAGGTGTTGTCCAGGATGGAGGTCAGGTGGGTGGACATCCTCCTCTCACCCACCTCCTCCACAGAGTCCAGGACACAGTCCAGGACAGAACTGGACCTCTGGACCAGCCTGTGGAGTCTCTTCCTGTCCGTCTCTGTGCTTCCTCCACCCCAGTAGACCACAGCGTAGATGATTCCTGAGTCCATGAGTCCTGCACACTCTGCAGCATGTGGAGACCACCTTGGCCCCTCTTGTACGGACATCTGTGGGGTCCAACAAGTCCAGTTTATAGTTGAGGTGAACACCAGGCATTTGTAAGAGTTCACCTGTTCCAGTCCAAACCCTGGATGTTCACGGGTGGGTTCTGTGAGGACCTCCTCCGGAGGTTGTACACAGAGTGAAAAGAAAAGGGGAGGGTAAAATGTCTCTAACATAAAGATCATTATAATATAAAACAAACGAATCCGATATAAATAAACAACTAGGAGTTACAAAACTGAAACGGACCGCCTACTGCTCCTCAGGGACGGGTCGTTTGCAGAGGACTGAGGATGTGGATGTACTGGGTTTATCAAACGCGATAATAACGAGTATGCATAAATATTGTTTTTTTGTTTGTTAGTTGTTTATTAGGTGTTATATCCTGTTTGAAATGTCCTTAATTGGTCCAGAAACGAACCAAAACACGGTTCTGTTTGATCCAAACCAAGACTTTTCAGCAGTTTCACTCTCTTGCAAACTGAAAAGTCTGGAAATGCGGAGCAACAAGGTAGTTGTGAACGCGCCATTGATTTCCAGTAAGTGAGGTGTGATTAGCACCAAATTCTGTTGATACAGTCCGAATGTCCGTGAATATCCTCCTCTCCTCATTTCATTTTTCTCTGTTCCCTGCAGTCAGTACTTCTGTGGCACTTCTGCTGAAATTGCTTCGTTTATTCTGTACAGCCCGTGAATGCCTGTATGTTTTGATCCTTCCATAGTATAAAGGTAAAAGTATTGAGGAGAGAAAACTGCTGAGGTCCGGTCTGAGGTCCGGTCTGTGATCGTATGTAGGCGATGTGAAAAGTTGTGTGAGAAAACAGTTTGAAAAGACGGCGTTTGAGCGAATGTTGAGAGAAGAAGAGCGTCCCTCATGTCAAACTGTCATTTGAAACTGTTACAAGCCTTTGCATCTCTAATACTCACATGTGTCTCATCAGAAACCCGGTGGCAATATTGTTTTTGACGTCTGAAAATCTTTAGCTGGAGTTCATTGTTCAATTCAAAAGCTTTTACTGAGCGGCGCGGGAGAACCAGCGGGGCGGCTGGCAGACGGGGAGCAACTTGAAGATTTCAGTGAAGTAGACGAGTAGATTAGAGGGTGTTGAGAAGTGGATAAACCTGTCAGCAGCGTCTCCTCTAGACCTCCTGAAGCACCAGAGGTTCAGTCTTCTGCAGCCTCCAGGAATCTCTCCACATACCTGTGGATCGATCCTCATCTAAGGCCCTTTTTCCCCTTCAATCCCGCTGTATCTGCCCACCCTGGTGTTCCTGAAGGGAGCAGCGTTTACCGACATGGAGGCCCTGGTTGCTCTTATAGGCGGCACCTTCTTCAATGCCACGGCTGCAAAAATCCAATTCACCCACAGGCGTTAAATCACAGCCTCCTCAGCCAGTAATATACATCAACTATATATCTTAGGTTGTATTTACTCCATTTGCTCTATCAGGATTTTTTGTGTAGGTCCCCCTTATGCCCCCAGAACCAGGGCGACAGTCGCTTAGTTGGTAGAACGGTTGTCCACTTACTGTCGTCATCGTTAGCCTTGGACGCCAATGACCCCGTTGCTGGTTCACCGGTTGTCCTTCCGTAGACCACTCTGGTAGGTTCTACCCCTGCAGACAGGGTACGCCCACCAAGACCTGCAATTCTTGTGATGCTCTGATCCTGTCGTCCAGCCATCAAAATACTTCCTCATAAAATTCGCTCAGCTCCTTACGCTTACTCATTTTTCCTGCTTCCGACAAATCAGCGTCAGGATAAAATGTTCAGTCGCTGCCTAATATATCCGAACCACTCACAGGCGCTAGATTGAATGGTCTCCTCCATGAGCAGCAACATGGAATAGCAGCAACATGGAATAGCAGCAACATGGAATATCCCCCTTTTGGAGTCTGGATACTGGTGGCGGTGGCTGAGGACTCTGCTCCGACTGGCGAATAATGAAGGTGATGGATCTCTGAGGAGTAGATGGTCATGAAGAAACTAGATGGATTGAAAGAGAGACATATTTAAAGCCAGATCATAAGAATTATTAGCATTATTAAACTGTATATTGACAGATGAACATATCCATAAAAGTTTAACAGTTCTAAATGAACCGAAGTATTGTGGGCTAAAAAATGTATGCACAGCCCCTTTAACAGCTTTTGAGCTATTAGTCAGTATCTGTTACCACGACTACCAGATGACTGACATGAATACAATCATAATATGAAATATAAACCATGTCTCATACAGATGAATTAAAAGAAAGCTGCTCGGACACATTTCCTGATCGGTAGATTCATTAGTAGTTCAGCTTTTCATTTTTATGCTAAATCTACAATATCGGCTTTAATAGAATCCTGGTGTGAGTTTTATTTTATACTTTCACACCATAAACAAGCCGCTCCAGGGTGGAATCGGCAGCGAGCCGAGACCAACCTTTCTTGGCGATCTCAGGCTGATCATTTTGTGCGTCATCAAAGGCTGATCGCTGCGCTCACATATGCTCAGAAGAACCGCGCCCAACCCATCGCTGAAAACGCTTCAAATTCTCCGGGTGTGGAAACCCTCTCAAACTGACTTATAGTAGCTTGTGCTGCTCATTAACGCCAAAGCAGCGAGGCAGATCATCCCCATTCGTCCGACTTAACTCTTTGTGAGGGGGCGGGGTTTGTGCCGGCTGAGCCGCAGGAAGCTAACAGATGTCCCACTCGAGCCGAGCTGCGCCGGGAATATCAAGTGTAGCCGCCTGCATGCTGGTAGGTTGGCTGCTGTAGCAGGAAGACAGGCTGCTCACTAAGTGCTGCCCACAGGGAGAGATCCGAGCCGGACCCGACACCGATACTGCACGTCACATGGGCCGTGTTCACGTTATCAGGCTTGAATTCTGTGTTCGGTATTGTGTGAACACAAAAATGCAATCTTGTTTCAATCGCATATTTATATCGAACTCACGGCCGGATGAGAACGGCCGTATCGGATATTAAGTCATACAAGGCTTCGAGAATATTTGATAAAGTCACCCTCCAGAGCAAAAATGCCCCACATTCCCTCCCAGCAGGTCCACTTTGGTTTGAATCCCATTGGTTCCCTGACAAATATTAGGATTTTCTTGATATGGACTGGTTCTAGAGGTGAGATACGTTCACATTAGAGTTTTAGAGTTAGACACAGGGCCCTATAAACGTAAATGTCAACTGTCAAGATATCAAATCCTATATGTGCAGAAAATAAATTTGTCATGTGACTATATAGTTCATGAAATATTCCCTGCTTCCTTCTGTCTTTGAATTATGGCCTTATCAATTTTAAAGCTATTTAAAACAAATAAATTATTATTATTAAAAAAAACCCATGTATATATAATACATAATGAAAATTATTCAATGCGATTTTACAAATATTTAAAATAAATAATAATTTAGAAAAACATACATATATAATAAAAAATTGAAATTATGCAATGCAATTTTACAAATATTTAAAATAAATAATAATTTAGAAAAACATACATATATAATACAAAATTAAAATTATACAATGCAATTACCGAATATTTAAAATAAATAAATAATAATTCAAAAAAAACATACATATATAATAAAGAATATTTAAAATAAAAATAATAATAATAAAAAAAATTATACGTGTATATAAAAGACAATTACAAAATGATTAATAAATTATTACACAAAACATCGTTGTATTTTTAAAGAATAATCTAAAAACATTGATTTTCATCATCGGCTCGGGACAGAATTTGTTGTTTTTATAAAAATCAGAATATCAGTCATTAAAATGAGGTCACTGATCAGGTTCTCCAGAGGATTGAGAAGGTTACAGCCACATTGTTCACACAGGTATGTTGGATTTTGACCAGGTATTCTGGTTCAGTAAAGGGCTGCTGGCGTCTTCCCTATAAGGAAGGTGGCGAGACACAAGAAATGACCGGGCAGGACCGTGTGAACTCCAAATGTAGGACAAAAATGTCACAATGTCCTGTGATAAGAATGTAACACTGTGTGAACTCTTATTTTTATGATTATTATTATTCTGCAGTGGGAGTCACGCGACTGTGGTGATAACAGGAATTGTTGTAGATAGCCATCTGGTGAAGCTTAGTGATGAAGTCTTAGCCGTAAGCACATTATTGCACAAAAAATGATTTCCTTTATTCCAACCTTCCTTATGAAACACGGTAAGAGCTGCAAAGAAACAAATTAAATAAAAAACAATTATCTCTCACAATCACAAACGTCACAAAAAGGCCCGCATGAATTAATTCAATTATCAATGAAATGTCGTACGGGTTAATTTACAATAGTCACTTTTACAATTATAAATATAATTATAATCTTTTTCAAATTTCTTCCTCATTATAGCCTGTTTTATTCATAATAACCGTCCCTGTTTTCATTCATGCATTCCCACCTTTACTATAATTAAGGTTACATTTATCGTCATCTGTTTGTCTCTTTGTTTTCAATCGTTCTAATCCTTGTACGAAAGGCGCTAACAATGTTTTACCATTATTATTATACTTATAGATTTACATAAAAACAACTATAAGCCATGATTTACACTAAAAGTGACAAAAGATGCACATTTAACATCTAAAATTTCTCAAGATATTGATAAAAAATTCTCATTAAAAACTCATTTGATGTGTGTGTGTGTGTGTGTGTCTGTGCGTGATCATTAAATTTCCAGCCTTTGTGTGTAGCTGATGATGACTGTGACTTCATCAGTGGACCAACAACCACGATGGCTACCTGAATGACAGCTCCTATCAGTGTTTTCATCCGGTACTCACTACGCTGTATAAACAAGAGTGTGTGTGTGTGTGTGTGTGTGTGTGTGGATAAATTCAGACTATTTTACATCTCTCGGTTTTAATGGAGTCATCAACTGTGTCTGTCAGCCAAGTTTATAGCCAGGTAACTCGTACATTCCCAGGGATACGACTTTTTGACGCCTGGATCAGAACAATAGGGCGTACGGGAGCTTCATCAATCAAAGCTCCACCTCCAGGATGCATTGACTGACCTTGAGAAATTCCAAAACAGATTAACTGTTTCATTGATTGCTCCCACGTTTTCCTGCCAGCTGTTCTCGGACCAGTAGTTGGTTTCGCATTTCCCTCTTGGTTGATGAGTGGCCTGAAGATGCAACAGGGCCTTCATCATTTTCAAACCAAGATTTACTCCTAGACCGTTTGAGCAATCTAGAAAATACAACAAAAACTACCAGAAAGCAGAGAAATAGAGCTTAGCACCCATATACTAGTCATTACGCCCCCCCGGACTTCTGCATTGGACGACTGTCCAATCACAGACAAGACTCACCAGCGTGTCAAACATTTGTAACATGAGCTTCTCAGTGACGCAACTCCTGACGGCTTGTGCAATTTGTTGATTAAACGGCTTTTAGGTCTGCAATTATCAAAAACTTACTGGGTTTGTTGATGACAATAATAACTATGTTTACTCTTGAGTATTACTCGTGTCGTAAAGATCAACACCCCAGGATTATTGTAGACTTTATGTATCACAAACCCTTAATAACAGGTACTTTAAACCTGACATTCAGAGTAAAAATCAGAATAAAGGTTTGGGTTTTTGTTGAATTCTATGTTCAAACTGGTTCATTTTTGTTTCACACTGCACTTTTAGAAGTGGACTAAAGACCATTTCATGAATCATCTTCCTCGTGTCGTCATCACCTATGGGAGTGCGTCTGACTGACTTGACTCTAAAGGGATCAGATGATTGATTGACATGTATACGGCGTGCGTCTCACACCAGACCCCTCCCCTTTCCAATGACCTCTCTCCAATCCTAGCAGAAAATGAATGAAACGTTTTTAACAAGTTTTATTACTTTATTACACCCAGTCACTATTAAATACGTCTCATATTTCTTTTGTTTGTTGGTGACGGTGGCCTGCTGTATCTTCCTTTATTTGGTCAGAAAAGTCAGAACCATCCAAAAAAGGGCTTTCACACTGTAAACGGACTGAACCACTTTGATGTGGCCATCATTTTCCCATTTTCTTCTGCTTATCAGTTGCTGGGCCGCGTTGGCAGTGGGCTAAGAAGGGATTTCTAGACGTCCCTCTGCCTAGCAACACTCTCCAGCTCATTGTGGGGGATCCCGAGGCGTTGGCAGGCCAGTGAGATATAAACTCCTTCCAGTGAGTTCTGGGTCCTGATCAGATGCCTGAAACACCTTAACTGGCTACTTTCATGCAAAATCGAGAATCCGAAAACTCAATGTCTAACAAACAGCCCAGGGTCAAAACCATACGAGCGCGACCGATCGCACAAACAATTATATAATAAAAATCAATAAAAAGTGTGAAACAGACTGCAAAGAAACAACACAGGAAGTGTAAAGCTAAGGAACACACTGAACAAAGCTTTCAGAATAAAAGAGAACAGGAAAGAGATTTAAAAGATGACAATAACTTTCAAAATAAAATGAGAAAAACCAAACAAAATAAACCAACAATTTACTAAATGAAAACAGAGTCATGAGACTCTTTGACCCGGACCAGGATTTACACCTGCAGAAAACTGAAAAGTCCAAACAAACAAGAAACTTAAACGAACGTAGATCCTAGACGTCAGAAGAATCGGATTCTGCCTTTCTCCACCGGTTTACTGCAGGTCACTTAGATGTTGTTGACACCTACGCAAAAAAAAAACTCCTGGAGATTCTGTCTCCAAATGTCCATCACAATTCTTTCCCCTACCGGTCCAACAACACCCTCATCTTACTCTGGCTCTGGGAGAAGCTCAAACGCTCCTCGCAGCTTCTGATCTTACTGAATGGCCCTTTGTAAATAGACGTACTTGCATCACTTATCACGCTCGATTTACAAATCAGAACGACTCCAACTCCATCTGCGTTTAGCTTTTTACACCGCTATGATTGCTTGACGCTTGGGCGAGCCAAAGTCTGTGCTGGGTGGATTTCAGCGGGCCGCTCAATGCGCCCGGCGCTGCCAATGGTGCCGGCTGCAGAAGGGCATCAGGTTGGCCGGCTTGAGCCGGTCATCCTGCCAACGTGGCAGAGAGCGATAGGAAGGAGGGCGAGGGAGGAAGGAAGGGAGAGAGATGGTATGTGTGTGGTGAGCAGATAACGCCTGGGGAAGGAAATAAGAGGAATGTGCTAGTTGGTTCTAAACGGGTCACTCTGGGTAACTGACAGCTGCACCACAGAAGAAGAACATGAACCCTCATCTCATGAAAGCTCGCCCTGATGTGTAGTCGACCCGTTACAAATCCGTCCTCTTTAGAACATCAAGGAGAGTGTGACTTGATCGGTCGGTGCCAGCAGCTCCAGTGGTGACAGATGTTGGCGCCTCCAGCCGGTCCCAGCTTCCTGTTCTGGACTCAACAGATGTGCACATTAGAGTTCTGGCTCTCACAGACCGAGCACCACTCCAATTGCCGTGGAAAGTTTCTTTGCAAAGATTAATCCCATTAAAAGCTTGTTAACTTTTAGTGTGTAAACAGATGAATTAAACTCATTTATTCTCTTTGTTGTTATAATGATCTTAATCTTATTTATCCTGATACGACTGTCGCTAATCTTTTTCTGTAACCCAGACAACAAAAGAAAAAGTTAAAACAAACAACCACTGATGAGCTTTCCTACAGCGTCCGCCTGGGGTTCAAAGGTCAACATTCTGACATCAACGTACGGACTCTACGGACTGGTTGTTGAGTTGGTGACCCCTAAATGACCTTAGAGTAAATTTTTAGTGCGATTGGTTGGTTTTCTCGATGTGTGATGAACATGTGATTGGTCCAGGTTGTTTCCTGTTCCTGGTCCAATGTCAGCTGGTACATGCTTTGACCCTCCTGTGACCTTGCGTGGGTGACAACGACGACCTTAGAATCCATGTACGGTATGAACTGCTAGAGAAAAAGAAAAAGTCAATATTCAGTATCTTCACAGTCAACAATTGTATTAAAAAGATAAAACCAGCAGTTTATCATGCATCGCGTTCTGACCATCGTCCAGAACCGAACCCCCTATACTGATGTATTTGTTTTTATTTGCAAAACAATTTACATTATAATGAATTTATGACATATAATAATCAATGTTTTTTAAGGAGTATTGGTCAAAGAGGAGGAAAAATACATTCAGACAGGAAATAGATGCAAATCATATGAATGAATTTACTTTTCTTTGGATTAAATGTTTGACACAGAACAATTGAAAAACTCATCATCATCTCTTCATCATCCGTACCTGACATTTAGTTTGCCTCGGTGTATGAACTGATCAGCCAGAACATTAAAACCACACGATTAATGTTCTGAAGGCTCCTTTTCTTTCCTTTTTTTCCCTTTTTTTCCCCTCTATCAGAACCAATGTGAACCTTTTTCAGCAATTTGTGCAACAGAAGCTCTTCTGTGGGATCGGTCAACATGGGCTAGCTTTCACTCCCCACTTGCATCAATGAGTCTTGGGGGACTCTTAACGTGTCACCAGTTTCCAACATTTGCTCCCTTAATTTGGTGGATTCTAACCAATCCAGATCGGGACAATCCGACCAAACCTGCAGTTATACCCTAGTATGTGCGTGTGGACGAAGCAGGGCCAAAAAAATACCCAATCCTGACACAAAATCTTCTTCAGACGACATTCTCTATCGCAAAACACGCTGAAATATGTATGTTTGAAAGCGACGTTCCTGCTGTGGAGCTTTCAGTTCTGCTGAAGGTCACGGGTAGAAGTTGGCTTCCTTTGGAGCAGCAAACATCAGAGGTGTGCGTCCTCCTGCTCTGTATAGGAAAACGAAGACTCAGTCCATTCAAGGCCGTTTGGCCGGTGACGGCCTGTAGCGGCCTTCATGCCTGGAGTCCCGCCACATGGATTCACGCGGCGACGCTCTTTGGAACGAGCTGCCAATCGAAGGTTTGTGTAACAGCACATGAGCATGGTTTCTACTCCCACCTCTGCTGGAGGTCAGCGGGAAGCTCTTTGCTCTTTCAGACATATGCATAAAGGAAAGGAAAAACAGGAAGCCTCTTACCTCCTTTATTTTATTTTTTCTCGGGTTGATTTTGTTGCTTTTTCCCAAAACGCAGCCTCCGTCACTCAAGAACACAATGAGTCCATCATCCCTCCGCCCACACTGGTTCTGAAAGTGGTTTCTTAATAGACTAACTATTCGCTCGATTGGGAGCGGTATAATAATCGTATTAACACGTATTAACGCCACACGCTTGAGAATTATTTGCACAAATAGCTCCTGTAGCGTGTAGCCGGCTTGAGCGAAGCGTAACAAATATGAGAGAGGGTCTATGCTTTTCATTTTAAATCGGTTAATACAGTTATGGGACTCCTTATATACCGCATTCTCATGAATATTAGAAATCGCCGGCAAAAATAAACTAATTATCTCGTTTTCAGGAGATGAGAGACGGAAGTAATCATCTCCTCCTGTTCTCGACTTCCATTAACAACTTAAATGGTTTAAATACGAGGGTTTAGGAGGCGTCGATAAAAAAATATCAAATTAATAACCATCCAAATTAGTTTGAAGTTATTCTTATGAATTAAAAATCTAGCCATTGTGTCATAAGGTCAGCTGAACATGCAAAAGACAAATGGACTACGTCCAAAGACACATAAATAAAAATTTATGAATGGATTTACCAGAGCTGTAAAGTTAATCCCGGGATTCTAAAACCATTTGGTTGTTAAACCTAACCTTCAGCTCATATAAACCAAACTTATTAATGTTCAATATGACATTTATACTTAATGACATTTAGTCATTTCTTCCCTTCAACAAACAGAATAAAGTTCAAAAATGGTCCATAAAACTATTCTTTTAACCTCATTTACCCTCTTTTCTTGCCTTCAGCTGAGCCGGATTACTCACTATAATCAAATCCCTACATTAGAAGATAAAAACTGGCGTTTTTTAAGAAACTTCATTTCACATCCTCCATAAATGCACTTTTAAAGCTCAGATTTCTCTGCGTGCTCCTCATTCCAATAACTCCGAAGCGGAGAAAGAAGCCAATAACTGTGATAATTAAAGCTTCTTTTTTTTTCCCTCCTCCCCTGCTCCTCCTGCTCCTCGTGCTCCTCGTGCTCCTCCTGCTCTTAGCAGCACCATTAGGATTCCACATTCTCCAAACGCTGCTGAAAACTGCAAATACTTAGAACACGTCTGAGTTCTGCACCGCCCCGAGCCTCAGCGGCGTGACGCAGCAGCCGCTACGTCTGCTGACCAATAGCGACCCGGCCTGTTCTTGCTGCTCAGCCAATGAGAGCGCAGGAGCAGGACTGAGGCTAGCAACCAGGAGAAGGAGCGGGAGGAGGAGGAGGAAGAAGACTGCAGTAACAATCCCAAAGCCCCGCGGACACACACTGAATCAAACACCGAAGGCTGCGTATGATCGAGCGCTGGCGTCTGACGGCGGGTGTTTCTCGCCAGGATGGTGATGGGGAGGAGGAGAGGAGGAGAAGGCTTTTTCTCCTGGATGCTGCTGCCTGAGCGATACAGAGGGAGGCGGAGGCTGATGGAGGAAAACATCCCCTGGAGTCAGAACCAGACACCTAATGAAGCGGCGATGTTTTCCTCTCCGCTCGCCGTCTCCCTCCGGGCCTCCTGTCAGCTGTGACCACTCCTCTGTTAGAGGAGAGAGAGGCGGAGCCTCAGGGGCGTTTCTGTCTCACGTCGATAGATTTTTAAGGAAACGAATAAGAGTCCTACCTCCAGCTGTGTGCTTGAGATCCGAACTGTTGATTTATAAACCCATTGTTGGTCGGCGCTGAGCTGCCGGCTGGTTGGCAGACGCTGCTAAGTGACGGAGGAATGATGAAGACGAAGCTGAAGGCCTGGTCGGCCAGAGTCGGAGGCGTTTATTGTCTGGCATTGCTTTAGTTCGAGTAAAAGCACTAAAATCGTCTTTATTCAAAACCCTACTTGAGAGGAAAAGTACAAATATTAACAGGTTCTCATCCCAACTTCACGCAAATCCATTAATTTTCTCCAACCGCTCGTCCTGTTGAGAGTCCTGCGAGGGCTGGAGCCAATCCCAACTGGCATTGGTTACAGTCAGGACCAGTCACCACCTCATCACAGGGCCGACACATAAAGATGGACAACCATTCTCGCTCTCATCCACACATGCGGTCGTCAATTTAACGCCATTCTTATGAAGTGCTTATATTAAAAAAAAATATATATATATTTTATGGCCAAAAATGCATTTAAAAAGTGAAAAAAGTGCTGAATGTATAGAAAATAATGTAAAAATAAAACAAATATGAATGTTAAATATGTTAACCTTTAAGGTTTCAAATGTCTATTTATTCAGTGATTTACTCATAGATCCATTTGAAATTCAAACATATTTTTAATTTTGAAAATATTTACATTTCTGATTCATTTCAATGAATTACCAATTATTTCATACATTTTTTTTTTAATCATCTGATGTCCTATCTAAAAAAAGTGACTCCGTGGGCTGAAGATCCGAAACAACACCCAGAACAATGACCAGCTTCTTCATCAGAGAAGGACAGAGGCAAAGAGGAAGACTGTGACAGGGTCCAAATCTTTTAATATTGATATTTTGAAATCATGGATCTGATGGCCTTCAGGGCTGAAAAGCAGAATTTGTACTTTAACGTTGTGAAGCTCAGCTGCTACTACAGTCTGGTTTCATGGAAGGATGAGAGAACAATCCGTTGACAATCCACTTAAATACAGGTTTATAATAGTAAGTAAATCAGTGTTTTATTCACATTTTGCCTCGTATTACCATTTATAATGTAATGGAGTTCAGTAGGAGTATAAAGAAAAACATAGAAATGAATATGAAAACACCATTGAATAACAATTCTTTCCACTTTTCTACCTTATTGCTTCTAATAAAATCATTGTGGAGTTTATTTGTGGTGTCGGATTCATGCGGCTGAGGATGTCGGAGGAATAAAAACTCTCTCAGTCAGAAGGTCATTGGGAGTTTACCTCGCCGCTCGCTGCAGTTCAGTCTTGTCTTAATAGCAGATCTTGCTTCTTTACTACGGTGTAGCACAAGGGACTGAAACACACACACACACACACACACACACACACACACACACTAAAGCCTCTTGTTTTTTTCCTGCCTTCACTGGTGGGAATCCAAGAAGGAGACGTATTATTATTATTATTAAAATACGTCAAAGGAAATATTGAGGCTCTAAAAGAACTGAATAAAAACAAGAATTTTTACCGAGCGAGGATGTGTGTTCGGAATAAACCCCCCCCTCACATCTGATGGGGGAGAATAGAAAGTGGGCACCCACCCAACGAGAGACTCTCCTCTAATGGGAAATCTCTTTGGTGTTACATAACTGGTAATGGCAGTGGGAGGCGGGCTCTGCTTTGGGATTGCATTGTTCTGCTGGAGGATCGGCACTTCAAAGATGCTTTCAGATCCATTCCCTTCAAACTGGATGACTATTAGTTTTATTTATTCATTTTTAATAAAATACACACGGTCACACTCGGGGAATCTGGCGTTCAGGAATTAATAACGCGGTGCGGGTAATGGCGTCCGTCCAGCTCCGTCGCTGGCCTTTAGCCCCTCCTCTCGCCGCTCTGATCTCCAGGCAGTCCAGGTTTAAAGCCTCATTGGTCAAAACTGACCCATAACCCTTTTGACTAAGAATTTCAGCTCTGGCATTTAGCAAGGGCAGATGAGCTTAATGCGGCGTGGGGCTCCATACATACATCATCATGTGGAGGTGTCCGACAGCGGAGCGGGGAGCGGCGAGGTCCAGCCGTACTTCATTAGGCTCCCCGATGCAACGGAGGACCTGATCACCATGCATGGCCACAGGTTGCTGCCGGCCTCCCAGGGAACTCGGCTCCAGTCTGGCGGCCTCCGCACCCACAGTCTCATTCCTACTCACAAGTAAACCTCGGCATGTCCACAGACGTCCACTTGTTTCCTTGAGAACCCCCGGCCCCCGAGACTTCAGGACCCAAACTCCCTGGAATCCATGTCCAAATATGAATTTCTCTAACCTCTGATGGTTGGACCCCAGAAAGATGTTAAGTTTTAGCAGATGCTCTGATCATTAGGAAGCTTGATCGCTTTCCTGCTTTGAGGACAAGCAAAGGTTGGGAGGGGTCAGACTGAGTGATTAGAGAGACCCTCTGAATAGGTTAAAATAAGGGGTTGCGATACCTCACCTGGTTTAGAAAGACGAGGGAACCCCTCTGAAGCCAGTACCGACGGCCCGGCCCTTTTCCAATGTTCTCATCCAGACTTAACCCAAAGAGGTTTCGGGGATCCGTTGCCCTGTGGGCTCCCCGGCTGCGTGGATGGGTGTTGGGCTCGGGTCCGAAGCAGCATGGGCCGAACCAATACCTCCTTTTATTTTACATGGTAAGTTCCTGGATCCATTAGTTTGTTTAGAATTACACCATGATGCAGTGATTCTTTCCTGACCCGTACCCCATCCTCTGAAGTTGAAGTTGTTGCAGCTGAGTCATTAAACCAAAACAATCCCCTGAAGGACGGCTACGCCTCGATTCCACCGGGAGCGTCGCGGTTGCGTTCTGGTGATGTCACCCGACGTGTCTCCGAAGCGGAGCATACTTCAGTTTTGCTGCTTTGTTGTCTTAAATGGGCTTTGAAGATGAAAAGCTAGTGATTGGCTCTTTGCTGTGATAATAAGACGATTTTCTCACCTTCACCTCCAAACACTCCTGCATCCAAACTCCTCCTCTTTTCCTTTCTGCTGCCGTCCTTGTCAAAAGGATCCGTGGTGTCACAGAAGATCTTGTGCTTCTCCTGTTCCTTTAGAATGGAGACTTCTTGATCCTCTGACCGATCACTGACTTTCAAACCTCACGTCGTTTCTGTGTTTGACTTCCTGTCTGGTTCGATCGGCTGTGTTGAAACTGATCGGGCATTTCCATCAGAATTAGACCGGGCGCGATTCCAGTGGAATCAAGCCTTTAATCCCCTCATTGGGTCATAATAGTCATTATATGTACGTTATAGATAAAAAGCTGAAAAGTCACCAGACTTGAGTCGTTGGTATGACCCACAATTCTGTGTGTAAATTGTCTATTCTTGTATGTTTGGAGTAAGAACATGAACTCTGCGCTATAATAAACATCGTCTTCCACCTTGAGGATCATAAAACGGCTCCTTTAAGCGATAAAATCGTCCACCGTTACTTACTGACCCTCTTCATCGCCACTAAATTGGGCTCCTTCTCGATAACTAAATGAATAATTGTGAGCGTATTTTCCCCTCCCTTTCCGTTCATAGTTATGTAAGCGAGCATTCGGGGCTTTTGGGACTCCAAGGCATCATTACTGTCAGGAGGGTCATTGTATTGCCGGTAACGGAGAACGACGTCAAGCCGGGCTCCTATTATGGGCTTTATATATATATATATATATATACATATATATATATATATATATATATATATATAGCACAGCGCCCTATCTGCTGCTATATGTAAACACTGATTGCATGAAAATGTGAAAATGTGTGATGATGTCGCTGCGAGGCGAGCAATGGGAAGCCAAGCAGAGAGGAGGAGGAAAGGAAGGCAATACAAACGCGGCCCCCTCCTTTCTGGGTCTAATCCCTCTTAGCGGGGGGAGCGATAAGTGTGTTATGACTTAGCCCCAATATTCCTTCTTGTTTATGCATTTGTAAAGAAATGTTTTATATGCCAAACCACGTGGATCCCTGAGTCAGATGATCTGTGTGAGGCCGGTTTTTGGCAGGGTAGCGAATCATATCGCTGCTGTAGGTACGATCACAGCGGCGGGGCAGGAAACCAAATGCCTCCGCGTCTCTCTGCCCACATGTCTCCCTCCCTCTGTTGGTCTTTGTTGACGTATTTGCGAGATAGGAATCTGTCACAGCCGGTGGTTTTGTCGAGGCGCGGCTCTCTCTCTCCGCTCTGGAGGGGGAATGGAGTCTGGAGTTTAGGATGAAGCCTATTTACCCAGGGAAAAAGAATAAACCAACAGCGTCTGGAGTCGCTGGTTGCTCGCTGCTCCGAGAGGGAAAGCCTCTTAATTATGCTGCAATTTCCTAACAGGCGCTCTGATTTTCACAGTTAGGAGGGTTGTGTTTTGTGGCCTGGTAGTTCCACAAGCGTCGGCGGTGGAACTCTGGGCGATTGCAGTTTGATGTAGAGTTGGGCAACAGGGAGTCCTTTAAGTTTACATGCAATAAAAACATCTGATCCCTCCACCGTTGTTCAGTCACACATCCAGAAACAAACGTATTCAATAAGACGGGCTGTAAAACGTTGAATCAGTGACGTGGGATTTGTCTTATGTAGCTGATATTTGACCTATTTATATTTGAGTCATAACGCTTATATTAACACCTTTTTTAATATGTTGTTTTCCTTTTATTTCTGTAACTGTTAAACGTCTTTGAGTATTTTGAATTATTCTATGAATAAAATGTATTTTATTACTATACATTATTACTATATTTATTATTATTATCAATATTGTTATAATTATTATTATTACCATTACTATAGTTATTATTATTTTCATTACCATTATTATTATTATTATTATTATCATTGTTTTTAATTATTATTTTTAGTATTATTATTATCAATTTTGTTTTTATTATTATTTTTATTATCATTATTATAGTTATTATTATTTTCATTATTTTCCTTATCTTATTATTATTATCAATTTTTTTGTTATCTTTGTTTTTACATTCATTATTTTCATTATTATTTTTAGTATTATTATTATCATTGTTTTCATTATTATTGATTTTAGTATCATTGTTTTCATTATTATTTTTAGTTTTATTATTATCATTGTTTTCATTATTATTGATTTTATTATCATTGTTTTCATTATTATTTTTAGTATTATTATTATTTTTCATTTTTTTATGATTATTATTATTATTAACTATTTACCAGATATCAGCAACAAGCTTATCAACATTCAACTCAAAATGATTCTTTTATTCGTTAGTCTTTTATTTGTTAGTCTTTTATTTGTTAGTCTGGCCCAAAAAGGATCCAACCATCATATTTGACACTTTTCATTTTGAGGCCTTTAACTTTTATGTATAAAATGTATTTTTCCTCAAAACCCTGATGGATTCAGCCTCATCCTTGCAGTTCACAGTTAGTCCACCAGGGGACAGAATACATCAGAAGACCTTCAGTTCAGACAATCAAGATGGCCGTCGTCTTACTCCAAATATTTGATTGACTGATACAACCACGTTATAATGGGAGTATGGGAATGGACAGGATTAGAAAGGAGGACATCAGAGGGACAGCCCCGGTTAGAAGTCTTGGAGACAAAGTCAAAGAGGACGGAACGAGATGGTTTGGACCCGTGAAGAAGAGGAGGGATAGTGGATCTACTGATAGAAGGATGTTGGAGATGAAGCCGTCCTCAACGTAGAATCATGTACGTTGTACGTAGTACCATACGATATATATTTATGATTTGAACTAATTTTAGGAAGTGTAGTTAATAAGTTATATGTACCATCTGCAGTTCCTCAAACTACCAGCAGGGGGCCGTGGACCCATTTGATAAATATTGCTCTAGAAAGAAAAACTAGCCCATTATTCTTATTCTAGGTTCAGTAGTTATTGCTAAATTGGGGTGAAGGATAAAACACTCTGTCCTATATTTGCTATCTTGTCTCTCGCTCTCTCCATCTTCACACCCTCCACCTTGTTTTCCTCTAATGCATCTCCCGTGTCTCTGACCCGAGGGTGCCGGCAGGAATCTGTCTCAAGGACGAAAAGGACGGCGCCGACAGATCGCCGCTCGCTGTGGCACCGACCTCAGCGGCGGTCGCTTGATGCTGGTGACACCAGCAGAACGTTTGTGCATAAATTGTGCTGCCCGACAGGAATAAACTTAATTAATCAGCAAATAAACATCTTCATCATTTTTGATAATACATGCTCTGCATTTAGAGAACGTGCTGCAAAAAATCCACAACACAAAGGAAGTGTTTCCAGGGGACCCTTAAGAATGATGCACACATGCCTTTGTGTTGTATTTAATCCTTTATTTAAAGAGTAGAACAGAAATTATTCACTTTTTTCTTGATTTCATCCACCATTTCTATCATAGTTCGGACTCTTGGCTTTACTTCTGGGGTCATGGGGTCATGTGACTTCGAATAAAACCCCGAGCAAATGAAGAAAACTGCTGACTTAATGTTTTGTTGTCATCGGAGATCATGAGATTGTAGACGCATATGAAATATGAAAGTTTCCATTATTCATAAACTAATCAGATTCAATAGAGAATTAATACAAGAAGAAGCGAAAATCCAATTTCAGTCTGTTTTGGGGGGCCGGGGGTCTTTAACTATAAACATTTTTCACATTCCGTCTCTAATGTAGATTTTGGTACTGCCATGAAAACACCCAAAATGGGACCTTTAAATAAAAAAAAAACCTTTTATTCAAGTTTCTCACTAGAAACTACATTTTACATGATTACATTTGAACACATCTTGATGATGATGACGATGACGTTACTCTTCCGCTTCCCCTAGACACGCCGTTACTGAACAGACATTGAACGCATCATGCAATGTGCTGCTGACGGCTTAGTAGAGCTAAAAAGTCAAGATTTGTTTGATTTGATTTGTCGTTCACACTTGTGTATTATCTAAAAATAAAATAAGAGAGTGTGAAGAGTTTCACAGACAGAGACATAGATATAAATAGACACAATATCACTATTGTGAAGAGAGCAGTTACAGGTGGGCTTTTAAAAGGATCATATCTTAAGTTTATGAGCGTTTGAATCTCACTCCTTCATTAATGGACATCTGGTGGGTGTGAGCAGGAGGGGCAGCCATGTTTAAATGTGAATAATGTCTTTAACTCCGACCAGCCAGCTGAGGTCACTTGTTCATTTGTCCCCCCCACCACCTTCTCATGGAGGGGGCAGTGTGCTGTGATACAGAGTCAGGATGCTTCAGTATGGAGGTTCTGAAGCATCTTCTTTCTTCACGACCCCCTCAACCCCCTCAAAGATACAAACCAAAGACCTCCATTTTTTCTTTTTCCTGGGCTTTCGTCTCTATTTGGCTTCATGTAAAGCCAATTTTCTCAAAGTTGCCTGGTGGTCCAGGTGTTTTTTGGTCAGCCCCCTTTATCTCTTTCCTCGTAGGTTCTTGTCCGGGGATACTTGTGGTTCTCATAGCGTTTGTCCAATCCATCCCCATCTTCTCCATCCAATTTCATGTTCTATGCCGATCTTGACCAGCCGGTGAAGTATTCTTCTCATTCATGGATACGGGGCTGGAGCCTATCCCGGCTGACGTTACTCAAGAGTGTTCCTCTCAGACAGTTGTTGATGGACATCTGGACTCTGCCCACAACAGTCTTGGTCGTTAGTACAATATCACAATAATCACGTACAGGCAGTGGATTATTTTATGTTTTTTCTGCCCAGTAGAGGAAAAACTTGATATTTTTCTCTACAAAACTCCAATGTTGACCTTTAGTTTGATTGACAGTTGCTCCTCAGGAGTCTTAATGGTGAGACTGGAGGCCATCCAGAACTCTTGAGTGCTTATTACATTCAACAGGTTCAGTTTCCGGTGCCCTGGAGGTTCTGAATAGACTCTGTTAGTAAAGCATCAGAATTGTAATATTGAGTGAAACTTTCCTTTAATGACCAGCGGGAAAGTTCCAGTTAGGGGACTCATAAGAAAAAAAAACAACAAACATAAGAAGTATGTGGAACATTCCGTCACTCCCTTCTCATTTGAGTTCTGACAAACATCCAAACACCTTTGTTCTGATACCGTTTCTGCTGAGTCGGCAATTAGTGTCGACTCCCGAGGGAGTGGAGGTAGACGCCCCACGGCGTCGTCTCCACCCGTCTCTCTGTCCGTCACAGCCGTTAACGCCTCCTCCACCCTCATTATGCTCCATCTGAGAAAAAAAGATAAAACACAAGGTAGAAGAATCGATAGGCTTTAAGAAAGAAACTAAAAAAGGACCGTAGGGCTTTTTTAAAATAGGTTTAGTGAATATATTTGTAGTCAGCATTTTTATTTCTTTATTTGTTTTTACCTTTTTTGAAACTAGATAGACCCCCCCCCCCCTCCCCCCGGGTGGGGCAGAATTGAAATTCCTCCCGTGTTTGTTCGGCGCTCCGGAGCGTTTCGGGGGTGTTTGATTTGGGAAGAACCCACGCGGTCACCGCGACCCCGTGGAGATTAGGCATTTTCTCATCAGCCAGTTAGACGCCGTGTCATGTGTGGCGCTCCGCTCCGTCAGGTGACGGGCACTTGGGTGAAATGGGCAGAAAGATTCTGTTCACTTCAGCGGTTTTGCCGGAATGATTGAAAGTGTGTGCGAGGCGGCGTGGAGGAGGAGTTCTGGGAATCTCCTGATGCTGTTTCAGGACTTCTTCAGACTCTAGATAGATGAAGGTTAGCGACGATATTTCACGAGCCCCGATGTTTTGTGGGTCTGAGTTGGACCTGAGATGGTGATTAAGTGGATAGACCCGCGGCTGAGTGTTCCTCAGATTACCCGTTCAGACCCGTTTATACCCGGCCCAAACTCAGGATGTCATCATCCCTTTAACAGGATTTGAGGAGTTGGGTTGGTGGATTTGATTCGACCCAACTCAACCTTTGTGGCCTCTTACGTAAGAAGTCTACTAAATTACCTGAAGTGACGTTACCTGAGTTTACCGGACGACTATACTGGTCTCTGCTGGAAACTGATGACCTCACCTCCTTTGATTAGTCTGGTTCTGTGGTCCAGTCGCCTTAACTCCAGACCCTCTTCATCGATACGCTCCTGATGTGTTCCTTTTAATTAACTAAAACAACGGATATTATTAAGTATGAATCACAAAAGAGTAGACGATAATAATAATACTGAGTTTATTGATGATAATGATGATGTTAATAATGATAAAAATAATGATTATTATAATGACGGTGATGATGATGATGATGATGATGACAGTATAAAGTATTACTGCCATTATTATTAATAATCTTAATTTATTATTAATAATAATAATAATAAATGATTATTATGACAGCAACAATGATTATATTATGATATTATATTATATTATGTTATTATTATTGATGATGATGATGATGATGACAATGATGACGATGAAAATAATCATGATTCTTTTTGTTATCATTAAATCGTCATCATAATTATTAATTATATAATTAATAATTATTAATTATATAATTAATAATTATATATAATATAATATATTATTATATAATCTCATAATTATATATAATTATTATTATTATGATATTTTATAATTATTATTATTATTAATGACAATAATTATTATTATAATGATATGATAAAAATTTTACTTTTTTTGTGATATTGATAATACTAAAAATAGTGAATAAATTAATTCTACTGATGATAATAGTAACAATAACAACAACAAAAATAACAAAGAATATAATATCATGAACATGAACAACTGTATTTATATACCACATGTCCAAAGATGAAGTTATAAAGTGTTCCCGTACAAAAAGGTCATATTTTCAGGTCCATCTCGTACATAGTCATAAAACCAAACTGGTTCATTTTGGTTCTCATTAAACCCTTTAAAATTTGCATTTAAACTTAGTGGGTTGCAAAAGCTGCACATTCCAAAGATTTATCCATTCAATTTGTTTTAAGCACTTTAATTCAGTTATGCTGCTGTTCCTTCTTCTTTGTTTCTCCTCCTGGAAACGACGTGTAAAGTTTAATTAGTACTAATGTATCGTAAGCTTCGATAAAGTCTACGGAACAAAGTTTATATCGTTGGTTCGGCTGCATCGGTTCTGATCCGTTCTCTTTCCCGGTACGAGTCAGACGGTGTTAAAGGAGAGTAAAACGCTGAATCTTTAATGAATGGAGGTCTTTTTGATTCTAAAGACGGAGAGAGATTCAAAGTTAAGAAGCCTTAATATTAAAGGCCTGATCTCATTTTGTGAGAGCCTGAGGTGGAGGAGGTGGAGGAGGTGGAGGAGGTGGAGGAGGGGGGGTGAAGCTATTCTCATTGTTATTAAAATTACAAAATCACTCTCTTAAATCTGCCATATCTCTCTCTCTCTCTCCTCTCTCTCTCTCCTACCTGTCTCCTACCTCTCTCCTCACTCTCTCCAATCTATCTCTCTCCTCTCTCTCCTATCGCTCTCCTCTCTCTCTCTCTCTCCTACCTATCTCCTATCTCTCTCCTCTCTCTCCTATCGCTCTCCTCACTCTCTCCCAACTCTCTCCAATCTATCTCTCTCCTCTCTCTCCTATCGCTCTCCTCTCTCTCTCTCTCTCCTACCTGTCTCCTACCTCTCTCCTACCTCTCTCCTACCTCTCTCCTCACTCTCTCCAATTTATCTCTCTCCTCTCTCTCCTATCGCTCTCCTCTCTCTCTCTCTCTCCTACCTATCTCCTATCTCTCTCCTCTCTCTCCTATCGCTCTCCTCACTCTCTCCCAACTCTCTCCAATCTCTCTCTCTCTCCTCTTTCCTCTCTCTCTCCTCTATCTCTCTCTCCTCTCTCCAAACTCTCTCCTACTTCTCTCCTATCTCTCTCCTATCTCCTCTCTCTCTCTCCTATCTCTCCCCACTCTCTCTCCTATCTCTCTCTCTCTCTCCTCTCTCTCTCTCCTCTATCTCTCTATACTATCTCTCTCCTCTCTCCTCTCTCTCTCACTCCTCTCTCTCTCTCTCCTCTCTCTCTCTCTCCTCTCTCCAAACTCTCTCCTACTTCTCTCCTATCTCTCTCCTATCTCCTCTCTCTCTCTCCTATCTCTCTCCACTCTCTCTCCTCTCTCTCTTTCCTTTCTCCTCTCTCTCTCCACTCTTTCTCTCTCTCTCTCTCCTCTCTCTCTCTCCTCTATCTCTCTATCCTATCTCTCTCCTCTCTCCTCTCTCTCTCACTCCTCTCTCTCTCTCTCCTCTCTCCAAACTCTCTCCTACTTCTCTCCTATCTCTCTCCTATCTCCTCTCTCTCTCTCTCTCCTATCTCTCTCCACTCTCTCTCTCCTCTCTCTCTTCTCTCTCTTTCCTTTCTCCTCTCTCTCTCTCCACTCTTTCTCTCTCTCTCTCTCCTCTTTCTCTCTCCGTCTCTCTCCATTCTCTCTCTATTCCCCCGCCAAGGTCATGAGCCAGAGGCCCACCCATTCTAATCAGGACAGAGGGCAGACAAAATAAAACCTTTACTGGATTGAATCATGATCCAAGTCCAACATTATCTTTTCTGTATGAGGAAAGTAATTCTAACTAGACCTCTGTTTTAATTTTAAGTAGATTTCCGATGAAGACTCGTGTCGGACCACAGGGACCCCCTAACAGTGCAGAATCCTGAATTGGGTTATTAGATATATGAATGATACAATATTAGGATCAGAGCTTCATATCAGACGTGATTCAGAGGGAAAAACAATTCTGCTCATTTCTGGTTCAGTTCTAAGCCGGTGCTAAAGCGGAAAAAAAACCCACCTCCACCACCTCCACCACCTCAGCCTCACAGACCTCCACCATCCGTGAGGTTTTGTCTCCAACATGGTCCGTCTCTCTCTGTCAGCGTAGCCGCAAATCCTTACATGTGCTGAAAAAGTCATCAATGTATTTGAGGCGGGGCAAAACATGAATGAGTGTGCCGAAGTTTTCTGTTTTATTTTTTGGTATTTTGGCTTATATCCCCCAGATATTACCATTCTGACAACTTCCTGTTTGTTGGTGAAACAACCCGCCCTCTGCTTTGACTGGTAGATGCGTCGCCGTGCATTTTCTGTAGAAGAAGAGATTATACGCTCCTCTGCTAATCCTCAATAAACTGCTGTTTTCATTTAAACCTTCGCTGCGACCACCAGAACCAACATTGGGATTCCTGATCAAACATCTAGTGACTGGATTTTTCTTCTTCTGCTCTTTGTTTATCTCATGGGTCATACATGGCATATTGCCACACAGTTGCATCTTTCTTTTTGTTGATTAAAAAGAATATAAATATATATATATATATATATATGTATAAATATATGCTAAAGAGTAAGGGGCCAAGGATGGAGCCCTGGGGACACCTGGGTCAAAGGGGCCATTGAGGGTTTACTTAGAAAGTCCTATTCGCTTTTTTTGGGGCATATTAAAGCAAGTCAGGACTTACTAAAACAGAATTATGTAACTTGATACAACCGGAAAGAAATAGCAATAACCATCAAATTGTTTTATAAGAACATAATTTCCCAAAAGGTTGAGCAAATCTGATTCAAATTGACTAATTTCCCCTTTAAAATAAAAATTCAAAAACATACTTGAACAAATTTCTTCTTTTTTTTGTGTCTGATTTCCTAAATGAATAAATGCCCCAAAGAAATAAAATTAGCTAAGAAATAAATTTTCCTTGTATTTCATGGTGGACACACTAAATGGTTAAATTCTATGACACCACTGAGAACCGTGACCTCTAACCTCTGACCTCATTTATGTTTCTTTGGCTGCTGTTACGCTAGATTAAATTCCGAATATATGATATATAAATCACTATTAAGATACATCTTTGAGATATTGAAAAGGTCTTAAAAGCCATTAAATTTGTACTTTTAAAAAAAGTGCAACCTCCATGCCCCCGCTGGACTCCAGTCGGCCATATTGGATGTTGCGGGGGAGTTTTTCGGGCTGGGTGAGCGGAGTGATACAAATGACTTCCTCCTTAACGAGGCTGTGATTAGCCCCATCGATTCTGTCTCCCAGATACCTCGCCGCTGCAAAAATGACCAACCACCATCAGACTCCTGTGACACTGACGACCTCAGAGGCAGAAAGGCCCTTGAAAACTGACGGTCGCGCTTCTTTTCCCGAAAAGAAACCTTAAAACGTAAAAATAATGTCTTCTCTTTTCCGGGGTTTTGTTTGTGTCCTGCAGACTGAAGAAGAAGTCTCAGTCGGTGGATATTGCCAGTCAAGGTTTCTCGCCGACTCTGGTGCCGGCCTCGCCCCTCAACACGGCTGCTCCACCTGTTGCCAAGACGACGGCCGTCCTAGCTGTGCAGGAAAACAACACCACCAACTCCCAGCGCCGCAGCCCCAGGTGTGGCGAGCTGAAGAGAGGCTACACCATAGGTAAGAAATGAGGTTGTTTTTTTAAAGTTGTGATGACGCACAAGCCGCCTGATCACATTGAGGACTTTCTCTTTCTACCGCCTTAGAATCAGACACACTTCCATATTGAGTTTTAATATATTATTATTATACCGATAAAATGATGGTTGACTCACCTTTTAATCTTTGTTTAGACTAAAATCACTCCTGATATTCTCCCTGTATTCACTTCTACTAGATTTTATTAGGTTTGGATGTGCATCGGTGTTGAGGCTTGTTAGCGTTCCATGTGTTCCGGTGTGGCACCGGGAACTTTCCGGTACCACCTGCCCGGCTCAGATTTCTCCTCTCATTCATTTCCTGTCTACACATTATAATTATGTTGCTCCGATTGGATTTATTGCTGTGATTAATTATATATTTTTCTGGGAGGGCAGGTTTATTTCGGTCTGTTGTTGCCGTGTCAGTGGCTGGACTGCAGGCAGCACACACACCTCACACACGATGGACCGGGTCGGAGCTGAACTCATTCCATCTGAAAAGTCCCGGCTGTCCCTGTTAGTTTCACTCAGGTGACCCGGTTAGTTAATCTACTCGGGTCAAGGTTAGAAAGATGGAGTGTGTTTTTTTTAAGTTCTGAAGCTGGAAGTAATGATTCTGTTGAGACCCTGAAGGTGAACCACCATCTTCATCTTTTGACTGATTCCTTCTCTATCAGCCGTGACGCCTTCAGTGTTCAGTGTTCAAATATTCTACACTCAACAACACACACACACACACACAAACACACTGACACACACACACTCTACAGCACACAAACACACTCTCACTCTTAAACACACACACACACACTCTCACACACGCACACTCTCACTCACACTCTCACTTACACACTCTCTCACATACATACTCACACTCTCTCTTTCACACACACAATCCCTCTCTCACTCACACTCACTCTCTCACACACACTCACAAACACGGTCTCTCACACAGACACCCACTAACTCACACAGCCGCTCTCTCTCACACATTCACAAGAACACACACACACACCTTCTCTTTCACATACACACACACACACACACACACACACACACACACACACACACACACACACACACACACACACACACACACATACACACACAGTGAGTGAGTATTGAGAGAGATGAGAAGTAATGTGATTTACCATCAATGGGAAACCTGAGCCTGAGAAGACACACCCAACTGTTCTATTCTGTCAGGGATGTTTGATCTCCGGCTCCTCAGCCTCCAGTTACTCCCTGTTCTTCTCCTCGACGGAGGTTCGACCTCAACGTCTCGGTTCAGTCGGAGACGGTCTTCATGGGAGCAGAATTGCAATGACGCTACTTGAAACTGTGGGGTCCTCGATATCCTAAACATGTCCAAAGTCTTTGTCTTGACATTTTTTTCCCCCTGAACTCTGACCGTCGCTCCTGTGTCAGCGGTGGAGAATCTTTCTCAGACTCTGGCGCTCTGAAGTGACTCTGCAGGTGAATAAAATCCCCTGCAGCCTCGCTGGCTGTAGTGAAGGAGGATTCGCCGTCAGGCGTCTTTACAGTTTCTTACCACACGTGACAAGTAGCTGTCATCAAACCGTCTTTCCTTTGTCTGACTGCCGGTGTCCTACCCCTCACTGCTGAGGATGAAGAATGTGATCGGATCCAGGGAGATGTGATATACTGACCGTATATAATAATAATAATAATAATAATAATACATTTTGATCAAAAGTCAAAGTGCTACAAAGCAAAATCAGATAAAAGCATCAATAAAAAAATTAAAAAATAACTGTATAAAATCCTGACCAAAAAGCAGCAATGGTAATTAAAGTTATAGGTTCTGCTAAAAAGGAAAGTTTTAAGTCCTTCTTAAAATGTGTCAGTCGTCTGTGGAGCCCTGAGATGGTCAGGGAGGGCATTCCACAGACGAGGGGCAGCAGAACAGATATACTGACCGTATATACTGATATACTGACCGTACGCCGGCCGACCAGCCATACGCTGAGTCACATTTGGACATGGTGGAATGGGACATGTGAGACAAGTTTTTATGATTAATGAGATGAGTAATGAGTATTTTCATTTTTTGGAAGTATACTTTTACAATTAATTTAATTCTGTTTATAATTTTCTGTTTTTTTATTTGGGTTCTTTTGCTCAATGTTTGCAACAGAGGACGCTGGACGAATCAAATTTCATAGAAGTGGAAAGACCCATAAGTGTTTTTTTTAGACTTATGCAATCATTTTGAAAAAATTTAAATAAATTGTTTTCTGATTTTCAGCTTTTATGTATTTTCGGCTATTTTTGCTTTGCTGTTACCGAGGTTAAATAAATAGTTGAATGTTGGACTGGTTTAGAGGAATAAAGGAAAATGAGGCGCAAAAACTTATCATTGTAGGGAAAAGTAGAATAAGCTCCTCCCACAGTTCAACAATCATGGTGAAATAATATTTGAATACTTATGAGTGACTATTGAATTCTATATTTCATTTAAATGCTCGACCCTACTTTTGAAAGGTGGCATCATTCAAATACTGTAGAGTTTTGCAGGTTTTTCTCCTTGCATGTCTGGATTTGAGGTAATTATGGAATTGTCATCGATGTCATCGATCAATCCTTAATTTTATCGCAATAACTCAGGAACAATTTAATGGATCTCTTTTAAATTTTATCTCCTAATATACCATAGTGTGAGGAAGAACTGGAGTGATTTCAGGAAAGGTTGTTGGTTATTTCCACCTCTAGGGGGAGCTTTATCTCCACTCCATTATGGCCATAATCTCTCAACCATTGGTTCAATTTAGTCCAGATTTGATTGAAATGGATCAAATCAAGAAGATCTATCTGGACTTAAAAATAAGGGAAATTCAGGCTTTAAGATGCTATTTGGTTTTACATACTTACCTAATGATTGACACTGGAAACTGGCATATATCGTCAAACATGGACAGGTGGAAAAAAGGGATTGTTTGAAAGACTGTGAATAAAATCCACCAACAGTAATAAGAAAGTTAAAACTGCATGAGCTTATAACGTTGGAAAAAGTGAGCGACTGAACACCAACTGGGATGAGGTCCGATCCCAGTCCATCCAGAAGTCCCCTGACAAGTTCAATGTAATGATGTGAAAATAGCTTTAATTTGCTTGTTATTCAGGGTTTTTGTTGTTTTTCTGAAAAAATATTGTTTCCTAAAGGGCTGGTAGGATTTAAAAAGAGTTCTGGGTCGAGGGTTCTGGTGCCTGAGGGAGCACTTCATTCCTAATAAAGCTGGAGGAATAACTGAAAATCAGCATTTACCAGCTGAAGATTATAACCGGACCTCAAATGTCATAAATAATAGAAAGCTACAAATGTTGATGTTTGTTCTTGTGACTCGTTGTTTTACGTTAGAGCTGCCGAATGACGTAGAGAAAGTCTTGCATACACTTCTACTATAACTCTTATAACTTCTGATGGGGGTATCCTCTCACATGCTGACAGGCACAGGTTGCCATGGTTTCAAAAAGATTGTGCTTAATCATACGGATAGTTAATGAATGTCATTAAATGATGAATTTAATGAGAGTTTAGCTTCTGGATTCTTGCTTAAATCACATGTTTAGTTTCTGGTTATACCCCCTCATGAACGCGGCTAATTGCCCTGGTGCCGAGACCCAATTTGGGTCCGGTACCGGACAGACTGGAGTTGACTGCCCTCAGTGGGTCATGACCGCATCCTGTCACAAGAGCGGGGACCATCACCTTGTTTTGCATTTGATGCCTCTTGCGGACGCGTTTTTATTCATTTCACTCCGTGTTCTTGAGCAAACCCTGACGAGAATCAGTGCGGCCGCTGAAAACTTTTCACAAGTGGCTTTTTTGCCGAGGGGGGGCGGAGTCTGGGTCGCGGGATGATTATGTTAAGTGGGGTTGTAGGTCGCCGCTTGAGAGTGGTGCCAAGTTGTGTCCCTCCGCCGCTGTGCCCGTGTCACACTCTGATAAGAGTTCTACAGAGTCATCACATATCGATCCTGCTCCTCCGGTCAGGCGCCGACAGGAGATGAATTGATCCGCGGCCGTGTGCATCAGTCCAGGCAGCGATAATCAATGAAGGAAATTGTGGGATAAAAGCTTTCCAGGACAGGTGGAGCGATTGTTGATATTTCAGCCCCCCTCTTATCATCCATTATCGGTTCCTCCTGCGACTCTGGACTCCGTTTAAAAGCCACGAGGTCGGAAGTCACAGTCATTCAGCCATTAAATGAAGCGCGACTGTGACTTATTGGGCTTTTGCAGCTTTTAACTGCAAGTTACAAATTGTACAAGGCTGTAAAGCGTGAGCCAGAGCCCTTAATCATTTGCTCCAGCGAAGCGCCGGCCCAGTTACTCCACATTCAGATCAGTTCTTACAGAAACACTACGTCTGTCACACATGTTGCGTCCCGTAATGAGACATCGATCGGTGGCCATTCTGGACCCTTAGTTCCTATCTAGATGAAAGCCAGGAAGTGGAGCCCTGTGGCATTTTTATGAAGTCGGACCCAGACCAAGGTTCTCACGCGGCGCTGATCATGCTTATTTATTCCAACGGGGTAGTAATGTTCTGGCAGGCAGCCTGCTGCGCTGTCTGCCGGGCTTCAGTCAGACTCGTCAGTAGATGATTCACGATTCATTCCATTACAAACATTTTAATAATCGGATCAATCAGGATGAAACCCGGTGAAAGTGATGAACTGACGGTGTGTAGCGTTCTCTCGCTCTTCTGCACATGCTCAGTGGAGTCAGCGCCTGGGCTGGGCTCGGCAAAGAAGAGATGGAAGACGAGGAAAGAGAAAGAAAGGGGAAAGGAAGAAAGGAGGGCATTAGTGGAAGATGTGTTGAAAAGAGAGAGAGGTGACGTGAAGGGAGAGAGAGAGGTGACATGAAGGGGGAGAGAGAGGTGACGTGAAGGGAGAGAGAGAGGTGACATGAAGGGGGAGAGAGAGGTGACATGAAGGGAGAGAGAGAGGTGACATGAAGGGAGAGAGAGAGGTGACATGAAGGGAGAGAGAGAGAGAGGTGACATGAAGGGAAAGAGAGAGAGGTGACATGAAGGGAGAGAGAGAGGTGACGTGAAGGGAGAGAGAGAGGTGACATGAAGGGGGAGAGAGAGGTGACATGAAGGGAGAGAGAGAGGTGACATGAAGGGAGAGAGAGAGGTGACATGAAGGGAAAGAGAGAGAGGTGACATGAAGGGAGAGAGAGAGGTGACATGAAGGGAGAGAGAGAGGTGACATGAAGGGAGAGAGAGAGGTGACATGAAGGGAGAGAGAGAGGTGACATGAAGGGAGAGAGAGAGGTGACATGAAGGGAGAGAGAGAGGTGACATGAAGGGAAAGAGAGAGGTGACATGAAGGGAGAGAGAGAGGTGACGTGAAGGGAGAGAGAGAGGTGACATGAAGGGGGAGAGAGAGGTGACATGAAGGGAGAGAGAGAGGTGACATGAAGGGAAAGAGAGAGGTGACATGAAGGGAGAGAGAGAGGTGACGTGAAGGGAGAGAGAGAGGTGACATGAAGGGAGAGAGAGAGGTGACATGAAGGGGGAGAGAGAGGTGACATGAAGGGAGAGAGAGAGGTGACATGAAGGGAGAGAGAGAGGTGACATGAAGGGAGAGAGAGAGGTGACATGAAGGGAAAGAGAGAGAGGTGACATGAAGGGAGAGAGAGAGAGGTGACATGAAGGGAAAGAGAGAGGTGACATGAAGGGAGAGAGAGAGGTGACGTGAAGGGAGAGAGAGAGAGGCGCACAGATTAAAGTGTGTGGGATTAAGAATAGAAAGATAAGGATGGGAGAGGAGGAAAAGAAGAGGGTGGAGAAGGATGGAAATAAAAGAGAAGTGAGAAAACTGAGGAGATAAACGTAGGGATGACAGAAAGAGAGGGAGAGAAAGGAGAGAGGTTTAGTGGAGAGAATAGGAATGGGCATTAATGGGCACGACAGGAAATGGAAAGGAATTGACAATAAAGCAAAGGAATAGATAGGAAATAAGGCTAAAGGACGGGACAGGAAAGGACTGGAATGGACCAGAGAAGACTGCTCTAGACAGAAAATGATTGGTATAGACACGAAACGAAAGAACTTGAAAGGAAAGAGCAGGACAGGAAAGTACTGGAAAAGACAGAAAAGGAAAGGAATAGATAGGAAAGGAAATTATAGTAAAAGATGGGACAGGAAAGGATTGGAATGAATAAGAAATTATTGGAATATACATGAAAGGAAAAAACAGGAAAGGAGAAGACAGGTAGGGAATGGACAGGAAAGCGGAGGACAGGAATGGACAGGAAAGGACTGGAATGGACCAGAGAAGACTGCTCTAGACAGAAAATGATTGGTATAGACAGGAAACGAAAGAATTTGAAATAACAGGACAGGAACGGGAATGGACAGGAAAGCACTGGAAAAGACAGAAAAGGAAAATAATAGATAGGAAAGGAAATTACAGTAAAAGACGGGACAGGAAAGGATTGAAATATACAGTAAAGGAAGGAACAGGAAAGGAGAGGACAGGAGAGGAAGAGAAGGGAACAGGGAAGGTGGCGTGTGATTTCTCAGATACCTGTAGTGATGCGCCCTGAGAGGCTGTGAAACTAAACAGCAGCTCTCCTCAGACTCTTAGCGCGTCTGTCTGACAGCCTCCATGTTGTGTTGCCTGCTCTGACCTTTTATGTCACCGTCACCGTCCTGCAGGCTCCACCTGAGGCTGCTGCTCAGGATCCTGCTGGAAGAAGATCCGTCAGGAGACGTCAGTGTCTCCACAGCTGTAGACTCACTAAAGACATAGCTGTGAGAAACTACAGGAACTCCTGAGGTCTCCTGGTTTTCTAGTGTCTCATACTTTGTCAGATCTTCTAAAGAAAATGTAACATAAAACAACCTGAGTCGACACAAAAAAAGTGATTGACTTACATCAGTCTGGGATGGGTTACACAGCTATTCCTAAAGTTCTCCACAGATCCACAGTGAGACATACGATCCACAAATAAAGACCCACCCACCCTGAAGACTCCCCCAACAGCACGAGGAAGGCTCACTCAGGAGGTCATGAAGGCCTCTCTCACCTCTGCAGGAATGTGACATGATGCTTTCATCTGCTTCTGGGTTAGCAGGTGAAAGACGCTGCTAACCCAGAAGAACGTGAAGCAGCCGACGGGGATCCCATGAATCTTTCTTCTCCCAATAGAACATTTTACCTACGGTCAGAAATCAGGGCCGACTGGGTCAGGCAGCGAGACAAAGATCCCAAGCGGAGGAGAAAATCCACCTGCCTCAAAAGGAAGAAAATCCTGAGTCTGGACCTGAGCTCCACTGGGATGCTGAACAGATCAGTTCATCCTCTAAAACCGAAGCGGGTCTGCATTGAAGAGAAGAATTCCACGGCAGTGATGTCAAAGGGTCACATGACTTGTGTTGTTGTCGATACTCGGGTCGCCTCAGCTCCGTGTTAAATGGTTTTTTCACAGCGCGGCAGGACTGGCGGCGTTTCTGAGTGCACTCTAAAACTGTTACACAACATCCTTATTGGATCTGTGCGGTATGGAGCGCCTCCTGTTTGAGGCTGATTCACTTTCTCCGGGCCTCTGCACATCTGTCGGCCCGGTTCTGTGTGCAATATACGCACGGACTCAAGTTAACTGTGGAAACAGTTTATGGCTACATTCGGCGGGGGGGGGGGGATTCATGTAGGCGGGAGATTCGCCCCTGTCCTTCCTGCAGACGTCTGTATGGCTGCCCAGTGAGAACCTTCACAGCATGTCGCCGCAGATAATGGCTCCTCCCCCCAACCCTCACATCCCTCCACCGCTCCCCCTATCCTCCTCTTTCTGCTCCTCCTGCTATCTTCTTCACTAATCCTTCCTTCCTATCTTCTCTCCCCCTCTCCTCATCTTCGCACCCTCTACCTCTAATGCCCTCGGCGTCTGGCGGGGCAAGGATCCGTCTAACGGACGGATGGACATCGCCGACAGAACGCTGGCTGCAGTCTGAAGAAGAGGCTCTTCATTATTTCCACACTTCTGCAACAGCAGAAGTTTTGTTATGCATGAATAGACCGGGCAAAGGTTTTTGTCGAGGCTTTTTTTCTGTCATGAAAAGAAATTTAAATCCAAATATCATTCATGAAAAAGTTTGTTACTTTCGCCAAAGAGGTTCTGTTTTTTCTTTTTTTCAACCTTTGTTTGTCAGTACGGTTACGGAAAAACTTAAATTTTACCCGGAGAGGATTTAATTTTGGTCAAATTTGGACATGGAATAAAAATGTTTTCCTAGCCCACCTTTTTTTTTTTTTTTTTTTTGTCAATAACTCTAAAATTTGTCAATAAATAACCAATTTGCTTCAAATTTGATGGGGACATGTAGTCTTGTACCCGACATCTACCCGCCAAATGAAATGAACCGGATCCGGAACCAGAAGTGGATTTTTGTAGTTTATTTTAAGGCTTTTATTTTTTTTGGTGGTTAAAAAATTAAAGTGATTGTTCATAATTTACTCCAGTAGTTCATGAAGTTCCCAACCAAAAGTCCAACTGTGTCCAAGTTTAGCTGCTCTGAATCGACACAAGGAAACCTTCACTTCTAATTCATTCATGGGCTCAGAAAAACTAATTGATATTTAATGTTTGTATTCTCATTATTGAGTCACTATGGAGGACATTTATTGAGTATATTGCTGATTTAATGGAAATAGATTGAGTCAATATGGACTGGAACACACATGAGCCATGAGTCAGATTTAACTTGAGGAGAATCAGGGGGATTGAATGCACTATGCAGGGGATTGGGGTTTTTAGGGGCTATACAGTGTATGCATAGGCCTAGTTGTTGTATTGGTATTAATGTCCGATGTTAAACCTTGCCTTCCTGCAGACGGAGGAGGCGTTATGCAGCACGTATGTGCAGTGGTTGAAAAGGCTTCCTGTGGCGGTCCGTGGTTCTCCTGGGTGGTCTCCCTCCACCCCTGAGACCACCGTCTAAGTACAGCCTTGAATAAGATCCCTTTCAGAATGCTTAATTAATTAATTTTATTGGAAACGCAGAGCCTGACTTGCATCGGCGAACCGATCAGTCAGCGTTAGAAAACCTTCCTAAATGATGTTTTGTCTGCGAGGGAGAAATGATTCAAGCGCGCGGCTCAATAAGCAAGAAGCTCGAGGTCTGACTCGGCTAACGCGGCATCGCATCTACAGCGCCCGGCAGAGGAAATGCTAATAAACACGAAAGGAAGCACACATGTCGGCGCAGAGAGGGGCCGACCCTGACAGCGCCGCCGTGTGACCGATTATTCCCCTGTTAGTTATTCATTGGATTTTCACTGCGGGGTCGAAGAGGGGATGAACCGCTGCTGGGGCAGCAATACGCCAGCCGGCCAGCGGCCCCCGGCAAGTACGGCTTGATAAGCAGTTTCATGAAGGGGTCTCAGTGGGCAGAATTTAATTAGCAGCTACTCAATAGATCCGAGGGAGCGTCAGGTTGGAAGTGGAGCCACCGTCCCGCTGCTTCTTGACTTCTGCTGCTGGTTCCTGTTTGAGCGAGGGACCATCAGTGGAGCACTCGTCCTTCAAACCAGCGTGTTTCCTGCATCCAGCTGCATCCGTCTCAGCACACCTCCAGAGGAGATCAGAACTGAAGCAGCGGACGGTCCTAGCCAGCGCTGCAGGCGCTGCACCGGTGTTGATCTTTCCGTGAGCCTCGTGTGCCGGTCTCAGGTGACCCGTCTCTGCTGCTCACATGTTTGGACTGTAGCTACGAGTGGGTTTTATTTTGGTCTAAAACTTTTGTTGTCCTAATTTTCTTTCTTCTTCTTCTTTCTACTACATCACACTCTAAGCCGTAGAAACATTTTAACCTTTTAAATTTTTAAAGATACTAGGCATTTTATAACCTGAATTTCACCATTGCATTGAATGGAGCATTTCCCAGAATGCCAAGCGATATTAGACCATGTGTTACTTTGGTGGTACCATTAGTTGGATCCCACCAAGGTCATTAAAAACGTAGGGAGAAAAGTTCTAGAGGCGGTCCTGCTGCGTATGAAGCCGTCATAGGTGGGTTGCAGCTTCACCTGGATCCTTTAAGAGGGGGGTTGTGTGTTCCATATGAGTGGTCTGAAAATGAATCGGCTGCTGGGACATATTCAGGTTCTGGTTTCGCGGCTTTCAAAATCCAAACCAACCTGGTGGACAGGAAGTCGATACGAGGTTTACCTCAAGCACAGCAGACAAAACTGACCCTCCAACAGTGACGGCCGCCTGGCGTCTCCATCGGTCCGCTGCCTGTAAGTGGGGGAAAATTAAGGAGCTTTTCTTTTCCTAACAATTTCTCCAGCTCATCATGTGACAATCTGAATGTCTTCCAGAAGAAGCTGGCTGAGAATGTGAGCCGCTGTCCTCGTATTTAATGATAGGGTGTCCGTGTGAGGTGGGCTGAAAGAGGATTCTCAAAGGCTGATATGAAAATGATAGACTGTGGTCACGCCCCATTACCGCTGTGAAAACAATATTCGGCGCTGTCGCAACCTGGAGATCAGATCAACTGAATATCAAAGACTGTGTCATAGATACTTCAATGAAAAAAATATTTATCTGTCAATTAATGTGTTCTGATTCTGACGCGATTATACGAACCCCACCTTTTTATCGTTGTATTAGAGCAGTAAACACCTTCTTTTTATGGTCAAACATGCAGAAGAAGAACAACCTCCAAGTTTCATTTACTGAAAACAATTATGATGCATGTGATAAACAAAGTTACGTTACATTTACACTGAACATGGTTGTGCTGACTTAAATAAACACAATTATATAATTCAAACTTCTTTTAATATTTCATTGATCTTTCTATTCCTTAAAGATAACATATTATTATTATTGTTATTATTATTGTTATTATTATTATTATTATTATTATTATTATTATTATTATTATCATTATTATTATCATTATTATTTATTTGGAGGAAAAATGATTACTATTACTATCATTATTATTAGGACTGCTCTGGAAAACGTATTATTATTGTTGTCAATATAATTATTATCATTTTTATTATTTTGACTGCTCCTGCATTTTATTATTATTATTATTATTATTATTATTATTATTATTATTATTATTATTATTATTATCACTATAATTATTTATTTGGAGGAAGAATTATTATTATTATTATTATTATTACTATTATTATTATTTATTTGTAGGAAGAATTATTATTATTATTATTATTATTATTATCATTATTATTGTTATTATCATTATTATTGTTATTATCATTATTATTATTTGTTTGGATGAAGAATTATTATTATTATTATTACTATTACTATTATTATTATTATGACTGCTCCTGAAACTTATTATTATTATTGTTGTCAATATATGATATCATTTGTCATTAAAGTGCAGCTTCGTGTTCAGCCAAAACCAGATTCATCCAACTACTAACACACTACTAACGCATTATTTGGCTAAACCCATTAATTGTTAACCTCTTGTAACTTTAGCTACTCTCTACGGTAGCTGGATTTTCAGACGTTTTTTTCAGTCTGGAAGAGTTGATTCTATGCAACCATTCAGAGTAAATCATTCAAACACTGAACGTAGGACTCTGAATCCCAACTCTGATCCTTTTTGAACATAAACTTAACCTTTACGGCAGACAAGCTGAGGATTCTGCCGCTCTGGCTCTTCCTGTGAGACGCCGCTTGTGAAGGAGTGAGGCTGGGGACGACGCAAGAGTTTTAGACACTTATTATAGAGTATACGTAGTATATTATAGAGTATATTATACGGGGGAGTATGAAACCCCCCCGTCACGCTCTGACAGCAGCACCCACAGCTACGCCACGCCGCCTCTGCCAGCAGAGCTGCTTGTGTGCGCTGAGATAAGCCCGCGCCTCTCGCTCCGGCGTTGCAGGCTGGTCACGTAGCACCAGAAGGCAGCTTAGCCCCGCCGCAAAGCCACAATGGCCCGCTCCTATTTGCCTTCCTCCCACTCTGTTTTCCGTCTCCTCCTCATTCTCCCGGTCTTCCCGCCGTTCTCAAGGTTCTCGGTCTCCATTTGACCCTGCACACCCGCTCCGCAGATCAACCTTCATCCTCCCGGGAACCGCCGCGTGAAGGGAAAGATGCAGGAGGACGGAGCTAACTTCACAGAGCAGTGGGAAAATATAGGTGAGGTTACAGTTGAACTAGAAAAAAAGGTGGTGCTTGTCTCCTATAGGGTCTATAAAGGTAGATCAGCAAAAGACTGAGAATCAGTGAATGATCATTTCAGGAATTAAGAAACAAACACGGCAAATATTTTGTGGTTGCTGCCTCTGAAATGCAGAGATCAGCATTTCTATGATTAAAACCTTAATTAATTAAAGATGTAGTGGAAAGTTGACAATCTTGACGTTGGCAGTCTGATTGGAGTGGCGAAAAGGAGAGGAGGTACATTTTTTTGGGGGTCTTCAGATGGGCACCCTCTTACTCAGACATTGAATCGCTCGTCCAACGACCCGGCAGTTGAATCCGGCGATCCAAAGGCAACGCGCTGGTCGCCGTTCCTTGTCCTTTGTGTTGGTAAATGTCTTTTAGCAGCTTTTTTTTACACAGTTAGTTCTACCGCCATGTATAGTTCTGTAGGTGGGCTGCTCCTATATCGCGTTTTATCCCAAGCTCTCCACATGTTTTGCCTCTCGATGACAATTCCTACACACACTGAAGGCAGCAGGCTACCTAATCTTGCCTAAAGATACCATCGGAGCCACAGCAGGAGCGCAAACGTGTGTTTTGTCCAAATTGTCGCTGGATGCAGCCTCGAGATATGGATTCTACGTAGGTAAAACTCCCGACCGTTCAACGCGGGTACATGAGCGCCCACGCTCTGAGCGCACGCTGAAGGTTAAGGCAGAATGGGTCGTATTGTACAAGAACCCCTTTCATAGTTAATCCTGAGAAACTGGTGCTGCCTTCAGGGAACCACGTCTACGCCGATAAGAATGGCCAGAAAACAATGTGCCCTCAAGGCTGCATTCACACCGAGCAGCACCAGAGGCGGCACAACAACACTCCTCTTTCCCGCCTTTATTACAATATCTGATAACTCAGTACGTTGTCTCTTTGTAGACAAAACCAGATTTGTTTAGTTCGGATTTTCTCCGTTTACCGTTTGCAGCACCGCAGGTGTATTGGAGTCTGGAGGTTCTGGCGTACATTAAGGACCTCCGGCGAGGAAAGTCTCATTCTCTGGTGTGTAGTTGTGTAATTAATGAGGTTGTGACAGTTTGGATTTTATTCTTACATCACCTCAAATTAAAAAAATATATATATATAAATTTAGTGACAGTTGGCCCCGCCCCCAAGAATTTATATTTGTGGCGGCGCCTATCATTATAGGGAATGTTGTTGGATACAAGGCGGGCGAAAATGAGTTGACCCTCCAGGCCAAAATGAGGTCCACTACACACGAGTCAGAACCTCATCACCGCCCCTCACTGCCACTTTTTTTTTACATTATCTTGAATTTGGCTGGATTATTTCATAATTGTAGTTCCTCGTTATATTTTTTCTTTCAAAGACCTTAACGAATTGTCTCCATAACATGCAGAATAAAAGCACACACACGCACACTCACACTCACACACACACACACACACACACACACACACACACACACACACACACACACACACACACACACACACTCCCCAGTAACCCGGGAGGGCTCAGAAACCATTTCCACAAAAGGTTAATAATATGCTTTAGTCATGCCCAGACAGCGACGCAGCATTTCTGACACTAACTTGGTTACAGGCGGAGAATGTCACCTTCCGTTTTTCCAGGTTTTGACTTTTTACTCGGTGCTCGTTATTCTCCGCGCTCCCTCGATGTTCTTATCCGGGACAGATTAGCTGCTCTGCCGAATTAATCGCCGCCCTCTGCCACTTTCCAGAACATTCTTTTATATTTTTGTCCAACCCACAGATGAAAATAATAGGGTAAAAAAAAGAAAAAGATGTTGTAGTAAATAGCAGTAGGACTCCGAGGCGGCGCTTTTGACCGGAGATGATAGTCTGCATCCTGAGAGATGTTCGCTGATTGATTTATCCTGGCCTTCTTTCTATCTGTCCCCACAGAAAAAAATGAAAAAGCACCCGCTACTCTCTCGCTACCTCAATCTCAGGGCAGGTAGATTGAATCCGGAGGAAGATTGTTGACTGAATTAAGGTGAACATCTGCTCCGACCAAATTTTCGGAGGCGGGAGTTTATACAGTACCTACGTGTCGGCGAGATTTTAGCTCTGGCTCTTTGCTGCCTTCAGAGAAATATAGAGGGGAAGGAAGCAAAGGAATGACAGCAGAGGTCAAGATTTGTGTTTGCTGTGCATGCAGGACACACACGCACACACACACACACACACACACACACACACACACACACACACACACACACACACACACACACACACACACCTGGGATAACAGAATCACTTATCCTCTGGTTTTCTCAAAGTCATGAAGGCCAACCAGACGTTATCTCATCCTCAGAGTGACATCTCTGATTTCTGAATATCTCCAGAGGTGAAGCTGGGGGGTGGGGGGGGGGGGGGGGGGGGTTCATCCGTAGATCAGCCTCATGTTTTTAAAGTGGAATATTAGACTTTAAAAATGCCGTGTGTAAGATTTAATGCCACCTCTTTGAGTAAATGGAGTACGATATTCATAACCATGTTTTTTCATGTATGTGTTTGTAACTCTCAGGATTGGATCAGGCCCTTGTCAGCGCCATGTTTGTTCAGTCGTCTGAAGGGACAGACTGAACCCTCACGTCTTCAAGTTGTGGATATCTGACTATTTGGTGTTTGGACAGATCACGCTTGACTTCTTCGAGGGCCGGGTTTCACGCTCCGTTGGTCTTTATTGTGTTAGTAAAAGCTTTTGCCCCCCCTCCTGCTCCTACATGGACGGAGTTGCCACAACAACGTTGCCACAAAGCCCAACAAATAATAATATTGTTTTTCTTACGTTAAGAAAAGCTTTGACTAATATAAATGACTAAATCTTACTAAATCATCTATGTAAAAAAAAACAACTTACACCTACATGCTACATGCTAACACCTAGATGCTACATGCTTACACCTACATGCTACATGCTTACACCTACATGCTACATGCTAACACCTTTTTGACATTTCTATTATAGCGACGGACGAGCTAATGTCTGATAAAATTTGCAATCAGGAATTTCTCTGGTAGATGCCACTTCATTTTATAGACTGCACCTTTAAGTGGGATTTACACTGACTCCTCTTAAAGGTGAAGACTTCTGACCACGACTCAGCATACTGCCCACTCTCAAAGATGAGTCTCGGTACTGACTCGCACCTTCTGTCAAAAGGTTTGAAAAGCCAATCCTTGCTTCTTACGGAATTCTTTTTCGGTCCAAGTCACCGAATGTAAAGAAAGAGGCTCTCGCTGAATTCCCTGCTACGGTAAAAGGTTCTGCGGGTCGGGCTGCCGGTGTAATTACGTTGACCAAGAGTCTCCTGGTGGCCCCGCTCTAATTGGGCTCAATTTATAAATGCCACACAGCTAGTAATCCCGCCGTTTCCCCGCTCCGTTCGAGGAAAAGGCTCCAGCCATCCTCTGGCTAGGATTGATTACATGTACCTCAAATGAAGAGTAAGCAGTTTTCGTGCCGCCCAACACCGGTTCCAGCCCCTCGCAATCGATTGAGTTTACAGCAGAGGCAAAATAAGAGCTGCCACTTCGCAAAACTGTTCCTATTTTTTTTTTTTTCCCTTCATGCTCACAAATTTAATGGGCTTCTATTTCACCCAAACGGCTCTATTTATTTTCTTGGATGTGGCGTCCGAGTGAAGCCGGACGAGCTGAAAGAAAACGAGGGGGAAAACGAGATTCTGTGGGTTGAGTGAGTTAGTCAAAGCCTCGAAGTGACAGAAAAACTATGTAGGTAAGGAAAAAAAATTATTTCTGTTCGTAATCTATTTCTTTCTGGCATTTATCGATGTAAGTAAGTAAAAAAAAAAAAAACAAAGTTAGATGAATACCTTCAACCGTGTTTGGTAAAACATGTTTTCACATCAGACTTATGACGTTGTTTCATGAAGAAACTTTTTGTACTTCATGGAAAGTCAGTTCTAATTAAATTAGCTCTACCATCTGTAAAGTACGTTTTATGTCATATTAGACTTTTCTTGGTTGTTTCACTTTAACTAATCTCTTTTGGGTTCAATATGCCAAAAAAAAACTCCTACTAAGGTGGCCCCATTGACCTGTGGTGTCCCCCAGGGCTCCGTTCTTGGCCCCTTGACCCTTAGCATTTACATGCTACCACTGGGTCATATTATAATCAGGTTCAATCAAGTGATAAAAACCTCTTTCAGTCAGAACTAGGGACTCAAAAATGTGCTCAACCAAACAGCTGAGCGAGACATGAAACGATTAATTGCAGTAGTAATAATAATAATAATGATAATAATAGTTTGAATCAACTTTATTCGTTTAGCAGCTTCAAAAACAGCTGCATGAAAAGTTCATGTCAGTTCTGGTATACATGGTTACGGACACACGGTGAATAATGAAGTTGTGCTGGTGGCAAAACACGGACCTACTTAATAACATCAGACGGGTCGGTTTGTGGTCATGGATCGATTGGCTGCGCTTTTCGATATTTAGATTTTTCTTTTTTAGTCAAACACGGAGATGTGGTTTTATAGACATATATATATTTACAAAACTATGAGAAATTACTCATTTGCATATTTTATTACATGAATTTAATGTTTTGGACAGTCAACAAATAATTATTTAGCATAACATGTCAGATTGTTTGATCGAGCATGGCAAATAAAAAAGTTTATTTTAGTTTAATGAGTTCACCGTTAGTTACCCTCATTATAAAGTGAAAGTTCTTAGCCGTTTTGTTAAAGCGTGATTTTAAAAAACTATTTTACTACTATTAGACTTTTTTGGTTGTATCAAGTTATATAATTGTGTTTAGTAAGTCCTCACAGTCTATAAAATACCAAAATAAAAAGTCCTTTTCAATAGCCATGGTTACTGCCTCTGCCTCGGGCGCCACTTTGACCTTTGGTGTCCCCCTGGGCGCCGACCTGGGCCCCTTACTCTTTCGCATATACTTGTTTCCGCTGGGTCGTATTTTAAACCGATTCAGTCCCATTTTTCAGGTGGAACTAAAAACTCATCATGAGCTCAACCAATCAGGTGAGGTGGACATTGAAGTTTTATTAAAAGCATTTGACTTGTTAAACTTTGTAAAACTCTGAAACTGTAAATTACTGGTTAATGCCCGTTGACACGTTTTCAGCCTTTTATCACTCCAACACTGAAGAGCGTAATGGACTGAGAAGAGCCTTTCACTTTTACTTTATCCGTGTTAAAACAGTCTAACAAATGCAAATAGTAATAATATTTGGGCATATTTTATAAGGTTTAAAGTTCCAGTGGGAAAGCATAATGACAATAACAGTAATTCCAGGGGGGGGGGGGGGGGGGGGGGCTGCTGCTACGTGAGCAGTCGCGGCAGTGAAGGAGACGAGCTTTAAGTGCTCTTTGCTTTTCGTCTCGTGAATACTTTGTCCTTGTCAGATTTATGTAATCAGCGGCTATGATGACAAAAGATGGCAAAGTTGGATCCGCGCCAAAACGGCTGTAGTAGCGCTTCAAACAAATCACACAGACATGACTCATCCTCATCCACCTTGACCCCTCGTCATCATCATCGTCCTCCAGCTCTCCTTAGCATGAGGAGGACTTTGCATTGTACGTGCTCCGGGGCCATGCTTGCCATGCACCGGTTTATCCAAGAGGAAGAATAGCTAGAGGACAGAATTTAGCCGGCCAGTGCACCGCGCCGTCTTCTCCACACGGGTCATTGCTCTGGACATTCACTGCATGGCGGGGTTCTGGAAAACTGTCACGAGGAAGCAGAGTAGCAGAAGATGCATGCGTGAGATTTAAATGCCTCCTCCTTTGTTCCACTCTGACTGCGTCACGGGAGTTCAAGCGGAGGGGAAGACGAGGAGGAGAAGGGCTTGGAGGCCGGCGCTGTTATGAAAACGGCCTTTTTTTTTTTAAATGACTCTTGTTATTGGAAAATTCAATTTGGCTCAATTAACCTATTAGGTCTGTTTTCCTGCCGTTATCTAAAACATGTTTATGCCGTCAGTCCTTGAAGCGCTTCGTAATTATTGTTAATATGCCGCATTTTTTGCGGAGCCTCCAGACATAATTGAGTTAAGACGGCCAATCATAAATCATCCTGCGGGCCTGCTTAGAGGAGGCGGGGTCAGGGTTGCACGCCGTCAGGGCTGAGATGATTCCTACAAGGAACCTCAGGAAAGATATTAGTCCTCTCATTAGTTGTCAAATACCACACGGTAGGTCGAAGGCTGTGGAAATGAATCTGCCACCATGACATGATTGACATATGACATCCATCTGGTGCAATCAGTGTGCTGGAACCTAAACAGGAAGGACATGTTTGCAGCAAAAAACCCTCAAGAACCTGCCTGTAGGTGGCGCCATTAACATGTTAAGGGAGACTTAGTTTGCTTTAATGATCGCTGAGAAAATTTGAACTAAATTGGATTATAAGATATTGGGTGATTTTTTTTAGAGGTGCACAAGAAGCATGAGCTACAATGGCTCCAAACATCTCACAAGGGAACCAGAAATCATAAATCTCACTAGTTATAACACCGGTGAGGACAAAATAAGCTGTTGAGGAACAACGGCGAAAGCGTTCGGCGCAACGAACGTTATCACACACTTCAAAGTGAATCGCCTGAGGAACATAGGAAGTTAAAAGCTAACGTTAGAAGAGCGGCTAGAGCTAGCGGGAGCGCAGAGCCAACCACGAGCTCATCGGGGGAGGGAGAGCACGTTCATCTCAACAGGTCAGAATGCATACATCTCATGCATACATCATCTTTTTTTTGTGCCAGTATTCAACAGACGTGATGGTAATTTTACTACAACAAAGTTTAAAGTTTCCTTTTTTTTTGTTGCAATTTAACCACTAAATAATGATGGTTGTTTTATTGAGTTGTTGCTAAAAACATCCAAGTTCATTCAGTAGTCTTCCAGAATCTTACTAATAGAGAAAACCAAACCAAAGTAAACACAACTTCCTGAGCGGAGGTTATTATAATAAGCATAAAATCTAAAAATGATTAATATAGTTTATCTTAATCCGCCAATAAACCATAAATAAATAACCAAACCCCAGGACTCCAGTTAATGCTTGTTGAATATTTGAATTCTATGACTGTCATCGCGGAAAACACGCCGCGGTTATAACCTTGACAGATTTACACAGTTTTAATGAAGGTCACCAGGAGGACAGCAGCTCCGCGGCGAGTGATTTGACTGTTTGACCACGGGGACGCAGGGATTGTTTCAGCTGCAGGAGATCGCTGTAGTTGAAAGAATGAATATTTCCCTCATTAGCACGCTGCTCAGCGGATTCACCGAAGGGGCTTTTGATGCGACTCTGATTCCTGCTGTGTGCAGAGATGTTCGCTTTTGTTGTTAGGCTTTCATTCTGCCATCCTGAAAATGATTCTATCTCATCTTCTTTCTCCATTATCACGCCGCCACGATCCTTTTTTTGATACAATGGTGAGATAAATGTTATTCTCATTATTTGCTGTAACAGAGTTTATTACTGTAGGAACTAAGAAGTCAGTGGTTGAAACTGGAATAATGTACGTGTGTTCATATGGATGTCAGAGCAAATACAATCCAAGGGTTCGTGTGTGTGTGTGTGCATATTTGTGTGTCACCAAAACCGAATTTTAAAGGGTCAATAGCCCCCCGTAGTGGGTCAAATATGAACTATCAGAGAAACGTAGGATATCTATGAGATTGATCTCCTTGAGTTGATTCATATCCTCAGAATCTGGACTAAATCAAACCAACGGTTGGGTTTTATCTCCAAAAACCTTTTTAACACAGAGACGACAGATTGTTTCTGCAGCAGGAGATAAAGCCCCCCCTAGTGTTGGAAATATACAACCCTCCTTTCCCAAAATCAATCCAGTTCTTCCTCGCACTAAGGTCTATGTGGGTATAAAATCTGAAAATGATCCATCAAATCATTTTTGAATTATCGCGTTAAGATTAAGGATCTGACGATTCCTAAAAAAAACAAAATTCCTATAAAATGATTTAATAGTTATGATCGTGACGGATTTTAGATAAAAGCATTATTTCTGTAAACGTGTAAAACACCATGTAATATTTATAATATGTATATAACAGTTTCAAGAAGGGGACGTTTTACGTCCTCAAAGAGGTTGTGAGTGTCGCCTTTGGAATAACTGCAGAGTCAGCATCTTTCCGTCGGGCGCCGGGAACCGAGCTGGACTTGGACACATGTGTCATGGAGAGACTCCTTGATTATGATTCCCTACCTTCACGGATGATTACATCTTCCTCAGGTCTTCATTTATTCATATTCATTCCTATGGACTCCTAAAGGTTGCATCTATTTAACGACAGGAATGTCTCACGTTTGGAACGACGCAATATGTCCTCGCCTCGTGATTTAACCCCCCAATTATTCATCTCCATCACCTCTTTGGAGCGCGGGGCTGCTCTGGGGTGGGTGGGGGGGGATTCATTATCCAGTTGAACGTACTGGTGGAATGGGTGTTATGAGGTGATGGATGAGGATTGCCAGCGCACAGAACCTCTTTGCCGTCCTTGTTGGGTTTAAGGTGTCCACCCGGCTCCGACTACTTCCTGTCCCGATCCTGACGTCCGCTGAGGAGAAGAGCAGCTTCTGTGCGTCACTGCTTTTTTTAACGGTAATGATGAAATATACGACTGTCGGACTTTTAATGGGAATCAATTAATTTCTTTTTCTTTTTTTAAAGAGTTGAGGACAGATAATAAAGTTGGCGCTGACATTACGGAGCCTTTGTTGGGTTTATTTTTCCTGACGGCGGCTCAGTCCCGCCTCAGCGTCTCTATCTCCGACCATGACAGGTTTATCGTGGGCCCAACCTTCAGCGCAGCGCCGGCCTTTATTATTTTAATAAATTACCCTTCATGAAGGGAGCGCCGGTGCATGTCTGTTGCGTGTCCCTTCCTCTCCCCTCCCTCCCTCGCTCCTTCCTCCTTCCTAGTTCACACTTCCTACCACCTTTCCTCTTTCCCTTCTTCTTCAGTACCGCAAATTAACCTCACTCTCTCTCGGAGACCATGCGCGTTCATAGAGGAAGATGATGAAGAGACCGAAGGCCAGCGGTCATCACTCGTCACGGCCACCCAGCCTCTCCGGGCCTGAGACGGCGCCGGCATCCGCACAGGATGGATCACCATGAGTGGGCGCGGTGTAAAAGGGGGTGAAAGATGGGTCGTTCAGACGCCACGGTTCATCGCTCGCAACCGCCGCCCTGTAGGAGTGACCTGAGAGAGAAGCCCAGGCGACGACAGAGGGTTGAATTGCTGCGGCGGCGGGTCAGTGTAAGACGGGACGGAACAAGAACCGCTCTGCCTCCTCGTTTTCTGTCCCAACGCGAAGGCATTCAACTCAAACTCTAAGCCTTGTCTCCTCGCTCTGACATCATGCATTAACAGAGAGGGGAGACTTTGTCAATATGGACGCTTTCGCTGATTTATTTCCCATCTTTGGTCCCAAATGTGATTTTTAGTGAGGAGAAACTCTCGCCAGCGTTTCCTCAGAGGAACAAACGCACGTCTTTAAAAAAGAACATTATTCACCGCGACAAAGCGTCGTATCTTTTTAAAACTAGGACAGATGTATTTTCTCATGGCAGGATAACGGCGGGATAGATGTGGCGCTACTTAAGACTAAAATCTGCTTTCCATCACTGGTCCTGAGTCTCTGATGGAAATAAAGCTTTTTTCTTTTTTGGTACAAATTAGAGATGGTACAACATTAGACGCGAGGTTGCCATGGAGATGTTTGATTAACTTTACTCTTCCAACTAAAGGTCAGTTTTCATAACGCATAATGTATGTATGAACCCAATAGAGGAGCTTAAACTCACAATCTCATCATCATTTCAAAAATGTAATAATCAATCGATTTTCCTGGGATTGGCTTTGATAGAGAATCTTCCATTTTTGCCGTATAAGCAAAACGTCAAAAAACGGAGGACTGTAGAGAGCTTGACTCTCTGCGTAGAAGAAGAGCGATAGCAGAACCGGCATAAACCCGTGGGCTCAGCACTGCCCCTTCAGGTAGGCAGAGGTACTGCTGCCTCACCTCCTGCTTTTTCATTATGGTTTAATGTGGGATCAACAAGACTGAATATGTGAAATACACGACCTGTTCTTTGGAGAGTAAGGACGTATAATAAAAGTATCTACAAAAACATTACATTGGTGAAGAACTGGCACGACAAAATGAAATTTGTCATGGAATAGTTCTGTCGTATAATCCTTTCTTTGTTGTTTTTATGTATAGTCCTTATTATTTTCTATATATTTATGCATGTTATCTTTGTCTATGAGGTAGAAAACATGTATAATTAGGCACATGAAGCCACTGCTTTCCCACTTGTGTACTATATTCCTCCCATCGAGTCTTGTTTCCTCTCAGGGAAAGTCCAGATTGTCTATTTCTGTCAGTTTGAATTTCTTAAGCTCCGTTTTGCACGTTTGCCTGCGAGTGGCTGCTGAGGAGAGTTGGGTTTCCTCACCTTTTCACCCTCTTACTGCATACTGGATTGGTGCCGGTCTATCCCATGACCTTGAGTAGTAAGCTGGTTGGCTTCAGAGATAAATTTGAGGAATTAATACTGTGAGTCTTTATAGATAGAAAAGGTTTATTAAAGCAAAAATATCATTGACATCAATTAAAATGTAGGTTTTTTCAATTTTTTTTCAATTTTATCTCAGCAAAGCCAGGCAGGGTACTTTTTAGCTCAATATAATAATCACTTTCTTTTCATTATTTGTATTTAATAACAGTTCATTTAGCACTAAAGCATGACAACTAGTTTTCAGCTCCTTATTAAATAAGCGATGTAGAAAGTTCATCGTCACAGCATTTCATCATTAACATGTTTACGCAGAGATTGATATAAGCGACAATAAGAGGAGCTATACTACATTAGTTATACACCAGTCAGCCATAACATTACAACCATTAGCCTTGGTAGGGCGGCCGCGAACACCCATAAGACAGTTCTGCAGTTCTGGAGATGCTTTAAACATCCAGTCATCGCTATTTAACAATTTAACAATTCATCGTTGAGCTTGCGCAATTTTCCTGCTGCCAACACATCAATATCAGAATAAAAGGTTCACTTGTTGCCCAATACATTCTAGGTGTAATGAGATAGGTCAGAGGTTGTATTGTTATGGCTGATCTGCACATTCGTTTTTCATGAATTGACAGAGTCGACCCCCAGTGCACCCATCAGAAAATAAAACTTAACTAGGAGTATTATAAATACTCCTAGTCAGAAAATACTTGATTCACAACCTACTGGCCTACGAAATTCTACTATATTTTAAGAAAAATATGTAATTTTATAAGTCATTGCAACCCGTAATATCACCCAAAACAAAAAGATGCTAGCCAGTTCCATCTGATTCCAGTTTTCATGCTAAGCTAGGCTAATTACCTCATGGTTTCAGCTACATACTGGATGGTGAGACATATTTGTAATTTTATAAGTCATTGCAACCCGTAATATCCACGGAAACAAAAAGATGCTAGCCTGTTCCATCTGTTTCCAGTCTTCATGCTAAGCTAGGCTAATTACCTCCTGGTTTCAGCTACATACTGGATGCACAGACATGAGATCGGTGCCCGTTTTTCATCTGATTTTAAATAATATTTGTAATTTTATAAGTCATTGCAACCCGTAATATCCCCGGAAACAAAAAGATGCTAGCCTGTTCCACCTGCTTCCAGTCTTCATGCTAAGCTATGCTAATTACCTCCTGGTTTCAGCTACATACTGGATGGTGAGACATATTTGTAATTTTATAAGTCATTGCAACCCGTAATTTCCCCGGAAACAAAAAGATGCTAGCCTGTTCCACCTGCTTCCAGTCTTCCTGCTAAGCTAGGCTAATCGCCTCCTGGCTTCAGCTCCAGACTAGATGCACAGTCATGAGATCGGTGCCCGTTTTTCATCTGATTTTAAATAATATTTGTAATTTTATAAGTCATTGCAACCCGTAATATCCACGGAAACAAAAAGATGCTAGCCTCTTCCACCTGCTTCCAGTCTTCATGCTAAGCTAGGCTAATTACCTCCTGGTTTCAGCTACATACTGGATGGTGAGACATATTTGTAATTTTATAAGTCATTGCAACCCGTAATATCCCCGGAAACAAAAAGATGCTAGCCTGTTCCACCTGCTTCCAGTCTTCATGCTAAGCTATGCTAATTACCTCCTGGTTTCAGCTACATACTGGATGGTGAGACATATTTGTAATTTTATAAGTCATTGCAACCCGTAATTTCCCCGGAAACAAAAAGATGCTAGCCTGTTCCACCTGCTTCCAGTCTTCCTGCTAAGCTAGGCTAATCGCCTCCTGGCTTCAGCTCCAGACTGGATGCACAGTCATGAGATCGGTGCCCGTTTTTCATCTGATTCTCCCGGGATTATATTTCAATTCCAGTGAGAGCAAATCAATGCATTTCTCAAAATGTCAAACAATTCAATATAAACCAGCCATCTGTCCGTCAAGCTGCCGGGTTATTCTCTCAATGGAAGATTATGCTAATCTTATCTGTTTGTAGACTCGCTGACAGGATTGAATCTTGATGTAACGACATCGCACGTTTAATAAGTCATGTATGTATCGCTTTAATGTCCAATAAATAAAACCTCTCAATATTACCTGAGTGTGGGATTTATTCAAACATCAGCGTTTGTATAAACGGCTCTATTTCTCCTTATAATCTGACGATCCAGCATCGCCATTGCCCCTGTCTGAAGCCTCTTTTGTGTGAGAAACATCTTCATCTGTCGCAGCTCCAGGAAAAAGGCCCCGGAGAGAGAGGGATTTCCTGAGGAGGGCTGTTAAACACCTGTGATTGCCGCCATCATCTCTACGCCTCGCCCCGCTTCCTGCAGCGCCCACCTGTCTTTATAGTTCATCGTCTTGTTTACGCGTCTGGGCGTAGGCTGTGGGATAATAGAGCGGTACACTTGGGACGCTGCTCGCTCTCTCTTTTTCCGTGCCGAGCTGCGGAGTGCTCGTGGGAGATCGGTCAAGTCGAAGGAAATATCTTATCGTACGCCTCTAGATGAGTCTCTGCAGTAAACGTTTGCCGGCAGTCGCAAGTGGGTCACATGAGTGAACCTGGTCTCCATTGTAGAAGCAAACTGGAGTGTGTGTGTGCGTGCGTGTGTGTGTGTGTGTGCGTGTGTGTGTGTGCACATCCTAATACATCCATTCCCATGCACGTACTCTGTTTCCACGCCGGCCTGCTGCAGCTCTGCTCAGTAACCACGCTTGTGTATTCAGCTCCATCCGTTGACAGTGGAAAAAAATCGTCGGCTCCCCAGTGGCTCCGGTTGTTTGTTGTTCTGTAATGAAAGTGCTCTTCTTGTCAGAACCAGGCGGCAGCCTACCTGCTTCTCAATGGGGAAACTGCTGAGATTAACACTTGCTCCCCGGCGCCTCGCTCTCCGGTGATGACAAAGCCTCACACACAGAACCTTCTCAGAGCGTGAGCTGGCAGCTGCCGATACCGGGAGTGTGTTTCATCCCGACTGCTGTTCCACTTCTGCGGCTCCGGCGGGCGATCCGATCACGATGGAACGATGCCGTCATAAATCGCAGATGTTAACGGATTCTCGAAATACTCGAAAGGAGACTCTGAAATCATCTATTGGTCATGAACAAATGGTAATTTGCTCACAACCAGAAAAACACGACAGCATAATGAGTGTCAGTTAAATAATTGGCTTGAGAGACTTTTTAAACGGCCATAAAATACAGAAAACCCACAATACTTCAAACAAACTGGCTTTAATGGGACAAAGTGGCTCACATAATTTCCACGCGGCGAGGCTCTTGTTGTTGGATGAGCTCAGAGGGAATTGTTCCATTTTGGCTCTTTGGTCACGCCACCCATTAATGAGAGAGTGGAGGAGTTCCCGCACAAAAAGTTTCCATTATAACTAGACTCTGCTTTATTTTTAGTCGGCACTTCCAGACACTACATCTCTCCAGCTCTGAGGTAGAGACACCGAGAGGAGGAGGAGGAGGAGGAGGAGGAAGAGGAGGAGGCGGCTACTCAGCCTCCCTCTCAGGATGTTATGGATGATTTGATGGCCGGCTCAGTATATCACGCAGCTACAAGGCCCTGTGGGGGTGGCAGTGGACGGGTGGAGAGCTGTCTGAATACCCCGTCCAAATACCAGCAGGGCCTTTAATGCAAGGTCAGAGAGGAAGAGGAAGCAACTTCAGGAACCCTTCATCAAGCGTCTTTCTCATCAGTGTCAGATTTGTTGACTTTGGAAAAGCACTTTGATACTTTCCTCTGCTTGGAAATAGAAAATAGCCTTCATTCGTATAGTCCCCTTCAAAGTAAAAATGCTTTGACAGACGAGGCCAAGACCGGAAACTCGGAAGGTAATAAAACAGAGTGAAACACTAAAACCAATGCATGGCTAAGAAAAAAGAAAAAAAGAAAAGAGGATTGAAAACAAGTTGGAAACAAGTCAAAAGCTACACAGAGGATGGTGAAAATAATAAATCATTAAATACAAGAAGAGAAGGAGAACAGCGGCGCAATTAAAGTGATAAAAAAGATGACATCACATCCTAAAAACTAAGATAAAAAACTAAATGGGATAGAGAGGTTGATCAAAAACTAACTAGGCCTATCTGTCTTCCCTGACATCAAGGGTTTATCCCTGAAAGCCCCCAATCCCCTGCCATGTACAAGCAAACCAGTCTGGACTCAAAATGTATGTGAAATTTTGTCTGAAAAATTTATTTTTTTTGTGTGAAAAAGAAAGAAAAAGCTCCCCCTAGTGACAAAAATATGAACTACTAGTGTAAAATAAGATTCATACAAGATAAATATCCTCGTGTCGAATCATGTGCACTGAATTTGGACTAACTTTGAGACGAGTCTTCTCCTAGAGGGGGAAATATACAACCGACTTTTCCCGTAATTAATCCAGTTCTTTCTCGCACTTAGATCTATGTGGGTTTAAAATTGGAAAATGATCCGAGAAATAGTGCCGGCGAGGATGATTCCGTAATATCCCTGACTTTTCCCGGGATAGAATTGATATTATTTAAATGCTAAAAGATAATAATAAATACAATGAATATGAGATTAAATAAAAGTATTAAAAAGGTGACATGGTTAGGTATACTTATGTAAGTCACAGCGTTAGAGAGAAGGCACAGCGTTTGACCCATCCCTGAGGAGCAGTGGGCAGCCCCCCCGCCAGGTGCCTGGGGGGGCAAACTGGGGTTCAGGGTCTTGCTCAAGGACCATACGACATATAAACTGAAGGGGTGGTCTGGGGATGGAACCCGTGACCTTTTAAGTGGTTGACCACTGCCCTACCTACTGAGGCACAGCTGCCCCATCACATCTAAAAATGAAGATATAATACAGAAAAGTTGAAAAAAAAGACAAAATTGTAAGTGACATAACAAATAAAACAATAAAAGATGAAATAACAACACGAGGGGAAAGAAAGAAAACAATAAGAATGATTTAATATAGGACAGCATCCCTCAAAGCAACAACGCAAAGGATTAAATAAGGATTTATATCACTTTATAAGAAATATCATATATATTGTTGGTCATTTCCTTCTGATAGTTTGAAAATTACTTTATTTCCCAAATACGGAGAAGCCCAGAATTTATTTAGTTTAGTTATATATTGATTTAGTTATTTATTACTGTTATAGTTGTTGTTGTTGTTGTTCTGTTGCTGCACTACTCAATCCAACCAGCAGATGGGGCACATTCAGTATTCAATACCTCACACTGGTTCCCTGTACTCAACCCTAAAGGTGGTCTGACCTCAGCCCCCCGCTTTGATCCGCTGACGCCTTTACTCCCACCACAGCTCTTACCTCATCTTATTTTATTATCTTATGAATGGATATTAATGAACATTCTTACACTGAAACTGCAATTGATTAATTGTTTTAAGTGTAAGCCAAAGAAAATATATTTAAAAGAGTGTCTAATTTAGCCCTACGCTACAAGTAAATAGTCTTAAACATAAATTGTTTTGTGAAAATGTTGCTTTCCTTACTTTTCAGCCTGACCGGCTTTCACCTGTATTCACCTTGAATAAACTTCTTTTTTTCTGAGCAGAATTAGTAAAAAATGTAATGCTTTCCCTGAGAGGCACATAGCTACATCACAAAGTTGTTGGGTACTAAATTAACTCTCATAAACAAGGCATTATTGATATTTTTATATATTTCATTTTAGAAAGTTCACCCAAAATCAAAAGAAACTTGAACACAGTGTCAAACTCAAATATGATGATTAATAAATGAGCATGCACCTATGTAAAACCCATCTGAGCATAACTCCAAAGCATAAGTTACACATTTTAACCCTTTGTTGTCCTCAACAATAAACAATAATAAGCTATGGAAACATTCTTTCTTTGCATGTTTTCTTTCTTTGGGGCATTTATTAAATGATATCTTAGACACTCTACATTTACCATACAATTATATATTATTTGGTGAAGCATGTTTTAAAAAAAAATGTTGGCATATATTAGATTATTTATATTAGATATAATAGAATTATTCACATGCTTGATTATGGAAAAAAAAACTAATTAGCCCATTAGTGTCCTCGCAGAAAAAAAAACAAAACTTTCTTTTCATGTTATTTTTTATCACGTGGTGTCCCCCCAGGGCGACCCTTACTCTATTCATACTGCCGGGTGGGTCAGATTACAAACAGGTTCAGAAACATTCTTCATGGAGAAATAGTGACTGGAAAAAGTGTTCAACCAAACAGCAGAGCCGGACTTTTAGGGGTTAAGACCTGACCCTCTGCACAGATAACTGCCCTTGGGCTTAAAGTAAAGACTGCGTGTACTTTTGCCCCCCGTCATTAAATCATCAGTAGGCCATTAGGGCAGTAGGTTGCTGGTTCTCTGTGCTGCGTGGCTCCACTAGGGGCACACAAAAAAAAGAAAAAGTTTGCACTTGTTGACGGTTTTCAAAGAGTTCCTGTTTTGGAATGTAGACGGAGCAGAGACTTCGTCACCACGTGTCTAATCCGCTCGGACTTTGACTATATTGCGGATTGTGCGATGTTCGCGGAGCTCGCGCCACTGTAAAGATCTGTTTTTTTAGCGGACTTTTGCAGCAGGAGTTATGGATTACATTCTGACTGTGACGGGCAGCGGCGCCAGAGTCGTCCGGGACGCAGTTGTTCACAGATTCTGGGGAACTGGACAGACTGATGACATCCAGCAGCACCACGCTGAGCCAAAACACGACCACCCTCACACCATACAGCCCAGAGCAGGTCAGTCCGCTTTCTGGGTCCGTTAGAGCTGGAGGTAGTTTTTTCCAAAACTCCCGAAACTTCTGACGCACGCCTTCCCTCCCAGCGAACAACCAAACCCCCGTTAGAAATATATCAATTTAAGAGGTTTTACCCCCGTGGATAATTTTGCTTGCTTCCTGGAACAAAAGTCAATATCTAGAAATAAACACCAGATATTCATCCTGTATTCGGCTTAGCTATATTCATAAAGTTTCGATTATTTGAATAATATTTGATCACAATATTTACGTTTATAGTTATTTCCGCTCCAACGTGTCACTAAAATAGAGTGTGTTCATATGAAATGTACTTCTAATTTTAAAATCTTAATGTCTTAAGTCGACTTTTTGGATTAAAAATCTTATAATAAAACATGCAAAATCCGTCAAAATAAGACATTTAGCAGATTGAAATCGAGTAAAGTTTTCATCTCTGCTACTGCTGTCAGTTAAAAATAATGACGCGTTATTAATCCTTTAAACATTTCAAAAACGTGGGCAAAGTATGTGTTGTGAAATAAACGTATGTGTAAATAAACTACATTTAAATAAATAACTGAGTCTGTGGCTACATTAAACGCGATGTGCTCAGAGGCGGTGATAGACTCAGTGGTGCCCAGGGTAAAGAAGCAGCTCATGCCCCCCCAACTCCCACCCCCTGGATAAATACAAAACTATTGGTTGTATTAAAATAATTTTATTTTCTTATATATATATATATATATATATATATATATATATATATAGTAGTGATTTTGTGTCTGTGATTCACTGTGTTTTGATTATTATGTGGTCGCGGACTTTGCTAGTTTTGTTATTTCTTATCAATTGTTTCTCATCTTAAATCAAGCATTTTGTTTTCTGACTCTTTGTGAAGCAGTTTATAGCCTCAGTTTAGAAAAGCTGCTGTATGAATTAAGCTATACCTACATCCTAGCTTCCTAGCTGGATAGTTAGTAGGTGGTAAGTAGGTAGCTGTTGATACGAATATGAAAGATGAATTTTCCACCTTTTGGAAAAAGTATCTTTTCATATTAATTTAATTCAATTAAACTTAGATCTATCTTTCATATTAATTTATTAGCATCTCAAATGTGTTCCGGTCTGGACTCTGATGAGGTTATTCCTCGTTTTTCTAATCTTGAATCATGCAGAGAAGGGCCCACTCTTCAGTTTTGCATCAATTTCTTGCTAGATGACACTGTTGAATTCATAATTGGTTGATCTTATATTCTGTCAGAATTTTTTGCTAAAGAGAAGAAGTCATGTTTCCCTCAATTATGGCAAGTTGTCCCACTGAGACGCATCAAAGCATCGCCACAACATTCCACTACCACCGCCGTACTCTAATTAAATGTAGCCATCTTTTAATGGAATGATGTGCTTGTTTTACATAAGATGTAACACAACCTCTGTCTTCCAAGCAGTTCAGTTCATTCCATAGAATACCAAAAGCTCTGAGGGTCATTATCGGCACAACCTTGATGTTGTTTTTTGTAAGTACTGGCATTTCAGCTCAACATGTCATTTGAGAGTGAGTCGGTGAAATTAACCTGGATTGAGGTGAAAGGGACCTGCAGTTCTTCATAGTTTTCTTTAGATGTATTTTTGTTTGTGTGGATGTTTTTAATGATCCTTCAATGTGCGTTTGAAGGAATTTTGGAAGGTCTGCAACTTCTTTTACCGTTCCCTGTTGTTCCAAATCTTAACCCTGTGCAGATTATTTGCCTCAATTCCTAATGGCTACGTTGGCTAACCAGCTACCATTAGCTAACATCCGACTAGCTCTATCTGTTGAGCTAGAAAAAAAGCAGAAGTGTGAACACGAGGAAGGAAATACTTGATGTAATTCTTGCTGCTTCGTGTGAAAGAAGGCTTCCTGGACTGAGAAAGTATTTGAAGGAAGATCTCTGATTTGCTTTGCTGCCTTATTTCTTATTCCTGAACTGATGTTAATGCATAACAAGAGATTTCTTGTCCCCTTTGGGTTGCCTGTCCAGTTTTGCTGTGAGGACGTTCTGCAACAACTGAGGCATTCCAAATATTTCAGATCAGCAGGGATTGCATTCTAAAACCATCCAGCCAGCGAGAGAACAAGTATGTCCTCAAGGCTTTTCACATGGGGGAGTATCAACATGCTAATGAAGATTGGATTTTTTTTCTGATTTTGCCTCTTATGCGTAATTTATTATGAGACCCATCAGGGTCTTGCATGACTTTGAATTAAAAGCTGACAAAAGTGACGCCGTTAAAATGAAAAGCCAAAACAGTTCTGAGCTCTCGGACAAACTATCTGCCGAAATATCACACAGAATGCTTTGACTTATTAGCAATCATTAATTGGTTGTTCTGAGGACCAAAAACTTTTCAACGAGAGTTCCCACCCATCTCCTGCTCTGTTTTAATGTGCAGCTCCTGCAGAGTCGTGGGGCTCGAGAGCGCGGTGGCACGCAGGTTAATTATTCGATCTAATTAGGACAAAGATTAATCAGATGCATTCTCTGCTGCTCTTGAAACGCCGCGGATGGCAGGCGAGTTCATTAGCAGTCCCTACGCCTCTCTCTCTCCCCGTGCAGCAGGATGGACCATTGGGCCGGCGTGTTTCTGCAGGCTGCTGCCCCACTCGGGGGGAAACAATGATGCTAACTAGACATGCAGTTAAGTTGTGGAAGTGAAAATATGGCATGTGAGAAACTGAAGTGGGCACTGAGCAAATTTGTAGACCCGGGGTCGGTACTGCACTGCTGGACAAGTTGAGCACCAGTAAGCCCAGTGGCACCGTCAACACCAGCTAGTGTTGGACTCATGTTGTGGTGATAGAAATGAGAGGGAATTGGATCTCCAGCATGTAGACATTGGTGCATTCATGGTGAAACAGTAAAACCCCAGATGGCACTGAATCGTGTTTTCTCCACTGAAATGGTACCACTGTGTCCTCCGTCACGTTCTGTCCATAGAAAAAAGGGTCACCAGAGACCACCTAACACAGATTTCTCTTTGAGATAATTGTGTTTTCTTACAGCACTCTGGTTATTTGTAGAAACCTTATTGAACAAAAATCTGGCTCAGAGTTTAGTAATTAACAAAAAAAATTAAACGAAGAATACTAAGTACTTTAGAAATGGTATTAAAAAGATCTGTCTACTTCTGTTTCTTGGATCGACTTTGTGAGGGATCCCGACCCCCAGGTTTGCAATCACTGCAGATAATGTGACGCTATAGATAAAAGTCTTAAAATGGTTCAGAAGGACCATTGCCTGGAAATGTATTTCTCTTTCCCTTCATTACGTTACTTCTAGCCAGGATTGCTCTTTTAGATTCTGTGAAATCCACATTTTGTCGTATTCTAAAGCGCTAATTGTGAAGCATGTGCTCAAGTATGAAAAAGAAACCCCCCCCCCCCCCCCCCCCCCCCGGCTACAGTCACGTTCACAGAGCACATGTATTATAGCACATGATTCACCAGTGCCAATAGCAGGTTTGTCCTGCTGACATTGAACTCATCTCTAAGTTCCCTCGGCTCCCCAGAGTGTTCACTTACATCGTCTTCGTTCCCTTTCACCCTAAGGCCGACACCAGCTCCGCTAAATTATCAGATGATTCAGAGGCTGCAATCTGCCGCCGCTCTCAGCTCTGTAATAGGTGATTTTAATCGCCTTCATTTCCAAAAAGTCCTTGAGCAGTTTGTGTCGTTCCTCGCCCTGCATGTCAATAGCAGGAGGATCTTGGGGAATGTGTTATGGCTCATACAAGGAAACTTAAGGCGCGGAAGTCCCAGTTGGATCAGGGAGTGAAATAATGGCCGCTCTCTGACTGTAAGGATGATCCGTCCACATGGACTGGATTCCCTGGGCCAATGACCAAACCGACACTCTTTCTCCAAGGACTTTCTCCCCGAATGATGATTCTGTCTCCCTCCCAACAGGAACTGTCCAAGAAGAAATAATGTTTCTATCAGAAACAAATTCACAACTACGTGTGGGAAAGGAGGGCTAACATAAAATAGTTATGAAAGGATTTAAATCGGACCCGCATGTGGACAAGATAAAGATATTCTCTGGCGTTCAAGATGTTTCCTAGAACCAGATGATGAGCACAGTCATATTTAAGCGGAGATATTTAATCGGTTTTGTGACTACTAACGTGGAACTAGAACGGTTTCTGCCCACAGCTCAACACTCTGTAGAAACTTCAACTGTAAACTTCATTTTTATTATACATAAACATGATTTCTGTAGATTCTTTCCACACATTGTATTAGAAATATAGGTATGATTTGAAGTTTAGAATACTTAGTTCTGGTCATTAGTGGTGATCATATACACTGTATGTACAGTTCATGTTGTGTCATTTATAGTCCTGGACCACTCTGAGATATCCACCATTCTTTAGTTTTGTTTGATTGATTGATTGATTTGATTTGATTGATTGATATCCCCGAAAAGTCCGGGATATTAAGGAATTGTTTTCGCTGCGGACTCCACTGCTGTTACTCAAAAACTCTTTCATGGATCATTTTCAAATTTTATACCTCCATTGGGCTTAGTGCGTGGAAGAAGTGGATTGATTTTGGGAAAAGTCGGTTGCATATTTCCGCTAATAGGGGCAACTTTATTTCCTAAATGTTTCCTGCCTTAATTTCTCAACCGTTGGTCCGATTTAGTCCATATTTAGTGCATATAAATCAACTTTAGGAGCTCAATCTTGTTTATATCCCATATTTAAATCTGGTAGTTCATATTTTACTCACTAGGGGGCTCGTATGAATCAACACAAGGACATCTATCTGGTATATATATATATATTATTTCACAATAATAGTTTAAATTCTACTCATTACGGGGAGCTTCTTGTGGAAAATGCAGTTTCTTGTCCGTAACCTCCAAACTGTAAGTCCAACTATATCTAAATTTAGCTCTTATAAATTTAATACCAGGAAATCTGTGTTGTTTTATTACCGAGCTCCGGAAAAACTAGTTAACTATATTTATCTTCATTATTGAGTCACTTTGAGATCTGATGGTAGAGCATATTGCTGACTTCATAGAAATAGTGAGGTTGAGTCAATAAAGACTGTTTGAGATTATTGAGTCATATTTAATATGAGTAGTTCAATCAGGGTGATTGCTTGTAAAAAAAACAGGGCAATGGGGGCTTTTCGTGAAGTATACCCTTGCTGTCGGGTACGACAGTGTAGGACTAGTTCTTTTATATCTGTGTTAGTATATTGAGAGTAATATCTACACTGAAAAGCACTGAGAAGAGTGATTACCTCTGCCAAGGCCCAACAATCCCTCATGTCCGTTTATAGTGCCTCGTCTGTTCCCACCTGTCAGTTCAACAGTCTGTTCATAATTTGCAAAAATAATATGGAGTGTCCTATCTTGCAGTGATATGGGTGTTGTAAAAAAAAAACAAAAAACTGTGCTTCTGCCTCTCTGCCTAAGTCAACACAGATCTTTAATGCTTTCTTTCCGGGCCCGTCCACCAGGTTTTTGCAAGTCCCGGTAGGTTTTAGGGAAATTTTTTCAGCAAACTTTCTTCATCGGCTGTTCCATTTCAGGGTCACTACAGCGAATCATCTGTTCCAATCCATGGTTTACGATGACAGCCTACTTCCTGTACCAGTGACGGTATTTGTTGACCTAAGCCCCAATCGATCTGGTTTAGGGAAATCAGTTTCCTATATACGCATATTGATTAGGTACTTCCTGATACCCTTAAAGACTTATTAAAAGAATGGATCTCAACTTCAGTTGCATGGAAGTATTAAAGCCGGGTTTGGGGTTTCTTCCTCGTCAGTTATCACTTTTTGATGCTCTTTTAATCTTGAAGAGGAGGCCAGAAAGAATCCTCACAACTATAGCAGGGCATTTAAATGAAAATAATCCAAAATTGGCACGTAGGCAATCTGTAGCTGACGCAATCTTTCTCGTATGATTCATTTGATAAATACTTTATACAATCCCTTTTCATCTAATGTTAGCTGGTGCGAGCAGAGCGGCACAGTTGAGCAGGAGTGCAAACAGTTTCCGACAAATTGGTCTCAACTAGTGGAGTTTACAACTTGAATAATGGCATGCCCATCATTTGGGAACATTCTGGCTTCCATGAATACGATTACCTGAATTACAGTGTAGGAAAACACTGTAGGAAAAGTAAGTTCACACAACAATTTGTTTAATCATTTAAATAATACAAAAAAATAATCATGCTTCCGAGTATGAAAAATACAGGTTTTTTCTAAAAGAGACCAAGTTCTTCTCTGGTGTAGCTGTTTCTAACAGATGTACCGTATTATCGCAAAACAATTTTTCCTAACATTGTTTCTGAAATTCGTTGAAATTTGCAGCCACTTCGGATCTCTGCTCATTTTGGACGATGGATCCAGTTTTGAGAATAAAATTGCAAAGCATTGACCAGGAATGGATCAGATGATGTGAGATTGCAGATTTTCCTCAAGATCACATCAGAACCTGAGAAGTATGCCATGATACTGGGTTTAGAAGTGAACATTGCTGTTGTCAGATATATATGGCTCTCAAAAACTGTCAATGTTGTGACCCAAATAAAGACCGGTTGGTAAAGTGAACGTTTACTCCACTGGAAGTCCGAGTTCTACCGTGACTAAATCCAGTTTGTCCAATCTTAATGGCCGCCAATAATCACAAATGATCCGCTCATATGAAGTTACAAAGCCATAAACTTTGCCTAGCTTTGTTTAAATATCAGTCAGCGCTTTGGAAAGGCATATCTAAATGGGGTCTCAGATAAGGGTCGAGAGGACAACGGCATCCATTCATCCATTGTCCCTGTCAGCTGAGTTTACAGACTGTCCTGTGGGGCCAGGGTGGAAGCCTTTAACATCGGTCACAACAGAATCGCTATTGTTCTCACTGCAGATAAACTGCTTCAACCAAACATCAGGCTGAATGAAAAAAAATAAGATGTATTGTCAATTGATTGAAGGAGTCTAATTAAATACATTTTTTGGTAATTTAATGAATAAACTAATAGATATAGACATTCTAAACTTTTATTTACCACACCTTCATTCCATTACAAACCTCAATTGGTTTGTAATGGAATGAAGGTGTGGTAAATAAAGGTTGGTTGGTTGGTTAATCTATCAGGTGTAGATTTAAACAGGGGGTTTAGAATCCTTAACCTGGATTGGGAAATCCAGGCTCAGCACGAAGATAAAGTGAATCCCCACGGATTATCTTCTCTAGAGCCTCAGAGAAACACTTCAAGCTTACAAATTACCTGAACGTCGCACACTAAACCATTTTATACGGGTCTCCTTACCGCGAATGCAGAACCTCACATGATGTCTCAAGAAGTTAGCGTAGCGATCCGCCTACTTTCCAGTGAGATAACAGAGGAGACCAGTGTGGATGTTTATCTGTCAACAGTAGCGTGCTTGGTTTGGTTAGCCTCGGATGCTAATGTTTATTGTTGCTTGGTAGCACCATCAGCTGCTCTGGGTCGTTTTTGTCATCCAGAATTATCTCAAAGTTCTATAAAAAATAATTGAAAAAACCCCCCAGCTTGTTCGAGTATAGCATGACGAGACCGCTTACGTAACGTTAGCATAATGTGCTTTGCTAGGTCCATTTTCTAAGCCCGCTGCTTAATTGCTTCGTGTTGAGTGGATATTTCAGGCTTTGAGTAATCCGATAGTACAAAAATTCTCCAGGACAGAAATTGCACCAAACTTCCTGTCAACAGTTTAAATGAAAATACTCCCGACACTGGACCAAAATACATCTTGTCAACTGCATTGCTTATGTTTTAGCTCCTGTGGACGTATGGGGTCAAGGGTCAGAGAAGATTTAGGAGCCACATATGTAAACCAGATTTGTGGGTTCGGTTTGTACGCGCAATCCAACAGCACTCGGGTGGTGGGAGTTGCTCTGCAGGTGTGTACTTGTGTATTATAAGTAATTGTACTCACCTGATTACCACAACTTGGTGTCACTAGGTAAAGTGAGCTCGGGAGCCACAAGAACCTATTAGATCGCATTTTAGATCACATTTTAGATTGGACTTTGTTTGATTTGGATATGTTTATTGCTTTTGGTGTTTGTTTTTTGACACATTGGAATATACTGGCGGTTATTAAGCATGATTAAAACAATAAAGTGCTAAAAGGGAACGTCTAGCATTTGTACCTGTGCATTTACATAATCGGTTCTTCCTAAGTTTATTCTCCCATGTCTGGTGTTCTTTTGTCTTTTTTGGTCTGACAGGGTGCCGAAATAGGCGAGATTAATCATAATTAGTGTTTTTGATGTGTTTTATTTCCTCTATAAGTACTTAATCACCATCAACTTTTTAAAAATGTTATTTTCACAAACGTTATAATCACTTTTGATATGATGGAGACGCATGATACTAACAAACAATAGTGACCCATAATGTAGTTTGATAGTCAGATGCAGAGGTTTATGGGATGTTGTATTTATAATGACAGCTGTAATCCAGATGCACAGTGTTTAAAACTAGTGGATTATACAGACTTTCATGGTTCTCTTTTTAAAAAAAAAGATAATTTGAATGGGAAATTCCATTTTTTACTTAAATTATTACACGGAACTAGCTCCCACTTTACCTAAAGACATTTTGAACGACTTTTTCAACCCGGCTTGTACTAAGATAGACAAATGAAACATGAGGATTTAATACAGTTCCTGTGACCTTTGCCCTCCGTAGAGCTATTTGGTCAATGCCTGCGTGGGGACAAGTGCCCAAAGAGCAAACAGCGACGAGGTCAACCATCGACCTTCCTCTTTAGCTTCATGTAAATGTTTGATGAAGCACTCCTATCTGCTTTTATTATCACCAGTAGTTTTAAATAACTCCAACCACAGTCGTTTGAGGGTAAAGGGAACTTTCCCCTGAGTTGTAATATAGATTACCTCGACAGGTGAATTGTTTTATACCCCGCCCCCTCTAAGCTCGCTGTACTTTAGAGGATAAACGTTTAGCCCCAAATCTATTTCTAAGAAGAGTTTTCTTTCATTGTGGTTCATGGAGATGTCAAGTCTTGTGTGTGGCAGCCATGTAGATGAATTCCAGAAAACACTGCCTTCCCTCCTTTCCCAGTAATTCCGGAGCTGTCTGGGAAAATGGAAAGCAAGCGGTCTGTGTTGGTGGTATTATATCTGTCTCCGCTTGGCCATTACGTACTATTGACTCACATTATGTACTTTGAGGAGGAATATTTTTATATTATCCAACTCCAGGTCTTTTGAGAAGATTGGTATAAAAAAAAATTTAGGTTATAAATGTTAATATTTCGAGATGTTAAACACTTTTGCCAAAGGTAAAAACCAATTGAATCCCTAACAACAAGTTTGTAAGATGTGTTACGTTTTATATTCCACCAGTCCGAAGACAAACATACAAACAACAAGACAGAACGAGTCGGTTCTAAAGCTGATTTCTGATTAACCTTTTTGTCAGATCTTTTGTCAGAAAAGTCAAATTAATGTTATTTGTATAGCCCAAAATCCCAAATCACAAGTTGCCTCCTTGGGCTGCACAATCCTTACATGATGCAACATCCTCTGTCCTTAAGACCCTCGGTCCGGGTCAAGGTCAGCTCCCCAAAAAACCCTTTTAACATGAAAAAGCGACGAAACGACACGCAGGAGGGATTCTACTTCCAGGGTGGACAGATGTGTGATAGATGTCTGTGTACTAAGTATTGGATATATGAGAAACCTCATTAAAATGGCCGATTTCATGATTGTATCAGGCTCCTAAAACGTTGTTGTCTCATGGCGGCCCCGGTCAGGACGTGAACAGCCCCTTTTACCGAGTATCAGCTAGGATCAGCACCATTCTCCCCCCGACCCCTTACATGAAACATGAAAAAATGGATGGATGTGGTGAAATATAACCTCTCATATATATGCTGCATAAAATGGAACTACTTGAGTGAAGTCAAAGTACTTTAAATTTGTGGGTTTCACCGCACGTACCTGTACCGCACAGTGGACAATACAAACCAGGACTCCTGAACTGGACCTTTTGCTTTTGGCTCAATAAAAAGGTCTGATAATGCCGAGTTTGTGTTTCTCGGTAGCTGAGCTCATCACTTCTCCTGCTGATTGGGCCAGTAACCTGGGAGGTTAGTGTTGCTGTCAAAATGAAGAGTGCGAGGGCTCCAAAGGGCGTTGTAAAGTGATAAAGATGCATCACTCGGTGGACCACCTGTCTTTCTTTTTATTCCAAGGGTTGTTCCTTCAGGCAACTTAGGTTAGTCTTTCAAGTAATGATGATTGTGTGATAATAATGACTGGACGCCGGACCTTTGGCGCCTCATCAAGCATCAGCTGAGTCGCAGCGTCGCATTAGTGCCATGATAAAGATGAATCACAGAGCAGTTGTGGATGCTGCAGCGAGTGTACGGTACATTATGTATCTGTATCATCGCTATTGATCCGGCTTATTCAGCGATAGACTTTAGCCAGACCATTAATCATTGCCCTCTTTAGCTCCTCAATACTCTCACACAGAGCTGCACACACAAACACACCCTCCCTCCCCCAACTTTTACTTGGAAAAGATATTGCTCAAAGAGCAATATGCTTAACACCAAAGGTTGGAAGTGGACGGTGTGATTAGTGGGCCGGGAGACAGAGTGCATGTGACAGCAGAGAAGGAGACGGAGAGGAAGGGTATGAGTTCCCGAGGTCTAAAAGGAACCTCCTTTTTTCAGTTTTTGTACTACACAGTTTGATTTAGTGAGAAACTTGCAAATACAGTTGATATCACAAACAATGGAGTATCCAGGGTCGGGTCACGGTCCTTTTTTCTTCTTTTTGTACCTAAAACCAGTCGGCGATGCCTGGATTCTGCACGCCTACGTACAGTCGACCGCCTGCTGCCTGAACGCCACCCCAATAAATATGTAACTTGACTGATTTGGGGACAGGTTGGTCACACATCTCAGACACTTAGGGTGTCTTTATCTCCAAAAGTCTGACCACGACTTCTTCACTGTTTGTCCGATTTAGTCCAAATGTGGTGCATATGGATCGACTCGCTGAGATCGATCTAATATTCATAGTGTACATACATAGTGGCTGTTTATAGATAAAATATTATATTATAATACTTCTTTTTACGATTTGAAGTTATTGAAATAGTAGTTGCATTATTCAGTAACGCCTTTTCCCTTTAAGTTTGGCGTATTTATGTTTCACATTTCTGTCCGAGTATAAATAAATGTTCATGTCGCCGACCGTCGTCTGGCTTTTCACGTCGAGGATGCGGAAGGAGAATAATCTCACGTGAAGACACATTACCGCGCGAACAACAGGAGTGTGATAAGCCGACATGCGGAGAGTGTTAATGAGAGGACGAGGCTGGTCCGACCTGCTGTTCTAGCATGGTCGGCCCCCCCACACACCCACAAACGCACACTCACACACAGAAAAGTGCAGTTCAGCAAAGTTTCCCATAAAGGCTGAGTGGTGTATAGGCTGGCAGGGTAATATAGAGCTGAGTGGTGCTGAGAGCGTTGGCAAACGGATGCTGCCCGCCACGCTGTTCTCGGCGGTGACAGCTCCACTAGACCTACTATACATTCATTACAATGGAAGGACTGCAGCTCACGCCTGCAGTACGGTAGAGTAACACGGTTATAATACGGGGACGGTGGCACCTTTCCTCTAGTCGTACGTCTCCTGAGAAAGTCAGACTTAAGAAAGATGTCGTAGCTGCTAGTGGTATGATACGCTGTCTTTATCTTCCAGCAGTGCAGAGAATCCATGAATGTGTCCACCGTCCTGCAGGTCGGAGCCGTTAAAAGTAATAAAACCTTTTTCTAAAAGAATCATCTCCACACATAGAAAGCTTGGCCTCTCAGTTCCTCGAATCAAACCACATTCGCACTTTTCTTGTGTCATGACTTGTGTGTAGCCCGCGATGCATAATAGATGACATCATTCTTGCACAGGAGCAAGAGGCCCGTGAAACTTGCACAGCTCCTTTTTGCTGCAATTGAGTTGTCGTGTCGGTGTAATGACTCCGCGTTAAGATTACGGCCCCGCCAGCTTAGCGGAGTTTGCCACTCTGCTATAGTCAGCACTTTTTGACTCCGGATTTATAAGAGTAAGCATTTTACTGCATATGCTACACCAGACGGATCGCAGACTCTTGACTTCATCCATCTCGTCCTCTCGACCCAGCCTACCTGTCAGGGTAAGGGGCCGTTCACAGTATCATTATCCGCCTACACATCGCCCAAGTGGCGGGGGAGGAATCCATCAGCCTCCGTCAAAAGCAGAACTCAAAATCTTTTCAGTATTCTTTTGGACATGAGAGCTGGAGGGGGCAGAGTTGAAGATGGTTATGATGTTCGTCGATAGAGACGAGGATGGACAGGGTTAGAAAGGAGCTCGTGTTATTTTCTTTGCATTTTACTTTGGCTACAAGTTAAATCCGTGAGTTGGATTTGTCTTTGATGAGTGTTTTTGGGGCACAACTTAAAAACAGAACTTGATTTTCAAGATTTCATGATTCAAGATTTTTTAGATGCACACATTTCCGCTTTATTTACTAAGGAACGTTTTCTTTTTTTTCAGGAAAAACACCTTTTCGGACATAACTTCATCATTTCATTTGAGAAGTTCAATCAGGTGGATTACTTGTACAACCCAGGGGGCTGGGGGGCTGTTCTGGGGTATACCCCTGCTGTCGGGGACGACAGTGTTTGGCCTACAGATGATGAGATAAGCATTATAAATACAAACGTAAGGGAAATGAGAATGATTTTATGTTTGTATATACTTATGTAGAAATGTAATTCTACCTACCGGCGCCTCTACAAGCTCAACAAAACCCAAACTGTAAAATTCAGTTCATCAACTGTCTCTGTTTCTTAGTGTTTAGCAGCACACTGACATAAAACAAGTAAATAAGTGTTGGGATGGGATAACTTAAAAAAAAAAAATGCAATATTGATTCCACAAAACTTTATGTGTACATCTCCCATGTACTGCAGAAGTGTAAATGGGAAATTGGGAACCTTCAAGCATTTTCTGAACATTTTATTTTTGGACAATTAAACTTTTTTTCTTATATTTAATGTTTAACTTATTGGTTCCACGTCTCCAACTCTTGAAGATGTTTTTTTTTAGCTTCGGCAGGGATGACGTTATTTCATGCTTGTGTTTTATAGTGGTTCACACCTTTGATTATTTTTCACGATAGTAGTTGACCAAAGATAGTATTAGTATTAGTATTAGCCAAATACTTGAACAACTAAGTTACTTTCTGATTGAGGGTTCAGCCTCATGGGATCATCAGTTGCGGAAACTAAACTGATTGTAGATGTGAGATTTTCTGTCAAACCAGATGTTCCATCCATTTTCCAACCAAGGGCCAGTTTTGACCATCCCTTTGTCCTATTTCCCGACCTCCTCATCCATCTTCTTCATCTTCTTCCCTCCTCGCCATCCTCCTTCTACTACTTCTTCTTCTTCTTCTTCTTCTTCTTCCCTCCTCGCCCTCACATCCTTCTTTTCTTCTTCTTCTTCTTCCATCCTTACTGCGTTCTACTTCTTCTTCTTCATCCCTCCTCACCGTCACCCTCCTTCGTTCAATTACTTTAATGTCAATGGATGTTAACCCTATTTTACATGAACATAGACATTTAACAGCAAAAGCACAGATTTATAGACGATAGTTATCGATTTTAGAATCTAACACTAGCTTTAGTGAGCAATAAATATTCCATGAAAGACAGTTCCCAATATGGACTATTTTAATTTTAATTAGCGACCACATCAATTATTAGGTCTTCTAGTTTTAATTACATAAAAATAAAAATAATATATTCATTGAGGCATGTTTTTTTTTTCATTCTTCCAACAAGAAAACACCAGTAAATTAAACATTTACTGTGATTTAATCAACACGTAATATTGTTAATTAAAAAAGTCCATTCTAAGTCGCTCTGAAAGGGAACGCCGAGCGTGAGCGCAACCAACAGAACCCAAAAGATGGAAAAATATTCTTGGGATTGTGGAAGCCAGAGGAGAATACCCAAAGTTGTTTTGATGCACAAACAGTTTGTTTAACCTGATTGGAGGTTGTAGTATGTGGTTTCTTCTGAGGTCTGCCTCAGGATAGCTGGATGTCATTGTGACAATCTGGTAAAGCCAGTGTTTAGAAGTCTTGAGGTTGTATTTATCTAAACCGGATCTTTAACTCTTAAAGGGTAAGAAGCGCCTGGATGTTAATGTGAATAACCACATCTAACCAAACTATACCTACTAACTTTACACAGTGTTACGCAATTGTGCCCCGGGAAATTTTTTAATATTTTATAAGTGGTATTGTTTGTGGCCTCCATGGAAATGTGATTTCACCTGGGGGAATGGAGGACAGGTAGAATAATGAAGCATTTGCTCTAAAATTTTAAGGGGAAACTCTGAACTGGAATATTTCATGATTGTTATATTTACCATTGATAATCCAAAATTAGGAAATCTCTAATTGTTCATTCTGACCTCTGGTGCGGAGGTCTGGCCTCCTGTAATGTTAAGGGCATCTTTAAAATGTTCTCCCTGGGAGGACTGTGTGGCCAGCAGGCAGAAGAAACCAGGGAGTAGTGGGAAGCTGGCTTCTTGTGTTTATTTTCTCAGACCCTGAGGGAATATCCGACTGATTGTTGTTGACTCTTTTATTCCCTGCCTGCCTCAGTTTGTCATAGTTGTGTATAAACTGATGGGAACTATATACTTACCAGGCGTGACTTGCTCTCAGTGGACTGCACAGGAATAGAACGCAGCATGTTTGCGAAGGGCCTTTAAACAGTAGCGTTCACGTCGAGCTGTTACCGAGAATCTCCGGGATGCCTTGCATTCCTTGGCAGCTGTTGTAGACTACGGACACTCCCAAAGGTCTAGATAGTTTTTTTTTTTATATAGAGGCACGCTTCATTGCTTCTTTTTTTTGGTTATGTCACAGAGGACATCGTTTACTGGTTGAGCTAAAAGAGTTTTGGAAGTTTTGTTCCTCACAAGTTTGTTGGAGTGTTTGGAGAATAGTGTGTTTTGATGAGGCTGATGGAAAGTTTGAACAATTGCAGTTAACTATTTGATTTGCTTCCTCTCCCTCTTTTATTCAGTCTTTATTTCCCTGTAAGAAAAGTTATTTATGGAGTCATCCTCCTTCTTCAACGCCATAACTCAAGAGCTATTTCATGGATCATTTTCACATTTTATACCCACATAGTAGTAGTACAAGGAACAACTGGATTGATTTTGGGAAGGTCGGTTGCATATTTCCGCCACTGGGGGGGCTTTATTGACAAAACTTTACCGGCCATATTTTCTTTACCATTAGTCCGACTTAGTTCAAATTTTGAGCACATGAATGGACTCCAGGTTATATATCTTGTATTTATCCTATTTTACTTATTAGGGGGACTCTTTTTACTGCAAACACTGTTTTTGAATCTAACTTTATAACCGTTGGTTCAATTTAGTCCAAAAATAGTTTGAACTTATATTTCCTCATATTTCACTCACTAGAGGGCTGTTTGGTAAAAGAAAACCTGTTTTTAAGCTATTACTCAGGCCAATTGTGTCTAAATCAACTCAATAATTGACGCAAGGAAATGTATCTTGTTTTATTAGATCTCAGAAAACACTGTTAACTGTTTTTATATTCCTTATTGAGTCAGTATGGGATCCAATCTTAGAGCATATTGCTGACTTCATAGAAATAATTAGAGTCAATAACGACTGTTTGAGATCTTTAATCAGCCACACATAATAAGAGGAGTTCAATCAGGGTGATTGCTTGTGCTACGCAGGGGTTTGGGGGCTTTTCGGGGGACAAACCCTTCATGCCTGGTGGTTGTATCGGTCTAATGATAATGTTTAACTGCTCACTTTGCTGCGAGTTTGACAAATGTCCTCAAAGACATCACCCTCTCCTTTATCATTTGCCTTAAAACAAAAGGGTTGCCCTCAGTGGCGTTTGGATCTAAATGATCCCTGATGTTGGACGCTCATTGTGAAAATAAAGTTCTAGTCGTTAGATAAAAATAATAGCAAACAGATGACGTCATAAATGAGCGGCGACATCAAACACCGGAAAGCGAGTCTGAAATCGTTCTGAAAATGTCTTATTCTGTATTTTGCGGCTGTTTTACACAGATTACGAGGCAACTCTGATGACCAAGCAAAGAAAATAATTTCCCCCTAACCCAAATAGCGGCCGTCACACGATTATGTAAACATAATGACACTCTTAATTTTCTCGTCACAGACCACAAGTCCAACTAAAGCCACAGCGAGTCCAACCCACTGGAAAGACTGGAAAAGTCAGTCCCACATTTTCTGTTTGTGATTGTTTATAGTGGATGTCGACCAAGGGCAGATCCCTGACTGATTCTTGTGTGCTCAGGTCGGGGGTTGTGTTCTTGTGCGGCAGTGGGTTGCGTTACTGACACGCTTTATTTTTTTGTTAAGCCGCTAAGACAGCCGTGACGTCTTGTGACTGTTTTACATCCCAGATAGCAGAGAGGAGGCCTTTGTTGTTTTTCGTGAGACGCAGCAGCTTCTTTCGGTGTCAGCGAGCGATTCACTCAACGTCTCTCTCAGTTGACCTGCTGCAATTGTAATGCAGCTCATTTTTGCGCCCCGCAAAATGTTCTTTGTGGAAACCACAATGGTAAAACCGCTCACACTGTTGTAACTGCTGTTTTACTTGGCTGAGCAACAAATGAGATAACTAGCAACCTCAATTCACCTCTATTAGAAATTTTCCCACTGAGCTGCTCGGCAAAGATAAGAGTGTTGACTTTTTCTTGATTGGCACTAGACGCAGGCCCAATAGTTTTGGCCTCCTGGGGCAGCCTGAGCAAGTCTGGGTTCTGCCATTTTTCATAAACATAACGCGTTCTTTTATATCACCATTATTGTATAATAAGGGTTCAGCTGTGTGTGTTGTCTGAAGCTTCTGTGTCCGTGCTGTTCGTGTACTTCTACTTCCAGAGAAGGGTTTAGGTTGGTAGGCTTGTGTACATTACATCCAAACTAATCTACCATAAGATTAAAACCACCTGCCTGATTTTGTGAAGGCACCAAAACAGCTCTATGATGTCACTGTGTGTTCTGACAGCTTCCAATCAGGACCAGCATGAACTTTTTCAGCAGTTCGTGCCACAGAAGTTCTTCTGTGGGATCAGACAACAGGGGATAGCAACTTTCCGTGAAATAAATCGATGAGCTTCGGGCTTCCATGATCCTCTCATGTTCGGATTTGCCTGTTTCCAACTCCTCATCCTCAGGACAAAATGTTAACCTGCTGCTGAATGTATCGCCATGGTAACAAGATAATCAATGCCGTTCCCTTCAGTTATTGGTGGTTATAATAATCTGGCTGACAGGTCAGTGTGTCCTTAGAGCTAAACGACCCCCTTGCGATTTAATGTAATTGCTAATACAACCGAACCGGTATGACATGTGTTCTATTTCCCACGTGTATGTCAGTGTGTGTGTGTTCATGTATGTAACAGTGTGCGTGTGTGTGTGTGTGTGTCGGGGTATCTCACACATTAATAAAAGACCCCTCATTTCCAGGCGATGCAGCTGTGACTATGTATTTTCTAAGTCAGGCGTGGGTCTCCCATTGAGCGGAGGCTGTGTGATTAGCATTAGCATTTTGACCGGTCATGTGATTGATCCACTCTCCTCACATCTGAATGTAAAAAAACTCGCCAAAAATAATTGAAAGCCGTCAGGAAAGTAGAAGAAGTATTCTTACGATTATAGCGCTTAAGTAATCGTGGCCACAAATGACATCATCATGTTAACGGTGGATTGTCAGTGGACGCAGAAGGATCCCGTGGAAACGAACGGGCCCAACTTGAACTTAAGAGGAAGACTCCATCTATAAAAACAGTGCTTATTTAGAGAAGAAATATTCTCCTGGCTGCCTGTGGAGTGTGATGAAACCAGAGCCTCTGTGAGTGAAGATGTCCCGGTGATGATTCCTGCTGTGTGTCTGGTGTCTGAATAAAATACCCGTTTATTGTGCCACCATCCATAGTCGGGTTTAATTTTAGCCCAATCATTGGCTCACCATGTGCATCCACCCCTGCAGCTGCTGATGAATATTTGTCATTCCGTTTTTGCTCGCCGTCACTCCCTCCCACTCCGCTCATCCCCTATTATTTGTCAGTCTGATCTTGTGTTCACCTTGATTGTGTTCGGCCCGCACTGCTTTAGTGTTTGCAGATGTGTTTGGGCACAAAACCCCCCGAGGAAAAGCAATGTATTTACGACCCTGCGTAAGAGAATGCAGAACGACACCTCTGCTGTTTGCAAATCTAAATCCGGTTACATAGATTCCAACACTGTAGCATGAACTGCAATTAAACACAGACACGTTATATTTCCTAACAGGGAACTTCTTAAATGGTAACTAAAAGGCAATCACCCATAATCCTACTGCCTGGTTTTTTTTGTTCGCTCGCTGAGCGTAATCATCCGAGGTTTTCATTTGGATAATGAATAATTGATTCGGCACACGCCCACAGATTGTGCAGCTATTGTGTTGTTTCTCAACACAAGTCCTCATACGAGGTTTTTCCTAGTGCTACATGTTATGTAGAGCACAGAGCCTATCCCAGCTGACATTGGTATCCAGCCACAACTTAGATTCCTACAGGCAGTTTGGAGGCATCGATTTACTTACATCGAATGTCTCTGGTAGTGGGAGGAAGCCAGAGAACCCACGCAGACCAGAACCGGGTCATGCAAAGTCCACGTAGAAAGCCCCCCCCCCGGTCCCCTCGTGGCTTTGGATGAAGAACCGTCTTGCTGTGTGGCAACAGTGATACCTGCTGTTCCACCAGGCTGTTCCACCAGGCTGTTCCACCAGGCTGTTCCACCAGGCTGTTCCACCAGGCTGTTCCACCAGGCTGTTCCACCAGGCTGTTCCACCAGGCTGTTCCACCAGGCTGTTCCACCAGCCTGTTCCACCAGGCTGTTCCACCAGGCTGTTCCACCAGGCTGTTCCACCAGGCTGTTCCACCAGGCTGCCCCCTTATTCCAAGATGACGCGCGCAAAAAATTGAGTTGGTTGTGTAAATGTGTAATTTGTGTTGTGTTAATATCATAAATCATAACTGCCACTCAAATATGCTGTAGAATAAAGGAATCCCGGTGGGAGCCATCTTAGATGCCTGATGAGAAAGAGGCATAATTAGTCATGTGCAGCACCAGGACTGAAGAATGAGTCTGAGGAGGGCGCTCAGGCTTACGTCTAACACCCCTCTCCGAACCTCGTTGACCAATTCTACTCAACTCTTTTCATGGCCCTACATGTCCAGTCAGTAGGTCAAGTCAAGGTCAAACACCAGAGTTGGACCATTTGCTGGATTGTTGCCATTCCCAAGTGTCCCCTTCAAGTGTCTTTCATCTCCCGTCCCAGCTCCTCCTGACTTTCATGTATGTGATTCAGTATTCCATCCACCCCCCCGCCTCCCATCTCCTTGAACTCCCCCAACCATGCCCAGCCCCCAGCTTCTTGATTTACTTTCTCTTCTCATTGTCCTCTGTTACCATCCACTTATTGTATTTGTCCTCTAGCATGTCTGTCCTTGTATTTGTCCTCTACAGTAATAAGCCTCAGACTACAACCCCCGATTGGTTGCCCCCTAATCTCTCTCTTCTTGCCTTGATTTAGTTAACATCCTGCCTGAATCTTCCTCCCCCCCCCCATCTTCAGGTCAAACTTTGCCGTTCTCTATCCCTCCCAACTCATGGCACCATCCTCCATCCACCCTCATCTATTATCCACTCTAGCATCTCCGCTTTCCAAACAAAGCCGCCTTAGTCTTCTTCTCTCTGCATCATCATCATCATCATCATCACGGAGTTCAGCCTGGTGTCTGTTTGCTATGAGCGGCAACAGAGGCATGGAGGCATGGTAAACTGGTTTCAGCGGCTGTGATTGCGCTGCACGGTGAGCGAGGGGGAAGACGGGAGAGAGAGGGAGGACTGTGTGATAGAGGGAGAGCGAGGGCAGCAGGGTAGAAGCAGAGCTAAAGGGAGAGAGAGAGAGAGAGAGAGAGAGAGAGAGAGAGAGAGAGAGAGAGAGAGAGAGGGAGAAAGTGGTCCAGCGCTCACAGCTCACATCGCTGGCTGGCTGGCTGGCTCGCTCACTGTTGACGAATGAGCTGTCTACCCACGCGGCTGGGAAACGGCAGCTTGTGACAAGCTGGGGAGAGAGGAACATGAATGTAATGCGTACCTTGCCTCGCTTGCTTTCAGATACTGGCCAGAAGAAGACTCCGGAGAAGAAGGATGGGAGGCGCATGTCGTTCCAGAGACCCAAAGGGACCATAGAATATTCTGTGAGTAACGCGCAAGCAACTCCGTTCCGTGCATCCGTGGTGATGTTGTCTTATGTTCTTGCCGCTTGTCTGCTTCTGCTGCTTGTGTGTGTGTGTCTCTCTGTGTGTGTGTGTGTGTGTGTGTGTGTGTGTGTGTGTCTGTGTGTGTGTGTGTCTGCTGCTGGTGCTTTCTGTCGCTTCGACTTGACCACAGTGATATTCTAGCTGTAGCGGTTGGGTCTCTGTGTTTTGAAGGCGCCGTGTCTGACCACGTCCAGTATCTCATTAGTGAGGGGAAGAAGCATTCTTTTGGATTTTCAGTGTAACACGTGCAGCGACCGTTTTCGTAAAGAGCCCTGTGTGTGCGTAGAAGGACACGGAGGGAAGCTGATAGAGAGCTTGCGTAAACAATGTGCACTTATCTCCATTTTGCATGATGATTTACTGACATAAGAGAGGCGTTTTCTGCAGCTCTGTGCGGTTCCTCCAGCTGGATCAGAGCAGGACAATCCAGGCAGGAGTGCAGGCTGGATGTGTATTTGTTTTCCCATTGGTTCTGGGCGCCACGTAACGGAGAGCATTCCACCACAGAGCTTGCTCTGCTCGCGAATGACCTTCCAACTGCGTTGTCATTTCTATTGATTTAGCTGTTGTGTTGGAGAAGGGGAGGGGAGCCGAGGCGAGCGAGAGAGAGAGAGAGAGAGAGAGAGAGAGAGATCTGTGGTTCCCTAGCGAGGGCTGAAAATGGAGCCAGTCTCTTCTGTGCCTGGTTTTGTTCTTCAAATGACCCTCAAATCCAGCTGCAGTCAGACTGCTTTTCCTCGCCTCTCTCTCGCCGTGGCAACAGTGAAGATCGGGATCGCTGTGGCTCAGCGCCCGGCTGTCTGTTTGCTCAAAGAGTAAGAGAGGAAAGGGAGAGTGAGTGAGTGAGAGAGCGAGAGCAGGGTCTGTGGTCTCTTACTGACATTCTCGTATCTTCTCCCAAACTCCTCTCTGTTTTTGTTCTTGCTTTTTTGGAAATTGTTCAACCATAGGGTTTTCCGCCGGCGGCTGCTGTAGCTTTCACTGTGATTGGCCACCTTTCTCCAACACCTCAGCAACACCTCCACACAGTGCCTCCAGCACCTGTCAGTCATTCAAGACCGGCAGATTGACAGGGCCCTTGTTTATCTTGCTGGCCCCTGAACAATCTGAACCGCTACAGCAATATATTTGTCAGTGTCAAAGCAGCGTGTTACACATTTGAGCACAAGGACCACCATCAGTCAGTATGATGGACAGAAATGCTGGCGCCAATGATGTATAGAGAGAAATATAGTGTTAAATTGGCAAAACGCCAACATCTCAACACAGCTCGCCAGCACCCAGAGACTGTCCCTGTGACTGATGTAATACACTGCCAATTCTTTCCTATAGCATGACATGTTGACACGAGGCGTGGCGACGAGGGCTCAGGGATTGTTTATAGGGATGTGACCGAGTGTCCATTTCACTGTGACAGACACATGGTCGCCAACGCCACAGTGACCGAGAACCTGCTTTATCTTAAACTCATCTCCGGCACCAGGCTATGTTCGCTTACATCTCTCAGCGACAGATAAGTTGATAATCTTTTTCTGGGCGCCCACAGGAAAACGAGTTTCCTCTTACACCGCCTTATCGATACCATCTCCTTCCCTCTCTCCTCCTCACACACAGCCATCTTTTTCTATCCACCTTTTTGAGAAATAACCTGAGCAGCCAGAGCCCATCTGCCTAGACACTGATAACGCCAGTCCATTCACCCAAGTCCAGCCATTGGCTGACCTGCGTCCAATTAAAAATGTGTTTAAAGTGTGTGGGAATGACAGAGACTGATGAGGAGACACCAGCGCCGAGCTGAACCGCAGAGGAGTGGCCATCCCTCCATAATGACTGGGCGAGAAGAGGTCCAGTCAAATTCGAACAATGTATAGAGGCAAAAAGATCATAGGTGGCACAGATTCATCTCCAGGCACGGCAGCTTTACCTACTCCAGCACCTCTAAGAGGCCGTTTGGGAATGATATTCTGGACTTTTGCTGAACTCCAAGGGATCCACAGGGTGTCTTGACTTGCAAATAGCTTTACAGGAAACTGCGTGAGAAAGTTCCGTTACTTTCGCATGGGGACGCTAAGTATGAGAAAGAAGTTTTTCTTGTGAAACCAAAAGGATACCTGGACAAACTCTTCCAAGAGCCGGCGGTCCTACACATCTGTGTGGGTCCCCGGGACCATGCATCCACGCTCCACACTATTTGGAGATAATCGTTTTTTATACGTTTAATTAGTGCAAATGGCCTAGCTCACAATGATAAAGAAAGTGAAAGTGCCCATTCTCTGCTTTAGAATGGAGCCTGTTTTGTTGTTTTTACCACCATCAGTGGTGGGCCGCGGGACTTCAGTATCTACACTCCCACCAATAACTTCACTGTGAAACTTAAGCCACAGGCTGCTGTCCGATTATGTAACCAGCCCATATTTAAAGAGACAGTAACAGTTATCTAGATGGAATAAAGTGGTTCTGACCAACAAAATTATGTTAATAAACTGATGGAAACAAACCTTTTTGTTCATTTTGGTCATTATGGAAACATACATTTCTGATTCTGACCCTTCTCTTGATAGCCCACCCCTGCCAACCACGAGCCACCGCTATGCTAATTGCTAGCGTGATACTGGAGGTCTCCTTCCTACGTTTCCCTGCTGGAGAAGTGATAGTCCATTGAATAATAGTGGAATTCTGCTGGACGACTGTCGAATGGCATTTTCCTTTGAAAAGCCCATTCCTAGTTCTGACAACATCTCCACTTAAATGCCCTGTCAAAATAAAACTCATGTTCCTCCCAGAAGTGCATTTTTTCTTACCCCTGTCCACATTTCTACTATTGCCACATTCAGAGTGCGTTGCGATTGATTAACAATAGCCTAAACTGCATAAATAATATCTACATTCTGTTCATGTACCTCCAAATGAACCTCCAAACCCGCCCACTCTTGTGGTCTTTTGCGGTGCTCTCAGTAGACCTGACACAGCAAAGCTCTTTTTGTGGTTTGTATCATGGCATTAGGGAGAATTTATTGGGGGGAAGGACTCTCTGGATTCCAGATTGTCGGCCTGGAAAGAAATAATGAGAATTGCCATGGTTTGTGATGTCATCCTGCTGGGCAAATGCATGACCAGTTCTAGTCTGCTCTGGTAAAGAAGGGGCCGTTTGACATGTAGCAACATATATTCATTTAGGTGTCATATGAAGCACTAGAGCAATGTTAGGGTTATGTTTGTCAGGATGGCTGTGTCAGTGAGTCAGCTGATCCACCACTTGGTTCCAGACAGAAATACCTCAACCCCTGCCACTCAACAGCATTCAACATTTCCAGAGGATGACCTCTAACTGATGATTGGACAGAGTCTGTGGTTTCATGTGACCGGTTACTCCGTCAGTATTTGATGTCGCCTTTGACCTCTACTGCCATCAACTCTTCACATTGTCAAATCTGGCCAATGTTTTTGCTTTAAAAACAAAATACCTGCAAAGAATGATCAGTTTGAGCAGAGCTGGGCGGTTTTTCATAAATGAGAATTTTTTTTTTTTTTTTTTGCTTAGAATTAAGATCAGGATTTTCGAGACAATTTTTTTCAGTTTACTTGATATTACCCTTTGTTAGCTTAATTCTGACCGAGGTTTGTGAGCTTGCATCTAAACCAACTCTGGAGCGAAGAAGGGGCACTTTATTTCTAAAAGCGAGCCTTAAAATTAAAAAAAACTGCAGAATCGTTGAATTTCAAAAATGAGACTGCATATTTGTCTGAATTGAGTTTTTATGATAATTATACAACTAATCACTCAACCCTAGTGCTTCTTCTTTTGGTATTTGGTCCAAATTGCGTTCACATTTCTGTAGACCGGCTGAGAGCCGTCTACTCAGAATTCCCCGTTCTGCTTTTTTGGTGTAAACAAAGGCTTACGTAGCGCTTGTTTGGATGAACTGTGCTAACAGAGCAATCGAACAAAAGTCTGTGAATACAAAACGATACCTGATTTAATTAAATGAAAATTTGCCAGTTATAGAGTTCTGCATGTATTTGTATTTTCCTTTCTTAGGGGTTTTGGAATAATCTTAAAGATTCTCAATTCAAGTTCTGCAGGTGAGCATCTTAACGATAATCGCATTTATGCATTTCATAAATGCTACCCTGTAGGGCGATTTGCATGTGCTTTAAATCCCACAGATTTGATGATAATGGCTGATAAAGACGGCGCCGTGGTCTATCCGTGTCACCAGTATGAATCTTTAATTTTCATTTCTGGGCTGAGATGAAGCGCCATCGTCATTAGGGAACTTGTGGACATTAGATGAGCGCTAGGTGTGAACGCACGGAGACGAGTCACCCACATCAGCAGCAGTCTTAACTCTGCATCCGTCTGACAATCAGTCACTCTGATTGCATTATTCAGCGCCGGGTAGGAGAGGAGATCCCACTGTTTCAGCCCATTCAGCTCCCTGGCAGAGAGCAGAAGAAGAAGTCAATGGATGATGGAGGAATGATGGGATTGGAGGAGTGTTTGGATGGGGATGTGAAAAGGGATGAAGGAGGGGATTGGGGATGGGAAAGCATGTGGAGAGGATTGAGAACAATGGATTGGCAGAGGAGCAGACAGATCCACGGCCCAGATGTCAACATCGCACTCTGTTGCCTTTGAGTGAAGCATTCTTATTCAAACATTTGCACACGCTTCGCCTGAATGCCGGCGCCTGTTGTGTGATGTTAGGGAAAGGGAGAAAGGTGAAAGATTGTTTCAGTTTTGGGTCTGGGATGCTGGACATATCGTGTGACAGGAACTAGAAGTTCACAAATTCCAATTTTTCTTGGCCAGTGAATGATTTTTATAAAGTCTTACCAACTGATACGGATTTTTGCCGATTCTGATTGTTTTTTTGGAGGTTTTAAAACCCTATTTGAAATCATACATACAAACTTACAGCGAGCTTGTGGCTAACTCTGCGCTCTCGTTAGCTTGAGCTACTCTGCCGACGTTAGCCTCTGGAAACTTACCATGTGCCTCAGGGTATTAAAGGGGCTTATTAAGTTTGTTATGCCCAAAGTTTTTGTTCCTCCACTGCTTATTGACCGTTCATATTGTGAGCTTTGTGTGTACTGGTGTTTCCTGGTGAGATGTTTGTTGCCATGCTAGCTCACGCTTGGTGGGAGTTTACGAACATGCATGTAAACCAGTACCGAATCGGCCGATGCCGATCATTTCAAGTTAGTCCTCCCGGCGTCGTACACACCTAAAAGCAACCCTCTAGAAACCTAAAATGTCCCGCTAGTACAACCTCATTGTGTCCAGTTGTTCCCATATAACTAAGATGGTGTTACCAGCTCCATACTTAGGACATTCTTTATGCTTTATCAACATTTATTTTGTCGGTTCGCCAACCTTAAAAATGAGCCCTCTCCCCCATCAAAGGGGACATAGATGATTACCCTTGTCCATCTGTACGTTCTGTAAAGGAAACGGTGAATACGTAATGGGGATCGGTCCATCCACATCTCAATTCAGTTCAATGAAATTTGACAAGTTAATTGTAGCTTTTAGCAATTAGCTTCTTTGTACAGTTTCGGCGATTTGTAGTTCTGTTAGTCGGTTTGCTTTTTTCTTGCACACATATTTCCAGTTTCTGAAGTAAAATTCCGTTTTTAAATCTAAACTATTTAATATATTATTGATAATGCATAAATAAATAGAATATTATTTGATAATGAATATTCTCGTTAGCAGTTAATAGGCTGTAGCGACATAACCCCTGACTCAATTCAGAGTTTATTTATTTATTTATTTAACCCTTGACACAAATCTGATTATTTGTGCCCTTATATAAGACAGAAATCTGATCTTATTTGAGTCTTGAGATGTGATAAATATTCGACTCGAGGTTATGCAACATGACTGAGAACCGTCAGGTTGGATTCCATCTGTCTTTGTGCATATTCACATGTCACATCGGCATCGGTCTAAAGTGAAACAGAGAGGAGACGAGAAGGAGGCAGAGCGAGAAAGTGAAGTGTTTGCCATCCTACAGAGCAACATGTAAGTCGTACACTCGCTGGTAGCAGAGTCGCCTCACAGACAGGACATTGTTTTGTTGTTGGTGACATGAAAATCCAGAAATGTGCGAACGTCAGCTGTCTCAGAGGAAATATATGTTCACCGGCTCACTTTAATTATGATCTGATCCTTCAAGATAACCACATCTAATCTGAGCAAATAATTATGAAGCTTGTAATGTGACTGTAGCCCGAACACATCTTATTACCCTTCTGATCAATGGTCTGGAAAGAACTTCATAAAAACAGAAACATGCTGGCTACAGGAAAAGCACAAACAAAATATAGAGCTAAATTACACCTGGAACAAACATGAATAACAATTAAATGGCTCTAAATCACATTTTTTATGGGTTTTTTTTAGTTTTCAATTCATTAGTTATCAACCAGAAGAAGCAGCTAATAATTAGCAATTCATACTGACTTACTTTTATTACGTTTTAATGTTTAACTGTAATTTTCACGGCTTACACTGTATTGTTTATTTCCCAGCTTGTATGAAGCAACAGACAAGTATTAAAAGGTTAATTTGCCCCCCACCCCTCCAAGAAAAGCCCAAATTAAATTCCGCGTTAGCCTTAGTATTTTGAGTCATAGTGAATCTCATTTTAATTTCCTGCTTGTATGTGTCACTTGGTATAAATGCAGAACGTGTTACAAGGCTGCCAAAGCTTGAAGCAGGAGGTCAGAGCCTGGATGTGTCCGGAACCTGGGTACCAGCAAAGTTTGGACCCGAGTGCAGACAGCATGGAGGCAGAGGCAGAGTCTGGAAGTTTAATGAAAAGAAAAGCCAAAGTCCGTAATCCAAATTCCAATGTTCATAAACAAGCAGGGGTGAAAACCTGCAGAACATGTCCAATCTCACAAACAATCTGGATCGACAGTGGGAAAAAACCTGAGGAGTAAAGGCGGGGACGTGTGAAGAAGACTCATCATAAATGAACTGGCAGGAAGACACAGACTTAAATACAGAGGGGTTAAAGACACAGTGAGACACAGGTTTAACATGATGAACAATCATCACACATGAGGAGAAGTTATTTTAGGATTTAAGTTTTTATCCTGGTGTTCTTTTGTATTCTTTTTATCTTTACTTCCCTAAAAGGACCTGAGTACTAAATTTCATTTCCCTTTATGTACCAACATGTTCCGGTAATGACAATAAAGTTCTTCGGACCTCCTTGAACCTTGAACTTTGGAAAAACACACGGACAGGGGAGGTGAGAAATAAAACACAAGAACTAAACAAAAGGAATGAGAGTAGAAAATGGACAGGAAGTGTAAAGCCAACGAAAACAACAAGGTGCAACTCTTTCAAAATAAAACAGGAAAAACATAGTCCAGGAAAATCAACATTCAGAATAAATCCGGAGAACGGAATCGGAAAATGAGAGAATGGAGAAATGGATCGTGACCTGATTACGAACGGATCCCTCAGGAGAAACTTCAAGTGACTTTCTTTCCTCTTATTTATTGAACCTAAATGTATGTCTGCAGATGATCCGCTTGGTTTTATTTATGCCACTCTGGGTTGTAACAACATAGTCGCCATGGTAGCTGTCATGCAGAAACTAGCCTCCATCCATCATCGTAAAATCTGGAGCAGTGTCTGCTTTGATGTGGCATTATAGTTGATTAAACGCAGTTTGATGGCGACTGATTCCATTAATTGTGTTGCTAATTTCTCTTTTACTGAGTTTGAATTCCCCTTCTTTCTCTGAGACGATCCCGGAGCAGAAAACGGCCCTGAGTGAGTCTCAAACACCCAGTTTAAGGTTACAGTGAAACGCCTTTCTGCTTAATAAGCCGACCAAGGAGGCGTAGCCATGAGATTGCGTCTCATTCCCCTGGTCGACCTTATGCTGTAGCTCTCATAGATTTACTTTCATATTCCATACCTCACGCCCTTACCCAGATGCTGGTGGTCTCTAATGGACCTATTGGTATTTGACTGTCCAGCTCGACCGCCTTTGTTCAATCCCTGCGTCCTCCTCTGCTCAACAAGGCGACCATCAGCTAGGTGTCAGTCACGCACAACATGGCCGCCCGGGCCTTCGTCTACCCTACGGCTCAAACGGAAAGACGTCAGCCTGAGAAGAAGGAGCTTAATTATTCATTCCTAGTTTGAGATGAATAATGGGTGTTATTGATCGGGAGGATAAGGAGATAAGACGCACCTGTCATTATAGCGGATATGATCCTGATTGTGATTACTTTCTCTTTCCCTCCCACCTCCCTCAGTCGTCCTGCTGTCGATGTGTCGATAACTGGTCTTTATCAGTGGGTCACATTTGCATGTCCCCCCGTCCTCTGCAGCTTAATTGAGTTGGCGACCGCTCGTCTTACAGAACAATCGATGGCTGCAGCTCGTGGGTTTGCAGGACGAACACATTTGTCATTTTAGTGGAGCTTTGCGACGTCACTAACTAGTTGTGTTGCTAACGGTGATCAATGAAGATTAATATATTTCTTTCGCCCGACGTTCGTTGCCAAGATTACGTCCGCCAGCTGGTGAATAATACCGGATATTTATAAACATATTGATCGGCTGAGATCTTAATGTAAGGCCTACCAGATCGGCCATAGCGGGAGGCTAGAGTCGTAGGTCAGGCTAATAAACTTTAAAACATCGAGTGAAAAGCCGAGGTTTCTTCCATATAAGCATTCTATGTCACCTTTTATGACAGAAAACCCCGTAGGATCAGTGTTTCAGCAGCTGTGAGTGTCCTGAAGACCTGGATGCCCTTTAGACTGACTTTGTGTTGAGCAGCAGAGGAGCTGTAAAGCTAAAAATAAATAGTTTGTGGAGGAGACGGGAGCAAACAGCACCCTGGGAGAATCGATGCTCCGTGCAGAAGCTGCCTGAAAGGTTCTGACACTGTCTGAACATTTCACTTTTTAAAGTTTGAATTCCAAGAGCTGTCTTACAGATTAGACACATTTTCTCGTGGGTGACGCCAAATACGTGTGCGTGTGTTTACATCAGAGCCAGACACCGTAATTATGTCAACCAAATCTACTCTGAGGAAATAATAACGAGGCTTGGAATGTGACACATCTCATCACTTTCCTCAGTACTGGTCAGACCTTAGTAGAACTGAAACATGTGGCCTAGAGGATGAGCACAAATCCAATCCAATCTTGTCTGTAACTGTTTATCCTGATCAGGGTTGTAGGGGGGGTGGAGCCTAACCCAGCTGACATTGTTTGAGAGGTAAGGAGAACCAGGTAATGATCAGTTATCCAAAGGAGACCTACCGATGATTAACTCTACATTCTAATACACTGAGTAAGAACTGGAAGGAAGTCCAGAACTGGCTAAACCAAAGACCGCAACAACATTAGCATGTTGATACGAAAATTAGCGGCGGAAATCCCAGAAAAACGGAAGATTGTGAACCCCCCCTTGTGAATCCCTTATTTTATCAGGTCAAATCCTAGAGGGAGGGATTTAAATTACCTTATTTTTTAAATGAATAATCCATGGTATTCATATTATTAGATGTAGATGCTTGGGGAGGGGTTGATCGCCTCGAGAGTTTGGCAGTCGGTGTCGCCCGAAGGCTTAAAAGCACCAGTCCATCAACAATTTGTGTTAAATTGTCTGAAAATAGTGATTAAATTGATGTATTTTTAAACACACGAATCCAAGTGATTTAACGAGCGTGCACTTATCTCATTTAATCGCAATCAGACGATTATATAATAATAGCGACGGGCCCTAGTGGCTGTTATAAAATACTCGATAAGTGAGTGAGTCTGTCATGGCGGAGTCCCGGAGACTTTGTCACTCTGGTTTAATCTCCGTGGCGTCAGCTCAACTCTTCTAAACATGATATTTGTCAAGCCGACACCCTGTTGTGTTGATGAACGGTGTGACTCTGCTTACAGAGCTGTCATCGTGAAGGACCTTCACATGATCAAAGCCTGAGAGCAGCTTTTAATGACACATTTGTGTGATGAGCGGCTGGGACACGTACCTGCAACCACTTCCTGTTAGTCTCTTTAATGAGACGCACCGAGGCAGTGTGTAGCTTTTGTCAGTGCGCTGCCTCATCTTTGGAATGGAGACAGAAACAAAGGTTTCAATATTCATTATTTGTAACAATGTTAGTACCAGGTTTTTGTTCTGTCTTTGTTTTTTACTTTGGAGGTTGAAAAATTAAAGTGTCTTTGTCCAGGAGTACTGCTAATACTGGCTACATAGTAGAGGATAAAACGCCCCGACGGCTATTTGTCCAAATAATTCTCAAGTGTGTGGCGTTAATACGATTATTTTACAACGTTATTGAACATTAAATTATTAGTGACTCGCCAGAAATGTTGCATTAGTCAATCAACCGACGTAACGTGAGAAGGCAGAAACTCCTCATCACAAGCTTTTATTCTGAAAACCCGGATCCACCGATGGTCAGATGCTTTCACGGCGGTCTGCCTCCTCTTAAATACTTCATTTATTGTAGCACAAAACGTGAATTTGGTCACCATGAAAGTTAAGATCAACATATCCGTGAGGTATAAAGCAGAAGCTCCTCATCACGCTCTTCATCCTGATGACCCAGACTCACATCATGAAAGCTCTCTTTGATTCATGCGTTCACAGCTCACAGGGGCTGGAACTTATCCCAGCTCCTTAAGTTCTTCATTCATGCTCAATAAAAAGTGAAATACAAAGAAGTTTCCGGCGCTTTTTAATTTCTTCACAGCGTCGACTTTATTACGGCTCCAGACGGCTTTTCTCGGACGAGCTTGTAAAGTTCATGCATTTTTACTTCCACACATGGCATTAAAAACAACGCCTCTGCCGTGGTCTGGATTATTAAATGGCATCATGCACGCCAGTAAAGCCGCCAGGTACGCGCTCAGCCGCTATCATTCCGAAACACCGTTTACATGCAGCGTTTGCTTTTCCAAATACTTTTCCGAATCTATTCGGAATCCGGCCGTCCATGTAAACCCAACTTCAGTTACTTCGTGCCGCACAACTAAACAGTTGAGCCTGAATCCAGTTGAATTTGTTGGTCTAAACTTATCAGCCTGATCAGAACATGGAATGCTTCTCCATTATCAGACAGTGGCTTTTAGAAGTATGTGAAGTGATGACTGGGATCTGTGCTGCAGTTAGTTTGTAAAACTAAATGTTAAAGAGGAATGATAAAACCATTCATGTAATGGAATACTGGAAAACCCGATGTTAGCTGGGATACTCGCATGGGTTTTAAACCAATATATAGAATACCTGCAGGAATGCACTATATCACTCTAATCCTACTATTAAACAGCATTTTTTTGAATAATATTTATAATTTCTGCAATTAAAAAGCTTAAAATACAACTCCAGACCCGGACCTGTACTGAACCAGCTAACCCACATGACGTTCTGTCAATAAATTTGCCATCAGATGAGGGACGGCACTAAAGATTTTCCATCGATTAATCCGCCCATGTATTATTAAACAGCTACAGGAAAAGATATAAAAAGCTCTCCCTACTAATGAACCGACAACACTTTCTATCATCCAGAACAGCGCCGGCGTCTTCACTCATCAGGTGTTCGTCCTGTTTACCTTGCACTGGTTACAAACCACTCTCTTGTACTCTTAATTCTTTTAAAACCTTTGGTTATGAGAAACAATTGGTTTGAACCGAGTCAGACAGTCGGACGCCACCGGCAAATTTCAGTCTGTCCAGCCCCTCAGCCGACTGGACAGACCCATGTAGCGATGTTCCAGGAAAAACAGCTTCACCATGTTAAAAAGCGAAGTGGACATCAGATCTATATACAAGTTGCCTTTTGTTTTTGTCGTTTCTAAATAATGATAGATATAAAGGAAGTCTTCCTACCTTGCACATCTTTATCCCCTTTATGCATCATAAAGCTCATGAGAAATGATGTCACACATGTAAAAATGGCGACCACGGGTCCAGGACACCCATTTAAATGAATCCCAACATTGACGGAATTATTGAATTAGATTGTTGCCCGATAAACAAGCAGTTATAATCAAAATAGTTCAAAAAGCTTTTTTTTTTGGAATAATTTGATTTGATTGTAGGAAATCATCAAATTAGCAATAAATCTGACTGGAATATTAAATCATCTCCACAAATTATGGCCATGATATATTTCCATATTGACACTCTTTTGTCTATTAGTCTAAAGAAAAACACATTGGTGAAACGTCAGTAAGTCAAACTTCTACCTCAGCCAGCTCTGCACCGCCTCCCCACCAAATCCATCCTGCACTGAGCATCCCTGCTCCTGCCTTGTTTTACTCATAGCTGAGTCAGAGAGACTGTATCCCCGACTGCCCTCACATTTAATTAGTCTGCTGCTCCAGATGGTAGGGCATCTAAACCCCGTGTCGTCTGCTTCACACCTACCTCTTAAATCCAGACCAAAACAGCAAATGTGAAACCTCCCCCAGACCAGATTTTGGATTAAGGAGGCCCAGGGTTCGGTCCAACAAGAAGATGTTTCCTCAGTTTGGCTCAATATGAATCATGGTTTTGTACATTTTACAGCATAAGAACACCTTTACTGGATGATTCAGACTTTTGGATCAATTACAGAAACTTAGATGAAGTTATTAAGGCCAATAAACAAAAGAAGAATAAAAAAACAAAAATGAAAGATGAAGAAGCCGGAAAAAGAAATTGCTGCATCTAACACCCCTTTCTGAAACAAGGTCTCTTTCCGAATGAGATTTCCTTATTTTGCAAGACGGTAGTCTAAGTCCTTTCGTGAAAGCCTTTCCTATATCCATTCGCTGCATGTAAGCGATGTATCGGAAAGATCTCTGTTTGAGTTGTATCTGTTCATGTTGTGACGTCATTTTCTGCTCAAGTTTTTTCAGCGCTGCGACGCATTTTAAAAATGTCTACTCCAAACAGTACCTGTCTGCAACGGAGAGTCATTTACTCATCGCAACTTTGAAAGAGTTTAATATATTTGGACGGTTAGATGGATGAAAACACACTTACACGCTCGCCCTTTTGATCGTTTCCTTCTTCTGGGCGCTTGTTGGCGGTCGGCACCCAGCTCACCGAAGCATTATCGCCACCTTATGAACGGGAGAGTGGATCGTCTGTTTCCGATTAGATGAATGGATTCATGTAAACACCGGGTCTGAAAAGATCACAGGTCATGTAAACAGGTTTTTTACTAGTTAGGTTGAATTTAACTCTCTAGTTAGGTCTTTGTTACGAAAAACGCCTCGTACCTAACTTCACATTCTATTTGAGGATTCAATCAGTGGGATTGCTGGAACAACGCAGTGGGTCGGGGGCTTTTCCAGGGTACTCCCTCTTTGACAGAACGGAGAATAGTGGGTGGTGAGATTGCTTGCAGGTGGAGATTTAAGGTTCGTCAAATGAGTGTCCTGAACATCTGTCAAGGAGTTTTTGCGAGATCCTTCTTACAAAGAGGAACCAACCATCAAAGGCCAGCGGAAGCATGACCTCCTTGGAGACATGGGCATTTCCTGCAAACATGATGCTTTCACTCTGAACAATATCAGCATAATCTCCACTATTGTCTCTCCACCGGATGATTTGTGTTCCGCCAGGGGAGGCTGGCCTACTTTACGCTTTAAATGTGGACACTGCTAACAATAACAATAGAGTTTTACACCGTCCTCCCAATAAAGGGTCATGGTGCCGATACCTCTGAAGCTTTGATTTACGGTGGAAAGGACGGTATGCAGATGGACTTATGGACCGCAGGATTCGTTTAGAATCAACTCGTCATCATTTCTGAATCCTCGATATTATTAAGGAAATCAAGGAAATGCAGCTTCTACCTTCAATATTAGCTTGACTCAATCCACATAACTTTTATTCTCGTGTACTTTCTGGATTTCAAATATTTGAAAACCCTCACAGCTCTGACTGACTATAAATCCCTCTCTGCACACGTTACCTCTCCGTTCCTCTTTTCACGCCACATCTCTTTACACACACTTTGCGGCGAAAGCATTCGCCCGCTGCTTAACGGCTCCTGGCTTTCTGTACGTTCTGCTTCTTCCCCCTTCCTAATGTTGTTACGTGGCGACGCGGTCATGATCCCCACCATGTCACGTGCGGCTGCCTCGCACACAATGATTCTGTGTCACTAACGTTCCAGCTTGTTTGTCTTGGTCGCCGTGACTCATCTGCATGTCTGTGACTGTCCATCTGGTCAACGATGTCCTCTTGTCAACAGTTTGGAGATGTTGTCAGTCTTTGTTTAATTTGTGGAATGTTATGGGTGCACACACACACACACACACACGCACACACACACACACACACACACACACACACACACACACACACACACGCGCACACACACATGCTGAAAACCACCCGTCCCTTGGCTGTTGCACCAAAATAAACAGTGCTATTATCCTGTCCTGATTATGCAGAGCTCGGTCCGTCTGTTTTTATTTCTGGGGGTCTCTCCCTTCATCACACAAAAGCGCTCCCTGACATTGTCGTCATCCTTATTTGGAAGGTAGCGTCTCCCACTGGGCATGTTTGACGCTTAACTAGTTCAGACATGTGGAGCACATCTCCCTTGTATGGATTTTGACTGGTGGAGATGAACAAATGCACCTGGGTCAAACTGCGAGGAGGGGGGGGGGCAGCAGCTGAGCACAGAGTGGCGCCACTTGAGCAGCCTGCAGCCGTCCGTGAGTCCTCTGCCGGCGCCGGCGTCCTCTTCTCTTTTCTGTGCGTTTCTTTTGAGGCAAGAGGGGAAACATAATCGGACCGAACGATATTGATAAGTATTAATATGTTATTATTATTATTATTATTATTGCAAAAGTCCACAAGAAAAAGCACCCAGAGAGGGCAAAACTCCGCCACGGCCCCGCAGGAACCCAACGTAGACATTATTGTGAGCAGAACCAATTAGATGGTTTTATTTAGGAAAGTGTCGTGCAGATTTCTTCATTTAAGTCTGAGTCATTGCCAGCCTCCACCGACGTCTCCAACAATGTCTCAGTCTCTCACAGATACTCCGTGGCAACCCCCCACCCCCAACCAATCCTTTTGTTTTCCAATTCTTCATGGAAAATAACAAAGACATAATTATCCCTGCTGTCATCGTTTTTCACATGCGCAGAGAAAATTTGTGGAAGAGCGATTGTCGCCACAAGATGACGTCACCGCTCAGAACAGCTTTTTATTCTATTTTTATTTATCTGATCTTAAATGCTGCAGCAAACATAACATTACCGAAAGTTAATCATCTCAGGGAAATGCCAAATCATACCTCTGGAAATCGGTCCGGTAGTTTCTCCTGAATCTTGGTCACAAACAAACGAACAAACAAACAAACAAACAAACGAACGCTTAGGTGTGACAGCTTGACATCCTTGGCGGAGGTAATATTTGAAAATTACCATTTCTAAATGATTGATTTAGAAAATAAACCTGTGACTAATTAGCTGGAGCTCCTCTCAAGAAAGCAAGTATTTGCAGTAATTCTGCATCATTTTGTATTATGATAATATAAATCGGTTTATTGCCAAAGTCGGTCACAGATACCAGGAGTTAAACCCGTTAAACACCAACATACAAAACAGAACTTTACAATGGCTGCAGGACGGATGTACAAATTATGTCGTAAATATGATTTTGTACACATAAACGTGTACTCTATACATTCATACATGCCTATTTGTAAATTTGTGCAAAAAAGTCCAAAACAAAAAGAATTAAAACATGTTCAGTTATATAAAATACAATTATTTTCAATATCTTTGGCTTTTTCATGTATGAGACAAAATTCTTTTCGCTAAGACCTATCCTTCAAGACGGATATATTTAATTTCATTATCATGGTATCCTTCATTGAGACTGGAGACAGTAATATTACAACTCTATAAACTGATTTACACAATTTTATGTAATATGTTTCTAATTCTAATATGTTATCCAGGCTGCCAGTATCGCAGTTTTTGCACATACATCTGTATTTATAATTATGCACGAAAAAGTCGGGGATATTATGGAATCCTTAATCACCTGTGCCGGGTCAGATCTTGATAGCTCAAAAACTGTTTCATGCATTTTTTTCAAATGTTATATCCTCATAGACACTAGTGTGAGGAAGAACTGGATTGATTTGGGTAAAGATTGATGGTATATTTCTGACACTGGAAGGAGCTTTTAGGACCGTATTTTCTCAAACGTTGGACTGATTTAGTCCAAAATTGGAGCGTATGAGCTCCTTAACGTCCCAAAATAAAGTCTGATTTGTATCGGGACGGAAACGCTTTCCTTAGCCTGCGTCCGGATTTAACAGCATCAGTTTCTCATAGAGGAGAGCCGCAACAGCTGAGGCATGAATCTGACTTTTCCGACCCCGCAGAATAATGTAATATGAGATAGTCTGCTTGGCCTTGGAAGTCATTTCACTGTTGCCCGTAAGCTGGTTACCCACACAGCTCAGAGCTTCCACCTGACCTGCTTGTTCTGTTCAGGGTTGAATGAGCTGTTGACGAGAGGATGTCATTCTCAGAGTGGGAACCAAAAAGAATTTAGCTGTAGTCTGTTTTGTCAGCCTTTTTCTGTAGGGGTCCTCTGGGTTATAGATGCTGCTGCTCAACATTGATGTCAGATCATATTCCCATGGGGATGTATTCCTGCACAACAGCTCTTTGCATCAAATCTGCATAACATCCCAAATTCCAATATGCAACAATCCAATCGTATTTAACGTTTTTAGAAGGCTGCCCCGCTTTGCACGGCTCTTTCCATCTGTCATATGTCACCTCGTCATCTTTTTCCCCGTACAGCTTTGTGGAAAAACCCTGAAAAGAAGAAGCATCCCTTTGATTCTGTGTCCTCTCTCTCTTGTTTTGTGGTCCAGGTGGAATCGCGGGACACGTTGAACAGCATTGCTCTCAAGTTTGACACCACACCCAACGGACTTGTTCAGCTGAACAAGCTGTTCTCTAGGGCAGTGGTGCCCGGCCAGGTGGGAACCGCCGTGCACGCCGCCGCCAATATGATCAGCCGCGTCACTTCATCACCGTCCCACTGCTACCTCACGTCAGCGGCATCCCACCTCGCAGTCCGTCTCGCAAAAATAATAATCTAAGTGGGCTTCCATAGCTTCACACTAACCATCCTCCTCAGGACGTGTGAGAAAAAGAGTGTAAAAAATGGCGATACAAGTTTCTTTTTTGGCATCACGAAACTGCTGCAGGTGTTTCTCCTCATTATTTCCTCGTAATAATTTGCTGACACACCGTTTACATCCCTATCTGCATCCCCACTTAATTGCCTGCTAATCGGAGTGTCACTCGTCCCATTAGGATGCCGTTCATGCAAGGTAGCTCATAGTTTCTAAAAAAAAGTAAAAAAAAAAAAAAGTATGATAATGAGTTTGATCCTGAAATTCTCCCAAGGATTTTTAAGTTCCGACAACATGACACTAAAAAAGAAACATCTTTAGTCCACTAAACACACAGCCAGCCTCTCCCGGCTCCTGTTTCTGCACTTTTATTCAGCAATTGACCCATATTCTAAATGTACTTTTAAATGGGGCGAGGTGACAAATATTCAAAACACGTTTTCTATTCCTTGGGCGTCAAACTAAATCCTTCTTCTTGCCTTTACATGAGTAAGGCTAAAAAAAAATCTGAAGATGTGTTCTTGGCTAAGACACTCATTTTTCAATGTAGAGAAGCAAATCAGTGTCAAATTTTACCAAAACATTTTTTTCCCAAAACCTCCTAAAGTTTAATTTAAGGTCCAGTTATGGTAATGGTTAATATCCCCTCAGAGTTAATCATTCTTTTCCTAAGGTTGTGCGGTAAAACCACTGTACCGGTATTTAACAGTATGACATATGTGGGAATTATAATTGGTTTACATTTGACGAAAATTTGTACCTTTTTTAAAAAATAAAAAATAAAAAAAAAACTTGATGCTGATACTCAGTTACTTCTCAAACTGGCCCATAGGTAAGATAAGCTAAAACTTTATTGATTCCGAAGGAAATTCTTGCGCCAGAGATTACCGTAACCAAAAAAAATCAGAATAAGCGAGTAAAGAAGATAGAATATAAAAGAGTGAAACATAAAAAAAATAAAGTGTATAAGAGGTAAATGAAAACCAGTGCTTCAAATAATGGCATGATAATGAGCTTACTTTTATTGTACATAATAAAAATACTGGTCAGTAATGGAAGAAATATTGCACATAAAATACAGTAAGGTGATATTGCAAATGGTATTAAATATAATGTTGTACGGGACAATTATACTGAAATATAATATTGCACAAGTACAGAATGAAAGATTTTGATTCTAAATCTTCAGACTTACGTTGAATCCGTTCAATTTAGAGATTTTATCACCTGACTGGATCAATAAATGCAATTAATAACACCACTAATGAACGATGAGACTGAGATTTCAGAAGTGTGTGCAGCAGAATAATGCAAATAAACGCAAATCAGTACGTGAACATGTTAAAAAAAAAAACATAAATGACGCGATATTGTTGAGCAGATCACAACAAACTATTAATTTCCTTGTAATCTACCCCACACTTAAAGCCTTTAAGTATTTTTTTTTCAACTAAAGCATAGAATCCCTATTATTGTTATTTTTTTTGACAAGTTCATCATAAAGTCTTACAAAAAAATAATAGATTTGTGAGTAATTTCCTGCAGTTTCAGTGCAAGTTATGCCAAAATTAGAAATGGAGAGCAATACCTATTGCAATATGCCCGAAATTTCGCGATATATTGCATTACTAAAATTCAACGCGATACCCAACTCTACGTTTTATATGAAAATAATCGGGATTCCATTTCTTATCGCTTTATTTTTGACATATTTAATTACAGGCTAAAATCCATGTTTGATGGCGTTTAGCTTTTCATTTAGCTTGCTGCGAAAAAACGGCAATTAAAAACATCAATTAAGTACAATTGCCATTACAGTTCCTTTAACGGCTCGCCATCCGCTCTTTTGTCCCGCCATCACGCAACAGATGGAACGGTTAGGCGATAATGCATTGCCTCAGTCACTGCGTGTGTTCTAACTGCATGAGAGCCATTTTCTCCTCCCTACTCATTCCAACATGTTGATGACGGTTATGTCACTTCTCCTTTCTCTGTCTGTCCTCGTCGGTAGCAGGAGGTCAGTCACATGCATCCACGTTATCACCATTTAGAACATGTGGTCTGGGTTTTATGCGTACATATGTCGGCGGCAGGCGTTCTCTTATGCTATGTTCTCCTGTGCGTTCTTGTTTGCACAAAGGCAGCCCCTGTGTAAATCCAGACGTGGCTTGTGTTCGCAGGTTCTTTACGTTCCCGATCCCGAGTACGCCTCCAGCGTCGGAAGCTCCCCTTCCCTCAGTCCCATCAGCCCCCTGTCTCCCACCTCCTCAGAAGCTGATTTAGAGAAGGTGACGGTATGTTGAACACTGACTCATCATTAAACCTATGTACTGATGTAAAAAGGTCAAAGTCAAGAGCTGGATCAAATATTTAGCGATGAGTGATTTATGAGTTATTACTCATCCCAACTTTCAGAGAGTTTAACGTATTTGGACGGTTAAATGGACGAAAAGTAACTTCAGTGCATCTTTGTAGCATTCTCCTTCTGGACGCTTGTTGGTGGTCGGCACCCAACTCACCCAAGTATTATCGCCACCTTATGAACAGGAGCGTGAATCGTCTGCGCATGTCAGAAAGCTGTTTCCGATTAGTTGAGTCCATTCATGTAAACACCGGGTCGTAAAAGATCACAAGTCATTTAAACGGGCGTCCGACGTTGCAATTCGGAAAAGGTGTAATTGGGATAGGAGAAAAATGGTCCCGTGTAAACCCACCTACTGAGACAGCGGGTCACAGAGTTCACAGTGTTTCCATACGCTGCCTTTCAGTCACCCCCCCACAACAAACATGTAAACAGCCACTTATCCTTCAACCGTCACTGGCACATTTTAACGCTCTGCTCATTGTCAGACTAAAGGTGAAGATCCGGGAAGCAATCATGCTGTCAAGGACAAGAAGAACAAGAAGAGGGAACTATCATTTATAAAGATGGGTCAGACAATGAACCCTGCCATGTAGAAGACAGGCAGTGATGGACTCCTCCTACCCTTTTTTCACCTAAATCACCTTTAGTGAAAGCAAAGACATGCTGTATACAGGGTGTGCCGCTTCACGTTGATGCTGTTTTTGTTGTCGTCCACGCCGTGTTGGAGGTTCTTTCCTGTGGGACCCCAAAAGCCAGGGAACATAAATCATTTCTCCAGTGTGCTTTTCGAAACCATGAGATGAAAATGTAAGTTTAAAGACGTTGGTAAGAAATATCAAGTGATGCAAAAAACTGTTACACCAGTGATAATTAAAAGAAAAAAATAATCCTTTATGAGTAAAAAACTAGTATTTACATGTTCACACTTATTCCGTGCTCTTAGATGTTTGATTTTGCATTTGCATCATGTCATAAAGTTTCACAGCGACCTCAACCCAGACTAAATGGCTCCGATAGATGTTTGTTTTTTTTCTCAGTGTACTCCATGACTTCTTTTATCCAGTTATTAGAAGCTTTTCTAGACGTTTACTCTCCCAAACATCCATTCGCAACTGAATTTATATGTATTTTCATACAATTTTATTTCCAATATGGCGCTTACTTTGGCTGTGCTGTTTCAATATGGCTTTGCTATATTCATGTTTACCTTAGGCTGGAGAGACTAAAGCAACTGTTCATGCTTTTTAAATCAAAACTTGGCTCTTAGTCATTATCCAAGAAACTGAAAACATTTTTTCTTCCATTATTACAGTTTCTATGTGTGGAGATGGAAACATGTGGTACTTATGTACATGTAAGGTTGTCCTTGTCCATTCAGTCCATCCAGCTCATAGACGGTTCTGTCTCTGACGTCAGTCCTCTCCTCTTTTTTTTTTTTAGCCTTGTTCTCATCCCTGAAGATTAAGTATCAGCCTTTTTTTATGTGTTATTCAATTTTGAAAACTCCATTGCACCATATTACTTTAATAACCGTGTCACCTTCTTTCCCTGGACGCTTCCTAAGATCCGTTTTTATCTTCTTCCTGTTTTTGTTTTGTTTATTTCAATTTCACATTACCACTGGTAGCCTGCTATGTTTTCTTGTAATTGTTCCAAACCATCCAAACTAGTGCTATAACGCTGTAAATGAGCAGAACCATGTTTTAGCTCGATCTGGACCAAGACCACATCAGTTTTCTTCTGGTCTCGGGAAGTTTCACACCTGCTCTTCAGGCCAAACTGAAGAGTCTGGATCAAGAAAGGTCCTTGTGAAAGTTTCATAAATGCCTTCACATTTTTTCCCCACTTGTCCCTTTCAGCTGGACTGGGGTTGCATGAGAAACGGAGTTTGGAGACATGTTGTTTTAGTCTGAAGTGACATTATTCTGGTCCACTGAGCCATACTTACACATCCATCACAGTTCCTAAGACCATGAGTACGAGCCCTCCACGTCATCTACCCCGTCTGCAGCTTCCCAATGACGCGGTGAAAAGGCGGTCTCCTAAGAAATATCACTGTTTGCTGGTCTCCATGGAAACGGACGTCTTGTTTTGTCACTTTTCGAAGTAAATGAAGGCTGCTATCTCCATCACACTCACTGTCACTCCGACTGCCGCTCCACCACAAGCGCTTCCCTTTCATCTCCGTCCACTAATTTCTTCACGGTTGCCGAAAGAAAAGCCCCTATTCATTTACTACTTATCTATTTGGGTCATGCCTGCCGCCAGAACAGGAGCGTATTCTGCGGTTCTTGACGCGCCAGCATCAGAAAGAGGGGCTGCGACTGTGGCGAAAATAGAACCTTTAAAAGTGATGCCTGGTCTGATATTAAGAGCATCTGATGAACAGAGGAGTTCTCTCTCCTCGGCAGCAATTATTCCAAGCAGAGGAAGTGGGTTTGGAAGGCAGACGGGACGGAAGATTACCTCACCCGATCTGCCAGCTCTGTGTGTGTTTGTAGAGGCATTTGTGTGTGTGTGTGTGTGTGTGTGTGTGCGTGTGTTTATCTGTCTGCGTGGGGAAACGTGTGTGTATCTGTCACCTCTGCGTGTTTGTGTGTGTCAGCTCTGCACACTCAATCTCAAATATCTCTCTCTGTCTTCCTTTTAGTTTCGGTTGGTAGTCTCGCAGGAGAATCAACATCCAGGTGCCGTTTGGCTTTAAAACCCCAGGAAGGACTTTAATAACCCCGTACAGCTTCGCTTTTGTTTGTTTTTTCCATCAAAATCCCCGGCATCTTTTAATTACAAGCATATTCCGCTGCTCGGCACTCGCGTCTCAATGAGGATATTATCCAAATAAAAGGCTGTGGGAGTTTTTAAAGAAATGCAAATGCAGTTAATAAATCGCAGTAAATAGATGGTACAACCCTGATGAAGGAGAGCGCTCTGAAGAAAAACTACTTCTCCTTTTCTATTCAGCACCAGATGTTTTTAGTTTAGAGCCGTTAAATATATTTTTAGACTGGATGTAGCCTCTCCTTCACAGCTTATAACAGGAAGTGTTAAACATTAAACCTCTGCAAGGACCGTTCAAACCGGTTAGCCGATTAATGATATATGACGGCTTTAAATGTACTTATGTAATGCACCGGGACACATGATCAATGATGTTTCCTGAGGTCATTGGTTCGTTTTGGGCCTTTCAACAATCATTCACCTTGACCCAGGTGACCCAGCCAGGGTTTATTAAGTCCCAAGCTGTGTACAGGTAGCACTACCTGACCCACAGCTCTCCCCTCCTGATCCACAGCCACCTTCAGGCAACTTCTGCTGCCTCTGTGGTCAACTTGTTGACCCTTTGCCTACTGGCCCCCATGGGTTTTATAAACCTAGCAGAGGGACTGGCCCGCAAACCCTCTGCATGCCGCTTCATTGGGCTCAAACCCATTTCAGTGGGTGCCGGCAGTCCTCAACAGCTCAGCGTACTTAGCTTACCTCGATCCAGTCTTCGTGGGGAGGATGATCTGTCTGGAGGCCTCTGATATCAGCACCATGTGTGGCCTGAGGGTGGTGGGAACTTCAGTTGTACCTTTGGGTCCTCTTTCAGCTCCCAGTGCTGTGTTGCTGCTAACGACCCGTAGGAGGTGTTCTTGGAAGGTCCATGTGCCTTTCCCCACCCTGGTGAATAGTTAAAGAGGAGCAAATGCTTAGAAGAGCCTCAAGGTCAATGAAACGACTCACAGATGTTTGCTTAAACAGAGTGTACACAATACAGTCAATGCATTCACTGTTAGAACCAGAACAAGCCATGATTGTAGCCGCTAAACTCCAGCCAGTATTAAACATTAACAAAAACATTGCTGCATTTTGTGACACCCGCCAAACTCTCCATGTTTTTGCTGGTTTGGTTTGTCTGTCTGTCTTTATTCAAGTAGGATAACTCAAAAGGTTGCATCATTACAGTCCCACAATGCTCTATTCATGAATCACTGTCTGCTCAAGGTGTTCATCGGGGAGATTAGTCATGAGGAGCTGCACCTCCATCTCTCCTATCACTGGGCTCCTTTGTTGAGAGAACGATAGTGTAACAGAGCAACCACAAGTTAGGAGTTGAGCTCAGGATCATGGGAAACTTAGCCGGCTCAGTGGATGATGGCGACCCTTGTTTCGATTTGGTTCCTTAGGAAATTTCTTTTCTTAGCCTGGTTCAGATTAAACCATTGTAGCATGATTTTGAAATAATTTGGTTATTGCAAATATGGTTGTCATTCTTCCATCAGGTCCAATGATGTTGGAGACGTACAAACATGCCAGACCGAAAAGTCTTGCATGTCAGAATTGTTTTCACACCACTCCAAACCTGTTCTGAAGTTGACCGATGAATGACGGACTGAAAAGAACATGGCGGTTAATAGACTCCAGGATGAAGAGCAGCAATAGAAAATAATTGTTGTTGTGACGTAGCAACAACTTCCCTGTCCTTTCAATCATTTTTCAATCCATGGCTGATGCGCTTCCCACGTTGACGTCACAACGCTTGACGTGAAAGAATGGTCGTGTCAAACATCTAATGGCGCGGGGCTTCAGACAAATATTCAGCACAAATTTGTGGTGCTGCGAAATATGATGGACAAAGGGATAAAAGGAATACTGGTTACTTTGTACTTGAAGTGTTTTTGACGGGATTACATGTCTCACAGGCTCTTGATCATACTTGAAAACGACTGATAAACTGTAGCACGGCGGCATATTAGCGGTTAGCACTGTTGCTTTAGCGAGAAGTTTGTAAGTTTTGCTTTTTGAAAAAGATAGAGATATTTTCACACCATCAAATTAAACCTCTATATTTGATCTGCTGCGTAAATTAAATCCTTTGTGTGCATTGAAGCGCATCACTGCTCATGATTCCTTCAGCAGGCCTTCAGCTGTTCACCATCCAGCCTTGTTGTTCGGTGTCTTTCCGATCGAGCTGAAGGCCAGATAAGGCAACTCTGAAGTGTCGTCATGCTCTCTGCCCGCTGGCCTGTCGCTATTGGCAGCAAAAAGTCACACATTTGCAGGCATGGATCATTGGGTGGCTGTCTGTATGACTGGCTGTGTGTGTGTGTGTGTGTGTGTGTGTGTGTGTGTGTGTGTGTGTGTATGTGTGTGTGATGTGATGTGTGCATCCGCCTGAATTTTTGGCTGGTGGACTTGCTGTCATAGGATTATATGCCAGCCACCGCCTCCCTGGCATTCTTGCTCTCTGGTCATCTGCGTGGGCAGCCGTGTCCTCTTTCTCCTATCCAGGCCCTCCTCTTCTTCACACACACTCTCCCACTGCGCTGGCCCAGCTGCTACTGTAACCTTCCCTGTCTCTTCCTCTTTTGGCACCTTTTTGTCTCCATCTTTCCCTCCGTCCCGCTTCCAGTGAGGTGTGATCTAAAATGAATAATGGAGGAAGTAGAAGGAATGCAACTATACGTATACGCTCCCACATGGGCATGTTTACACTGTGTAGATCCGGTTTAATCTCCTAAAACACTGCCAGAACTGTGTTGAGCTGATAATTATTTTTTATCCCGCCACATCCAGGTTATCCAATAATCAGGGTAATTGTGGATGTAATGAACAGATTGCACCTGAGTACTCCTGGCTACTTATGTATCCCGACGATCCATGCGCTCCATCTTGCAGAACACGACTCTGCCCACATGATGGAGCTGTGGATTGATTTCTGATTGCACCATGTGTCACTGTCAAGGTCAAATCCTGTGGCAGACGCAGAAGTCTTTCCTCGCACATCCAGGAAAATGCAACCAGTATGCAAATGGGAATGTGCCGGGAAATAATTAGATATGTATATATCTGTATGATATATGACCTTATACCTACAGTATGTGCTTCACTGTCAGACTTTGCCCTGGGTGGGAGCCATCTTTCAGGAGCTTCAGCCTCTCTCCGGGTTTTATCCTCCTCTACATTTAACTGAGAGAATTATTGGATGGAAGCTAAAAGGATATTGATTTCTGCAGCCACACCGCAGCTGTCATCTAACTCTGTTAGACCCAGCTCCCGTCCCCACCGTCGCTGTCAGCCCCCTCACCGCTGCTCCCTGTCATCGGTGTCGCCCCCCTCACCGCTGCTCCCTGCCATCGGTGTCACCCCCCTCACCGCTGCTCCCTGCCATCGGTGTCACCCCCCTCACCGCTGCTTGTAGAGTAAATTACTGTGACACTGTGACGGGTTGAGGCTCATTTATGCTCCCATCTACGTATGAAAATACATGGATTTGCTTCCATCTGTATTTTAGTTCTACATACTTCCATCATATAAATTATAAATTCCATTTAAAAAGCAGCTTTACATGATAAACAAGGAATTAGAAGACTCCAGCAATGACAGAAAATAATCATAAATAATATGACGCGATAGAGGCCTTCTGGGAAATGAGACTGTGGGTCTAGATTACTAAGAAGCTTTCTTGTAAATTTGTGTTTTAAGGAGTGTTTTTGAAAGATGATAGTGATTCTGCGAATCTCAGGCCCTCATGCAGGAAGTTCAAAAGCTGAAAAGCACCGATTGAAGATAACCGGTTACCTTTAGTCTTGAGACGCGAGGCGACTCTGGCAGAGCCGACAGAGTTCTGTCTATAGATCTGGGACCGCGCCCAGGCTCATATGGGTGGAGCAGTTCTGTGATGTAGAGGGGTGCTAATCAATGAAGAGACTTAAAAGTAACCATCAAGATCTTGAAATTGATTCTTAAAATAACTGGTGACCAGTGAAGAGAGGCTAAAACAGCTAAAACCCGAGCTGCGGTAACCCTGAATACAAAGAATCACAGAAATCCAGACGAGATGAAAGGAAGGAATGGTACTGCCCCACCGAAAACCTTAAAATCTGTCTCACTTTTGCAGTTAGACGGAGAAATGTAGAAAATAAAAATAAAATTATTTTTTTTTTTTATTCCTTCAGTATGTTACAGAAATTAATCAACTTTTCAAACATCTTTAGAACTAAGAGCAACGCTGATATTACTTTTTCACCAGTGTCACCAATTAGAGCCAGTGAAACTTGAAAAGAAGATGATATTCAATACTATTATACACTGGACAACAATATTTCACAGACCAAAAGTCAGCGCTTCAGAGAAGTCATGTAACATAAGAGAGGTATGATGCCACAAAAGCAATGCAAGTGAAAACAGGAAGTAGCAAGCAAACTGTAAACCGTCATAAACTGACATGCCTCCACAACTCCCAGCCTGCAGAGATGTGGCGGCTGTGACCATCACAGGAATCACATGACGTCCAGAAATGATTGTTTTTGTCACACGCTCTGCATTTGATAGTTCAGGTTTAACTTGGATCTTTGTTTTCATCAACAAACTTGGTATCTATCACATCTAACGTATATATTATGGCATTAAAGTCATACTTCTCAACGCAAGTCTGAGATGAAGTAAGTGGCTTTCGCCGATAACCTTTGACCTCTTCGAGCTTTTGTCAGAAGAAAATGTATTTACTATTCGTGGCCTTCTCTTACCGTATTGTGCTTGTGCTAGCTATAGCTCTATTAGCATCCACGTATCACATATCCGTGTTAAAAACATTGATATCCCACTGTGAGTGTTGAGATTTGTCGTACCGCTTGACTTAATCACCATTTCAAAAAGTTTACAAACAGCCAAATCTTTTTTCATGTTTTCTTCCTGCTTGTAGAATCCGATTGTATTACAAAAACTTAAGATAGTAGAGCTAGCGGTGTGCTGTAGCCAGTGTTTGCGCTGTGACAAGGAGGAAGGTTTTTTTTACAAATATATATATGCAACAGACATGTTTTTCTTTCTGCAAACAACATTTCACGGACCTAAAATGGACTAAAGTTTGGCCTGAGCGTCTTGTTGAGAGTGGAGACAGCAGGATTAAGAATAGAGCTTCAGCCAACCGATTTATAACGTTACAATAGATCGGATCATAACATATTTTGATATGATATAGAAGTTCAAGGTCCCGGACACACATCGTTCTTCTGGGGTCCCCCAGGGATCAGTCCTTGGCCCCATTATTTTTATACTGTACATGTTCCCCCTTGACCGTGTCATCAGTCGATATGGATTCTCATTCAATTGCTATGCTGATGACACGCAAATCTACATAAAAACTGACACATGTTTTCCTTCAGCCTCTCCATCCTCATCGTCTTCATCATCTCCCCTGTCAACTCTCCGCTTGTCTGGAGGAGATAAAGGTGTGGATGAAAAACAACTTTCTCCAGTTGAACAGCTCCAAAACCGAAGCAATTCTAATTGGCACCCCACATCAGACCCAGTCTTCCTCCAGAACCAGTATTATATTTTTTATTCATGCTTTTATCTGCTTTTACTTTGTAGCACTTTGAGATTTGATACAAATGTAAAGTGCGTTATAAATTAAATGTATTATTATTATTATTATTATTATTATTATTATATTTTGACATATCAGGTGAGAAGCAATTAGTTACACTCATTCCTGTTATGCTAAAAACAATATCCTGTTGTTTTTTTTGAGTGAATCTTTACACAAGCGGATGAAATGAACACAGAATACGATTGAAAATTTCTGTATGTATCCGTCTACAATCTGGAGCATAAATGAGCTTCACTTTCCCCTCCTGGTCACGCTCCTCAGTTCCATCCTATCTAGCTTTCTCCCTCCCTCATCTCCTCTTCTTAGACAGCCTGATACTCATGGTCTGAAACCAGATCAGCTGCTCTTTCATCTTTGGATTTCAGGGCAGCAGAAGGCTCGGCTCATTCTCTCTCACTTTGATGCCACACACACTGTAAAAAAATCCTCTTTCCTCCTGAGTGGAATCTGGTCCCCTCAGGACACAGATAAGTCGTGTCTCACCTCAAATGAGGTCAAATAAAGTCTTGTTATGTTGGCATACATTGCTTTCTTTCCAGGGACTGCCGCCCGTCACACGACTTTACCTTTAGCTGTTTAAATGAATAATATGTACGGAGCTGGATGTTAATATGAGACATGATGAAGAGTCAGACTGGTTGAGCCCCACCCCTAGCAGTAACATGCTCCTGCTTCAGTCCAGGAAATATTAGATGCCTTACAGGCCAGAGGAGGACAAACACTGGTCATATATTAGAGTTTAGTACCGCAGAGATAGCAGCAGTCCGGAAAAGCAATATTCACTTCAGATATATGAGGTAGGCGAGCCAGACTGATGCTGCCTTAACTTTCCAGAACCCAAAACTTTATGGATCTTTCAGTTTATGAATACCACTAATCCAAAATAGAGTCAACATGTTTATGGGCTGTAATAAAGCCCAGTCCCCACTCTCTGAAGATTCTCTTGTTTGGTATCAACAGTACCGCCATGATCTTCATCTATCCCTCCAGCTTCTGTGGAACCCACCACAGGGTGACTGGACCTTATCCCGGCTGTATTAGGGTGGAGGGAGGAAACATACTGGAGAAGTTGCCAGCCCCTCAGGGGTCCGACATATTGAGACAACAATGCAGACTGTTTAGACTCACCAGTTATCCATATTTCATGCTTTTGTACTGAGAAATTACATTTCACGCAGAAACTTCCAGGAAACACTCATGATCTTGTTCCAGTCAGTGGAAAATGTGTTGAGTCTTTGTCCACAAGCTAGACAAAAACTGAGATAAAAGACTGAGCATTTACAGTGTGCAGTTTAGTTAGACGTAAAGCAGATATTCCCAGTGACTTACAAAACAATCTTTGTGGTAAAATATCCCACCGGAGACGTCCTCAGGCAATAGGAGGGCAAATAATATTCCAGATAATTCACAGATCAGTGGGAAAAAAAATGTACCGTGGCATTTACCAGAAAAAAAGTGACTCTCGTTTCTGCTCTTTTGAATTGCTCAGAGGCTGTACACAATGACATGGGTAACAAATGCGTCATTTGTGTCTGTGTTCCAATGTGTTTGTTTCAGAACACAATGTTCTTATTGGTAACCAGCTGATGACGCATGTATTTCTACAAACAAACCCCTGAGGTAAATATCAGCTCTGCATTATTGTCGTACTCACAATGACAATGCAAACACGCTGATACGGTCTGTGTTTATTAAAGTTAATGAAATTGAATGGGATTGTAATTAATTCTACAGGTACTTGGTCATAAATCACCAAATTGAGTACAGGTCATCTTAAAGAGAGGCCCTTCTGGTCCATAACAAACCAGCTGACCGGCATCTCCATCTCTTGGGCTACGCTGCTATTGTGCTTAAAACTTTTGAAAGCAAATAAAACACATTCTATTTTTTGTCACAGGTGCAATTTGTAAGATTTGGGCAGAATCTTTGTTTAAAACATTCAAAGAACAAACGGAATGTCAAGAAACAACAATATTACTTAGTGCTGCAAAGACATCTACTGCTGTTAGAATGCTAACTAGCTGCTACCCTCCCAAACAGCTGTTGTTGGTGTAGACGCCATCTGATGCTGGTTAAGGAGACTTTCTGACCCCAAGATTCAACTGACCTCTGTTATTCTCTAGCTGTAATCGTCGAAGAGTCTTTTGCTGGTCAAACAATCCCCCTCCTCTGCAAAACCAGTGGGGTCAGTTTGCTGACATGTCCACTTCCAGATCGATTTTTAACCTCTCCTTTTTTTTCTTTTTCTTTTTTGCCTATAATTCTGGGGGGCACTGTAAGATGCAGTCTCAACATCTCTTCCACCATCATTCACGCCTTGGAGTCATGATGTGGTAACGACTCACGTGAAGAGCCATCAAGTCAACTCAAATGACCCCGAATGACCCCTAACCACCCACACAACCAGTCAACTGTATTACTGTCACCTACCGACTCTCTGTTTATCAGACTTGTCAAGTCTACACAGATAAATATAAATTTATTGAGATTCGGCCTCTTTGGATGAGAATAAAAGGAATAATCGGCCACAGCTTCCTCGAGTCGATGATGTCATCAAACGGCTTGTTCTGTCCAATCAACAGCCCGAAATCCACAAATAATATTCTATTTCCTGTCAAGTAAATTGAATATTGAGTTCCGAAAACGATGACATTTCTTTAATGTTGAGTCGCTTTGTTAAAGAGTTGTTTTAAAAATGAGACGTACCGAGTTGTATCTCTTAGGACAAGTAACTTGACAGAAACTCAACCGGGAGAGCAATTAACGGACAGGGTGTACGTCGACAAACTCCACTTTGCTGGAGGAACCAGGCAGCTGGAGGTGGAGGAGGCAGGAAGTAGCAGGAAGGAGTGAGGAGCACAGTTAATTGTTAGGAAGGCGCCGCGGGGACGAGAGAGGAGATGGCAGTTTGATCATGTGATGATTTATCCGTGTCTAATGACTCTGCAGGTTCTGTCTATAGAGAATAAATCCTAGTTAGGGTGGAGTTAAGAATTTACGCGGCAATGACCAATCAATCCCTACAATACCATTTTAAAATAAAACGGAAACTCAGCTTTTGACATCATGTCACCACCTGAGGGTCAAATGAACAAATTAGTTCAAAAGTTAATCTCCTCTCTATGTACAGTAATCATCCTAAACAGTTTGAGCTTGTGGACATCTACCTGTAGAAATCTGTCACCTGGTGATGCACCTTGATGAGCAGCAGGTGTGTCTTCCCTCTCCAGTCCCTGAGTGGGATGTGTGATGGGTGTTACTTCGTGGCCAACACATGACACCCATCCCTCTGATGTGCCGGAGTTAATGAGAGAGAACGGGCGACGGTGTTTGTCGTGCGTTTCTAGGGGAGGGACTCGTTGTGACGTCTGATGCTGCTCATTACATCCCAGGTGTTGCTGGACATTAAGACAACGGCGTGTTTCTGGTTCCCACTGTGTGCTAGTTAGAAGTGATGCTCATATTTTGGTCTGGAAAAGGCTTTGTGACTTCTCCTTCCTTACATCCCCTCGGGGTCTCCACGCCCTTCTGACGGTCCCACGCTCTAAATGAAACTCAACACTTTGAACTACCTTCCATCACGCAGTCTCTCTGCTTTTGTTGAAATTTCTTTAAAACGCTACTGAGAACTCTTCAGACTGGCCTTCATTTCTACTTAAAATTAAGTTTTGTGTTTATCTTGGGTGCTGAATCTGATGATTCTAGTGTTATTTGCATTTTATACAAATGAACAAGTAATTTACTGTCAATTTTTGTTTATTTGTATTTATTAATTTTTTCCTCGTTTTTTGTGAATTCTTCCTTCTTTTTTTTTTTAAACACTTTGTGAAATTATTTCCATGATAAGTGCTATATTAAATACATTATAATTATTAATAATATTTAACCTGAGTGGAGGAAGGCCAGCTTTAATAAGTGACTCGACGGGTATTCAAGCCTTTAAATACCGTTAACAGTTTGTGCTTCAGCTTCATCAACATTAGATTCTCTCATAGGATCAGGCATTCTATTCTGGGAACTTCATTTTAAATTCTGATCCTTCTCTTCTGAATATTTTACTCTTTTTTTTTTTTTGGTCCTGTTCTCCTCTGCTCATTCAGAAAGGCGTATTTTGCCTGAAAGAGGTCAGGCCGTCTCTCTCCGCCTTTTCCTGGCAGCCGCTGTCTGGACAGCTTGTGTCGGCGCAGGTCAGTAGCTGCAGGCTGTTTGTTGTGCGATGGGAGACGGAGAGAGGGAGGTGTGGAGGTGGGTGTCAGGAGGACAACAGACAGTTGTTTGAAGCTCGGGCCGTTCTTCTCGGAAGCTCGAAGCTTACTTCACATCTGACGCCTTCCTGGTCGAAATCCTCCTTGATGATCTCTCCCCCCTCTGTCCACCTTTTCCCTTTGGTTTCATTTCTTAATTTAAATCACTCAGATTACCTTCTGCTGTGTAAATCCTTCTGTTTTCTGTCTCTACACTGCAGCTTTGAACGGGTTTCCTTTTAAAGTTGCTTTTGCTGGTCTCGATTCCCTTTTAGTAATCCTCATTTATATTTCTCCAATTCCTAGTGTTACCCATGTTTCTCAAACATTTGACACCTGGTTAACCTTAAACACTATTAATCATGATTCATTCTTAAAATAATTTGACTGATAAGTTCAATAAAAATATAGGTTCAACAAAAACAGTGTTTTTTTTGTGCTGCAGACAACACAAAAAAGAAAGCTCAAACTCCTTTACAACTTCATTTGCAGCTACAATGTATTTTTGTTTTTAGAACTTCTTCTCCCCTAAAGGGAACTGCTAACCTCGTAGTCCACGGAGACTCCTGTCTGCCCTCGTCATTGGCCCTGTCCATCACCAAACAAGAAGGGGCCCAGAGCCCGTCCTTGGTGCAGTCCCATCTCCACTTTGAACCCACCCTTCACCCCTACGGCACACCTCACTGCTGTCATATATATCCTGTACCACTCAAGACTTCCTCATGCAATTCTATATTATATAATACATAGAAGACTTCCTGTATTACATTGTGACACAAATAGGTTTGTCATGAATTAAGGGATGGATTGTAAACATTTTTTTCTCCATAGAAAATGTTACTCGCTGATCCGGAGATACTTGGAGGTAATAATTCAAAAGAGGGTGCGTTATTTAATATAATCGGTTATGCGAGGCACTGTTACGGTTTGTTCAGACACCCCCTGTGAACAGTTATTAGACAGACTTTGTCCTCCTGGGCTCAACTATGGAATGGCAGCGAGCCACTGATGATGAACCCAATACCTCATGTTTCCAGCCATCTGTAGCAGAATGCTAAGCTACAGTGGAGTGGATGAAGAATCACTTTAGCGTGTGTATCAGCGTACAGTAAAATAGAATAAAGTAGTAATTTACAGTATATCCCAATACTGTACATCCCATCCCTCTTGGCTGTAAAGCGTCCGGCAGGTTTTAGACAATTTCTATATATGTACAATTGATTCCTAGCATTTTAAACAGTCCTACTGTAATGGACTCATCAGTGAGGAGATCAGATGTTTTGCAGAAACCCATACTTGATAGAAGCTCAGAGGAATATAGAATACTTTTATATGCAGGCATGTACGTGCTGTATATACTCGGTGTACTCGCCTCCGCCGAGGAGGTTGTTTACAGCCGCGTCTGGTTCTTTCTGTTATCAGGATAACATAAAAACTGCTCGACAGATTTTGGTATAACTTTATGGGGAGTGCTGGAATTACCCATTCCATTTTGAAATGGATCCAGACAAAGGCTGTATTTCTTTTTTTACTGTGTTTACTTTTTTTGCATGAACTCCCTGCCAGATTCTGATGAAGCTTAGGAGATGTGTTCTTCGTGCAGCAGGAAAGCAGGCTTTAGATTTCCGACTGGATTTGTGATTTATTTGTTTTTCTCCATTTTTTTTAAACTTTGAAAGAGATTTAGTGACTATTTTCTATAAACTACATGACAGATAACCAAAACTAAGAAACTGGGATTAGCATTGAGTTATTTAATCAACCAGTGATATGCTAGGGAAGGTTTTTTTTTCACGTATTTTTATCAATTAAGCATAAATTAATAGATTTTCACTGATTACAATTTTCTTGGCTGATCACTGATGACCAGCCGATACCAATTTTGGCAGATTCTGATTTTCTTTTTCTTCAAGTTTTAAAACCATAATGATTAGTGTATTTTAATTGCTCTTATTTTTTAAGACTTACAGTGAAAGTAAGACTGGTTGGGATTGTGGATGTATTCTGAGTGGTTGAAATTAAAGAACACCCGAATAAAAGCCTCTTTCAGTCCATTACATGTTATATGTTGGCTTTGTTGGTGGACGTCAGGGCTTGCGGCTGGCTCCGGGCTGTTGCTAACATTAGCCGCTCTGCTAACGTTAGCTCCATGAAACTTGTTTATATGGGATGTTACATTTGAAGAGTGTGATTAAGTTGGTTGTGACGAGCGTTTTTGGGATTGATCCGCCGCAGCTTCTTTTGTCCTAACTGGTGTTACAACTTGCGACTTTTGTGACATCTGGCTCACCTGCGAGATGTTTATAGCCATGGTAGCTAATGCTTGGAATGCTGTTCATAGTGAGGCTGCTGGGTCGATTGCCGATAACATCAAGCCAGGCCTCCCGACGATCAATCAATGCACCTCTTTAAATGAATATATATATTAGTGGAATTTTACATATATCATGTTTCAATTTAATTAAAGCGGTTGGCGTCATTATCAACTCTACTGAGGTCTCATCCAGTCCTGTTTTTGATTTTTGTTAATGTCCAAGACGGATCACTCTTGGAGGTGGAGATGTGAAAGAACCAACAACTTACATAAGACACAACTGTTGAATTGATGAGAACCATTCAATTGATTCAAAGTAATTGGATTTTGAAAGCCTGCACACATAAAGGCGTGTTAAGTCAAAACGGCAGTAACGAGGCGTCAAGTCATGCGAAACAGACAATTAATTAATGCCTCAGTCTCAGCTGAATGTTTTCCACCTAACTGCTCACACAGGAGCCTCATCCATCCGGCTTGTTGTGAGCATTCTTTTAACCTGATTGTCCCGCTGTGCAGAAAATATCTGCTCATATATAGATTATGCATTTAAAGACTCAAATGCATTAGTTTAATGAAATGAGACACAAATGAGCTTCACTGTGTTCTGCCAAGTGAACCAAGCTATGCCTTTTTAGGCAGTGCCTCTTATTTAGCCTGTTTGTTTTAATGCTATTTACAGATTTAGATTCATTTAGAGTTTTCTACGTTGGCACCACAATACTGCACAGCACAGGTTTCACTGCTCTGACTCATTCAGGTGTGGATCCATCATTTCATTCTACTTGCATTAAATATTCACACATTGTGGAATTTTAGGTTTAATAAATTGACGAAAAGGTGGTTTCTCAAAAAGCTTGCGCAGATAAACGATGTCTATTTCCTCTGTTCACACCCAGGATTCTGATGGCCCTTCCAGACCAGAGGGCGTTCACGCTCCAGTGTTCTCTGGCCAGCGCCACTCCAGAGTGGTGTCATCCACCTCCGAGGAGGAAGAGGCGCTCACAGAAAAATTCCTCAAAATCAACTGCAAGTACATCACTGACGGCAAGGTAAGATATAGTCCCAGCACTCTGCTACTCCCTCCTGGTCATGTGATGGATACCTGTGAACTGCTGTCGTCAAAAGTATTCACTGTCAACAGCAAACAAAATAGTCATATATAATATATTAGTATTATATGCAGTATAATAAAATAGAATACTCTTTTCTGTGTTACTTTGGTTCCTTTGTGTGTTTTGGTATTGATTTCAGGATTTTAGTGATTACTCTTAAAGCTGGTCCGATTCTGGCTCCAAGCTTTTATAACAGAGCTGAGAACTTCTCGGGGTCTAGTTCATGACCTCTGACCCTTAGGTGGGGTCAAAGGTCTGGTAGAGCTAAAGTCGAGGCTCCGGTCCGAAGGCGACGTGCCTCTACTTTGGAACAACCTACCTAGGGAGATAATTAAAGTTAAATCTATGACTTCTTCTAATAATCACTTCTTAAAACAAACTTTTATCAACATGTCTTTATATGATTCAGCCGTATTTATCAGTTTTAGCGTTTTATCTCGCTTTTTAATGTTTCGATCCTTTGAATTTACGTAATGATGGAAAGTCATTGTCCACTTTTATCTTTTATTCAATTTTTCCTTATTCTCCTTTATTATTTAATCTATATATCTGTTTATGGATTTAATGTTTTCTTTTAATTCATCACTATCTTTATTATTACCTTATTTATAATCGTTATTGTGACTCTGCCTCGTCTCCATCTTCTTGTTTTGAAATAGTTTGACATTTTTTTGGGGCTTATGGTCGATTTTAAGGGTGCTATACAAATAAACCTAATTATTATTTGCTTATTATTATTAAAGTTATGATGAACGCCATCTTCCCTAAATTCAAAGCAAAGACTTTCAGAACAATTTCTGTATCGGTTTTAAATTGTTATTAGTTTTAAAACATTTCAGCAATAAGAAACATTTCTTAACAAGGCTTTTATTTTGAAACCTGCAGGAACATCTATCGAAATAGCTTTTCCCTGAAAGGACACGAAAACCACCCGCCGCCATTTCTCCTCAGGTTTTACCGTTTTTAACTTTGGATGAATAAAAAAGCAACGTAATGTGAGAAATAAAGTCGAAAAAGGTCCCGATGGATTGTGTTGTCTCTACAATCCGAGCTTTAAAAATTCACACTTAGTAACAAACCAGCTACACAAATCAACGCTACAAACACATCAAGTTGTTCTTTTGTTTAACTTTCAACATAATAAAAAACAAAAACAAAATAAGAGTGTTAATAACAGTAAAGGAAGGTCCAGGACCATAAACATCAGTTTCATCTAGATGAAGAACAAACTCAATGCAGGTGTTGTTTTGATGCTACTTGTAAATGGGTTGTTTCGGTCGAAGCCTTAATGGTATTGACGGGTCGAACTGGAATAATAATATTAATAACTGACGCCAGTATCTGATGTCAGTGCAGGCCAGACTCTCCTTTCCCGCCAGCCACAGCTTGTTCTTCAAGTTCTTTTCCACTGATAGAAGATCATCCGCTCACTTTCCAGCACTGACTGAACATTGTGTTGATGTGCATCCAACACATCTGAGTAGGAATACCCGTCTAAAGTATGTTTTGGATTATTTAGGTTTGATTCAGGGCAGGTAGGATGGATCCTATGATCATACACCGAAATACACGCAGGCCCAATACAGCTGATCTATCCCGGTCAGTCTAACTGTGTGTGTGTGTGTGTGTGTGTGTGTGTGTGTGTGTGTGTGTGTGTGTGTGTGTGTGTGTGTGTGTGTGTGTGTGTGTGTGTGTGTGTGTGTGTGTCTCTCATGGTATTGAACTACAGCTTGATTCAATCCCACGTCTCAATGAAAGCACTGAAGTGGTGGGCGCTGCCAGTCAATAACTCACACTTGATTTAGGACATTTAGGGTCTCAGTTTCTTGTTTGGCTGATGTGTTGTTGGTTATCTATGAGTAGAAGGTAAACATGCTAATCAGTCTGTTGTTTTATTTTTTCTTATAAAGGCTGTTTCCCACTCATGCCCCTTCTTTTCCCGTGTGGATTTAGGGTGCAGTGAGCGGGGTCTTACTGGTAACACCCAACAACATCATGTTCGACCCTCAGCGGAATGACCCCCTGGTTCAGGCCCATGGGTGCGAGGAGTATGGCATCATGTGTCCTCTGGAGGAGGTGCAGTCCGCCGCCATCTACAAGGAGATCACCGACCCCAAGATCAGAGAGACTGTGCCAGAGTAAGAAAAAAAATCACCTCAGTTTCATAGAATCTGACGGCATAACCCTGATTCCAAAAAAGAAAGAAGGTAGGGACGCTCCGTGAAGCATTAGTAATAATTCAGTCCAATCGGTTTTATTCTATACAGCCACAAATCACAACAAATGGTGTCTCAGGGCACTTTCCAGAAACGGCAGATCCAGAGTGATTCTGCCTTTTAACAGGCAGAAACATCCAGCAGATCCTGATTTAGGTTGGGCGGCTTCCTGCTTTTACGTGTTTAGGGAGGGAGGGAGAGAGGGAAATACAGTTATAATGATAGGATTATTGTATTTAGTAGTAACTGGTAATCATTTTTGTAATGATAATATCATCATTGGGCAACAACGACATCCATACCAGCATTTCCAGCCACGATCCATTTGTGTCTGCCAGATAAAAAAAGTACAACATGCATTAATGAAGATAGATGTATACATAAAGGAAAAGAGAGAGGCAAGGAGAGAAGCTCAGTGCATTGTGGGAAATCCTCTTGCAGTCCAAACCTATAGAGGCATAGCCGTGAGCTAGCTTAGACCAGCCTTGATTATAAGCTTTTATAATTAAGGCCTTTTTAAATCTTTAGAGGGTGTTCTGAGGACATCTGTAAATACAGACAGAACCATAAAAAACAGAACAAAGTCAATATAGTTGAGGTTTTATATTATGACCCGGCACATTAGGAGAAAGGGAGGAAACATTAAAACCAGCTGTGGTCGCTGAAATTAGTTATATTTAAACATTTTACTTTTTTTTTGTCGTATTCAATTGCATTACGGTTAAAAATCATTTTCATGGCTGTGCATCCTGTCATTGTTGAATGACTCCACATGTAATTATATCACCGGAAAGTCGAGGATATTATAGAATTCTCATCGACGCCATTCTGTCCGCTTCTGCATAATCTTTCTTTGTTAATGGGATAACTCGGAAACCATTCCATCGATAATTTTCAAATTGAATATTTGCATAGACCCTAGTGAGAGGAAGAACTGGAATGATTTCAAGAAAGTTTGGATCTATATAACTGACACTAGGGGGGGCTTGATCTCCAAAAGTTTCCAGACCACCTAACAATTGGTCCGGTTTAGTTTTTGTTTTTAAACCTAACTCCACTTCTCTTTGAGGTGTTAATTAGTGGTATTGCGTTTATAATACAGGGCACTTGGGGGCTTTTGGGAGTTTTACCCTCGCTGTCGGGGACAACAGCGTAGGCCAGGTAATTATGGAAGCGTTATAATGAAATATAAACACTGATTCTAACCTCTGAATCTGATTTGGTCCTAAATACGTAATTCTTAACACTTTGACGTTTCCCGTGTCTTCCTGTCAGAACTCACAGGAACGCAGCAACCTCACAGTAATCAATGTCGTCCTCGGCTGCACCCGTGGTCAGAATGCGTCAGCCGACGGTTTAATTCTGTTCACTCGCATAAAAAGGAAACTGCAATTACTGCAGGATTAATGAAGTACGCCTTCGGCCTCCTATGTTTTGATCCACAGCGCTTTCACGCATTAGGAAGCAGCCACTTCTTACCGTTTCCTCCCACAGAGTCTTTCCTGTTTGTGTTGTTATTTAACTTCACTAGGATTGTTTAAGTGTTGAAAAGACTAACTTCTGTGAGAACAACATATTGTGTGGCATTAGGAGGCCTTTTATGATGATTCCTCTAATACTAGGAGGGTCTGAGCGGAGCAGTTATTGTGCTGGTGAAGGACGGTAATGTGAGTCCGGTCCATATATATATCTCTATCTCTCTCTCTCTCTCTCTTTCTCTCTACCTCTCTCTATCACTCTCTGTGTTATCGTTGGGAAATAGCTCTGCCATTGAGAGATGTCTTGTAATGTAATTACTCTTGGAACAAAAACAAAATATGCACCGTTGGCTCATAAGGATTAATTCACACGAGCCCCTCGGATGTTTTCACGCTTCGTGTTTGTGTCGCCTGCATTCTCATCGAAGTGAAACGGTTCCAATGTTTGCCTTTAAGGCTCGTTTATGCTCAGTGGTAACGACTTATAGGACGGGCCTGGGTGGGCCCACTTAATTATGGCCGGGACTTTCCTATTCCATAAGTTACCAACCAACACATCTGGTTCCTTATGAGAGATTATGAGCTGATCATAAGTGTTCAAAATTTCGATAAATGCAGTATATATCCTATTGATTACATGCGATACGTGTTTGTGTTTGTGGTGTATTAAAAGCCCCACATGTAGTTTTAAAGCTCAAACAGTATAAAGATGAATGAACACCAACTATGTTTGTTTTTGCTTTGGTTTATTAAGATCAATGCATCTGTGGGATTCTTAGATCTTTATGTTGGGAGAGAGAGAGAGACAGATGGACTGCTGCTTGAGCTACATTGGCTTTTAACAAGAGAGAGAGATGCGCATTGACCTGTCAATCAACCTTTATTTACTTTTTTGCTCAACATTAGCAGGTTTTTTCAAAGAAATATGAAGATGTGAGGGATTTCAGCTCAAGCTCCCCTCTTTTTCCTCTTTGGTTTGTTCCGTACGTATCTTGCATTTCTTTGTAAACTTAAATAATCAATCAAATAAAACTTGAGAGTGCAGATGCAGCGCTGTCCTCAGTGCTCAGGAGGCTGCTGGGAAATCAGAGCTGGCTTTGCAAGCAAGCTTTTCCTTCGCTAGCGTCCCTCAAGAGAGAACTCCAGTTTGATGAACTCAAGATAAGTTCAAATTACTTAAAACAATGATTCACAATACAAACGTGACAAACTGTTACGACTGAATATAATATATTGGTTTTGGAAACGATCAGCCCAACGATATATTTAAGAATACATTTCTGGAGCATCAATGCAAATCAGGATCGTAGGAAAGGGTTAAAGGGCTGAAGAACAATAACCCTCCAGTGTGAAACCAGTGAAATTCACCTGTATTTTTAATGATGTTCTATAAATGCCTACATTCCCTTATTGTGAAGGGAGATGCCTTTTTTTCATTGGTTCTCTTCTGCGCTTCCAGCGACCTGGAGCCTCTGCCAGCTGAGAGACATCCCTCCCAGCAGAAGGACCCAGAGCAGCGCCTGAGGGAGCCGGGGGCCAACGACAGCAGCAGCACGGCCCCACGCAGCACCGAGGCCTCCTTCTCCGAAGACGTCTTCACCGAGACGGAGCTGTCCCCGATCCGGGAGGAGGAGCAGGCATCTAGTGAGGACCTTCGCCTGGACAAGTCCTCTGCCGCCTCAACGGAGTCTGTGCTAACCATCACGCAGGTGGAGGCCACAAAGACTGGTCCCCAGGCCCAGGGCAGTGCCCGCGGGTCGGTCAGCCAGCCGGAGGAGCCAGCCACGGCCAAACCAGAGGAAAATCCACCAGACACTGCCGCAGAACACGATAGCCAGTCCACCACAGTCCCCAAGCAGCACAGTGTAGAAGAGCCACCAAGCACCCCAACCACACCAACCACCACCACCAGCAGCAGCACTACTATCCAAGCCGAGTGTCCCAGCAGCATCACCTCTCGCCCAGGGTCCCAGAGCTCAGCGCCTCCTGATGCCACAGGCGCCACCTCCGTCAGCCCACACAGAGACGCTGACGAAGGGACAGACGTCTCCAAAGGAGACACTATGCAACACGGCAAGGAGGAAAAGGAGAACGGAGAGCAGGCGCCAAAGGACAGCAGACAGGACTCTGCAGAGGGTAATCACACTACTTACCGCCACACGTGGCCTAGAGCGGGTCCAACTTTAACTTTTTTTAGTTGCATCATCATCATCATCATAAAATCTATTTCTCTGGGTAGCTGAGTTACGAGGAGAAAGCGCTGAGCAGAGAGATTATTCTAGATAGGAAGAAGGGAAAGATGACAGGAAAGTAAGGAAAAAGAGAGAGAGTGATGAATGAATAGGTGAAGTGAAATAAGTGGGAAAGAGTGAAGGCTCCTTTCTGAATGATGTTGATTTAAATATATGAAAATATTTAAATCTATGTTTAGTTTTTTATCATTTAAATTGTTTAATTTTTTTTCTGATACATAGAGACTTTGCCCAGCTGAATATCACACGGCCAGAAAGGGCAGACATTCTTTCTACAACTTCTTTGTAAGATTTTTAAGATTTTTATGTCAGGAGTGTAAGCCACAAATCGGTAATGATCTTATCTATGTAACCTGAAGGCTTCCCCTTACAAACATCCTTCAGTCCCGGGCCTCTTAACATGATATAACTCTTCAGGAACAATCGGCAGAAGGTTGTTATATTGATGCCCTTGGACATAAAATGCTCTAAATATTTATGTGTGGCGTTCGCCATAACAGTTTTATGTGTGTGAAGAAATGTGGCAAATAGAGCAACGGAAATATCCTGATATCAACATGATGCAGCGCAGAGACTCCAGGCCCGGTGATTCTTCATAGTCCTGGATGTGACTGGGCGATGAGATGATTTTTACCTGATAATCCATAAGAATCTATCTATTTTTTACTTTTGATCAGTTTCGATCCATTTAATGATACCAATATTTGAAATACGTGTCCTTTATTACATTTAACTAGCTCCGATTGATATAAAACAAGTCGATAAAATATTGTTGTATTATCACGTCTAATATAAAACCCAATTGGCAAAATTTCTGATATGTATTATGGAATTGGAAATTTTGAAAAGATGGACATCTGTGATTTTTCAGAAAATGAAAGCTGATTTTTGAGCTGAGTTTAAAAAAAATTATAACAAAATGCCCCTAAAACATTTCAGATCTCTGTTAAGGGCGGGGTCCAAAAGTAATCACACCCATGAAATGAATGAATTTGGGTTCTCATGACTTAATTCGTACTTAACAAAGAAAGACGATCAGGGATATGAAACCATCTATTCATAGTAACCATGATACAAAGTTTTTTGTCATTTTGATTTTCATGTTTTGTTTCCATGGTAACCTGATGTCTTGATGGCGGTCGTCTCATCTGCAGCATATCTGCCATACTTAACCCCAGCAAACATTGCTTACTAGCGAATAACCGTTAAAGGTAGTTGTTCTATTTGAATATTTTGATATTCCAAAAAATGTAACCTTATGAATTTTATCTAAGAAGAAGATTTTAAGATGATGCGTTGGTTGTTCCCCTTTTTTTTTTTGGCATCGTTGAAATTGATCAAAACCACCTCCAGAAACAAACGTCCATAGTTTTGCTTGTGTAGTGTATTCAGACAAAAAAAGTACAAAGCCACCTGTTAAAAGGCAAAAAATAACAGGAAATAAAATTCACTCTGCTAGAAATCTAAACAAACCTCATCAAACACAGGAAAAGAGTTTGAACCCCCCCCCCTTTGGTTCCTGGTAACCTTTCTGTTTCCTCTCCGTCTCGCTGCACATAATTGAGATACAAATACGAAGGGGAAAGTACGGCCTCTCTGTTGCTATCAACTCAGCGGAGTTAGCCGGGATTTATAGGTCTTTTTACAGCCGTTTGATCTCTGGCTCTGGTGGTCTGCGCCCTCTCCTCTGGGCGATAAGCTAAATCCTATCAAACACCACAAACACACCTAGTAATCTGAAGGGGGGAGCAGCCGACCCGACCCGACATCAAAACACCTTCCGAGGAGGCAGCATTCAGAGAGGCGTTAAACGTTTGACATCAGTCTCTGCTTCCGCTTTCATGTGGATTTAAAGAAATAATTCCTCAAAGCCTGGAATAAACTTATTTTGTGTTCACTGCCGTGTTTAAGATTAAAGGATCACAGCCGTTAACTGCAGAAAGACAAACATTTGGCTCATCCCACGCCGGATTCAAAGACACTGCTATCTGTCGAAAACATAAAAATACACCGTCCAAAAACACTTGTGTGTATATATATATATAAAATCTCTCGGCATCACAGGAATTGTGGGATGGCATGAAGAAGTCCGGAGTAGAAATAGGTGGTTAGAAGTAGTTCAGGCGGTGTACTGCTGAAGACGGTAGAGCAAACAGCTCTAATTAACCATGATTAATCTACAAATGCAAGACAATAACAAAATATTATACTGCATTTTGTGGTTTGACATGATCTTGAGGAAATATCATTAGAATTATGAGTTTCCATCCATGCAGCCATTGCTTTCCATTTGTTTCTCCACAGTTTAAATATCCATTTAAACTGGCGGCTAATCAGATACAGTGAAAAACTAATGTTTGGCTTTTAATTTGCTTTATTTTCCGGCTGCTCTGTGTGCAGCCGGAAACATGAATACATTAACATAAACTCTCCTGTGCAATAATCAGTAATCGTTTTCACCTCATTCATTCAAGTTGGAAATGTAGGATTTTAACGAGCTTAATTTCAACCAATAAGTCTGCTCCTTAGAGTGCATAAATCTGCCAACAGTCCCTTTTAGTTCAAGAAAATGGACTACTTTCTACTTTAAAATCCAATGCTTCCTGCTTGGGACAAATGCTACCGCCAGAGTTCACCGTCCAGTTTCATGAAAACCTATCAAGTAGTTTATGCATTATTGAGAAAAAGAAGTATATTAATGGCACAACGTTTCCTGAATTTGGTCCTTTATCATGATAAACTCTACTCTAGAGGATTTATAGAGGATTTATTGAGTTCTTCCCTGTCACATTCCACAGCCCACTCCTCACCGTCAAGTATTTTCAGTGTAAAAGGCAACTAAAAACATACGATGTTTGTCTGAGGTAATTGTCTTATTCTTAAAGGCACAACTAAATAGTTCTCTTTTTGTGACCGCACACTGACAGTATAATATAGTATATATATAATATAGTATATAACATAGTGTCTGTTCTGCTGCCCCTCGTCTGTGGAATGCCCTCCCTGACCATCTCAGGGCTCCACAGACGACTGACACATTTAAAAATGGACTTAAAACTTTCCTTTTTAGCAGAACCTATAACTTTAATTAACATTGCTGCTTTTTGGTAAGACTTTTATATAGTTATTTTTTTATTTTTTTATTGATGGTTTTATCTGCTTTTACTTTGTAGCACTTTGAGATTTGATCCAAATGTAAAGTGCATTATAAATTAAATGTATTATTATTATTATTATAACTTTATAATGGAAGAATCTTTACTTCCTTCCCCATGGTAACTCAATCCCAACTTCATCAAACTCTAAAACACCGAAGTCATCTGCTCTCATAGGCTTTTCTCCACAAATCAGTGAACTCCGCCCTTTACCATTCACTCTGCAGCCACCAGTTGTAACCCCGGTAGCAGGTCCACTTCCTCTGCAAGGAAGGGTCCGTTAGAGGTATCAAACCACATCAGCAGTTTTTGCACAAGGAAAGCAATAGAATTAAATTCAGACTCGGAAACTTAACTTAAAAGGCCTTTTTCTGTGCAATATGTCATTATCAGTGTCATACAGTTGAGATGTGGTGTTATGAAGAATGTAGAGGTGCTATCGATCAGCCGGCCAATCATTTGGAGCCAGGAGGCCTAGTTTGGTGTAATCGACCAATCGGCCAAGCAGCCTCACTGAAAGAACTCTGTGTATGTTACAGGCGTGCGCCGTACATGCCAACCGAGCATGAGCTACCGTGGCTACAAACTCGCTAATAACCCAGAAAAATACAAAGCTCGCAATTTGTGGCAAACCGAACTTAAGCAAACACTTCAAATTTAATCAGCCCGAAGAACATAGCAAGTTTTAAGATGCTAACGTAAGCAGAGGAGCTCTCACGTTAGCGGAGCGGCTAACATAAGCATGTACGTATGTGTGGTGTTAATTATGGTTTTAAAACGTAAGTACAGACGTAGCTAAAATGGAACAACCCTGAAACATTCGGCACGATGAACTTAATCAGACACTTCAAAGGTAATCACCCAGAGGAACATAGCAAACTTAAAGGAGCTTACGTTGGAAAAGTGGCTGAAGCTAGCAGCGGCCCAGAGCCCTGAAGTCCCTGAACAAAGCCAACAAATAACATATAACGGACTTAAGGAGGCTTAGAAAGTAGTTTTATTTTCTCTTCTTAACGTCATAACAATTGATTTAAGAAACACAAGGCGGGGAGGACGGAGCATAAATTTATTTCAACACATCAGAATGCATACACAATGTCGGCCAGCCTTGATTCCACCGTAATCCTTCAAAATAAACCGTTAAATTTCATGACCTATTATGTTTTTAAAACCATAAAGGAAAAAAATTGGGATCGGCCATAAGTATTGCAATCGTTGCACCTCTAGAAGAATTTTATCAACGTTGGTTCAGGGCCAGAAGACCTCACACACAAACGTGTCTGGATGAATGGAGTAGGAGACTTATGGCCTGAAGCTCTATTAACTGAGCTCAGGGTTTAAAAAGTGTGAGTGGTGTCGTGGAGAGCTTTTAGAAACTCTGCTATGAGGCCGAGATCATCTTTGGAATAAAGCCAAGGATGCATACACAGCTGAAAACAGATTATAAACCCATCGGACCTCTTTAATTATGTTATTTGCATTACGTTGTGACATTCTTTCTTGTTTGTGTTCCATCAGTCAGTGGGGCTTTCTATCATCAGGAAACTCTTTCAGCTAGGACTTTGTAATTAATAAGCTAAGCAATATCTTACTACTGCTGGTTCTCTTGTTTCATGATAAAGGATGTTTTACTCTGTAAAAGAACATTGCCCTTCAAGAGAACATCTGAACATCTTCAGCTCTGCCTCCTGTCTTCTGGTCAGAACCGCCGTCTCTAAACCATCCAGCAGAACTGCTCTCACCACCTCCTTCGAAACCTCTCCCTTCACTCATGCTTCTACTCTTCTGTCACAGATAACTCCTGACACCCTTCACCATCCAGTCCACCCTGCTTGAACTCACTTCTCCACCTCTTTTCCACACTCCCCGATTGTCTGACGCTAAGTCCTGAAACGCTTGCACCTCCTCCACTCTACTCCATCATCCTCACCGTTTCCATCTTCCTCCCTTTCATTGACACGCATGTTTTCTGTCTAGCTGCCACTGACCTTCATTCCTCTTCTCTCCAACACATACCTCCACCTCTCGAGGTTCTCCTCCACCCGCTCCCTGCTCTGACTACAGATCTCACAGTGTCCTCCACCAACACAAACTTGTTGGAAGGCAGTTTTAATTGTAATTGGAAATATATGGTAATAATAACATTATATCTTCTCCTGAGCAAACACAAATGTTTTTTTCCTATTCTATTTCAAACAGGGTTTCCTGATAATGTGATATGATGTGTAGCTGTCCTATTAAAGTTAACGGCACTTAACAGTAATACATGGATTATACGTTATAAATGTATTATAATGTTATAAAGTAAATGTTGCCATGTGGAAACGCCAGGCAACAGAGGCTTATTAAAGCCTTTTCCCCCTGCAGAAACTGACATTATGAATGCAAACATGAAAGAGAAAATGGTTAGCATGTACCATATAATTAGTGGTTAATGGGCTAAAATTGAACCTAAAGCGTGATCCATTAGTCACTATGTCATTGGCACAGTTTTCATCTTGTTATCTGAAATTAGCCTGGCTCTGTTAGGCTTACTGACGGATGTGTCTGTATAACCCACTCTACTCGACTCACATTTGTGTTTCCAAAAAGATGAAGAAGGTGGGAGAGAGCTTTTACCATTTTCTTTTCACAAGACTACAAAAGCAGTTTTAGTTCTCTGGGTTCTCAGCAGGGCGGCCCATTATTCTGTTTACATGAGCACAGCCCACACAGGTAACAGCAGCAACTTCAGAAACCAGCTGTATTCTCAATGAATACATTCCTTTTAAGAAATGAATTGGCCAGACTATTTGGTGAAAACAGATTAATATTATTTTGTCTGTCATTACTGCTAATAGCGTTAGACCTTTCAGTAAGCCAATCGAATTGCCTCATTTAGATTCCTGTGGCTGTGACCTTACAATCTGTAAATTAACATGGCCACAATGATCTGTAAGGACCCATGTCAGCTGAAGTAGAAGTAGAAAACAAGGAGACATGAATAAAGATGGCACTTATTAGCATTATTAATTAATTAATTATTAATTTCCCAATGAAATGAATGTAGGGTGGCTGGGTTCAGCCGTAGAGATAAAGTCGGAGGCTCGAACCTTAGGGAGGGAGCTCAGAGTGGAGATGCTGCTCCTCCTCAGATGGTTTGTTCGAGTATCTAGTGAGGAGGCCTCCTGGACGCCTCCCTTTGGAGGTTTTCCAGGCACGTCCAACATGGAGTAGACCCTAAGGTAGACCTAGAACTCGCTGGAGAGACCATATCTCTAATCTCTAATCTCTTCTGGCTTGGGAATACATCAGGGCCCCCCAAGTTGTGCTGCAGAGTTTGCATGAAAAACAAAGAAAACAATGAATGAATATCGTTATTAGTGATATTCCCCAAATTGTCAAACTTAAGCTTAAGTGTGAACAAAAAATCAATTCAAACAGATGTTTGCTGTTGACATGAGCAGGAGAGCTAGCTAACTTAGCTATCGGCAGCAAGTTGCATAAGTATGATGCGTTCAATGTGTGTTCAGTTAACTGTCAGGTTCGGGCAAAGCGGAATTATAATGTCATCAAGATTTGTTCAAATGTAATCTTGTAAAATTTTGTTTTTACAAGATTATCTTGACTATAATGTTTTTGAAGGCGTAATTTTTGTAGGTGTTTTCATGGCAATAACCGATCGGTATAAGAGCGGGAATTGTGAAAAATATTTATGCTAAAAGATATTAACCTTCTTGATGTCCAACATTATCGAGATATTTTGTTAAAATAATGTGATAATTGATTTTTTATGTATCGCTAACCATAATTTTCTGAATCCTGCAAACAGTTTTCCTTTTGGGGGTTATAATAGTGTCCACCCAACTAATGACATCAGCATTCAGCCTTCACGCAATTACTGTCTCTAAAGTTATATTACTGTCAGCTGTCTGAAAAGAAAGTTGGTTCACCATGAAGTGTTAGACATTTAATTTATTATCATAATTAAGTGAAATTAACGCTACTGTTTTTAGAGGGTTGGGCATCATACAGACATATATACAGATCCGGAGCCTGAATAAGCAGGAAGCAACTCATTGTTACTAATGCAGTAAAAATGTGAAAGAAAATAAGATTTGACATTTAATATATGTATTTATGGTAACACAATTGGAGCTTTTCTGAAATTGCAGATATAGTGCAATGAACATGTTGTGCAATGGGACACAGGGCAAACCAAGGCAGAGAGTACAGAAGGGAAAGAAAAGGTTATGGCAGACATTTAATATTGTACTGTGACGTCGATATGTTTTGGCCCCTGAGAAATTTCATTTGGCTCCTAGACACTTTTTTTTTTTCAGGAGGACCTGTATGTTCATCCATACTATGACAGATTTTCAACCTTTTTTAACCATGTGATCATTTCTGGTCCCATCTTCAGGCTCTGCAGAGAAGCAGAAGCCCCGCTCCCACAAGTTCTTGTGCCTGCGAGTCGGGAAGCCGATGAAGAAGACGTTTGTTTCCCACGCCAGCGCCTCCATGCAGCAGTATGCCCAACAGGGCAAGAAGCACGAGTACTGGTTTGCCGTGCCCCAGGAGAGGTCAGTGACACTGCTGCACCGGAATGCATTTGAAAGGAAGCAAATCATTTTTGTGGTGTGTTTAAAAGCAAGGGGAAGCATAAAGTTCTGGTACAACACAGAGGTGGATGAGTCTGTTTAAAGTGTTGCAGACCTAATATTTAAGGCATAAGGCTGCAGAGATTTATCCACAACACTCAGCCGGGTTACTCAGGCGCCTCACCTGCGGTCCTTTTAATATTTGAAACCAACCTTTATGGCCTCTGCCGATCTTCCTCTACCGCCGCTGCCAGCTTAATGATTTATTATTCATTCACTCTGCAGGGAAACAGACACACGCCCCCTCTCACGGGATGGACCTGCTCAAGCATTGGCTGTTTTTAGCTGAAGCCTATGTTTCTCATACCTTCCTATCCTGAGAGGTCATTCTTAACCAACAGATATGTAGATGAAGTTTTTATGACTTCACTTCAAATAGCATTGGTTTGCTTATGTATTTTTGTGCAGCTGCTAAAGTGATCACCTAGGGTTTCGCTGGCCCAGGGCCGCCCCTCCCCCCATGGCTATACATACGTTTAAACGTAACCATAATAAAATAATAATAATAATAATAATAATAATAAAACAAATGCATCTGAAATAACGACTTCTCAAAGTCACAAAATTTATTTTAGTTGAAAAAAAGCTTCAACCTGAAATCAGAAGCAATAAATAGAATAATATAATGATAATTATAATTATACTCATATCCAATCCTTCAACGGAAGTAACTAACTTCGATTAAAGTTACTTCAACCTCAAATGGATAAAATGAAAAATTTAAATTCAATTAAATAGCTCTAAAAACGTAGTGAACTATGAACAGAACTATGAAACTGAGAATTCAAAATAGGGCAAATATATGAAAAATAACGCATCATGTAAATCCCATCATGTTTTTTTAGTAGTTTCAGTCACTTTTTTTCACTTTAAATATATAACCACAAGTATTTCTCGGTAAGTCAAAGTTTCTCCAACGGCCCACCTGCAGGATCTTAGAGGCGCATAAGTAGCGGATTTGAACGCTCCAAACGTACCAGTGCCCGTCCATTGGCAACCTCATAGAAATATTTATCACTTTATTATGAAACAAATCTGTGTGAAGGGACAATAAAGTGTTATTTTATCTTATTTATACATGTTTTGTTAGGCTATAATAACTCAAAATTCAAATTCAGTCTAATTTATGAGATTAAAAAAAGAGTCAATTTGGGACAGCTGCCTGGAAATCTCTCAAACTTACAAGTTGACTGAGTTCCTGCCTTCAACTGTTGCATGTGCTGTAATAGCATACACTAAATGTATAAATGTATAGTCATTTAAATGATCTCTGCTGGCTCAGATGCGGGGCTTTCTTGGCCAGGGTTTTTATGAATCACTGGTACTCAAAAACTGCTGAACAGAATTCAATGAACTCACGATGGTGGATGTGTGTCTCATAATTCTTAATTTAATTCAATTACTTTTATACTTCAGCCACATTTAAGCGAGTGCATGATGTGAAAGAGGTTAATGTCTATCCACTGAATTTAGTGAAGTTTCCTTGTTCCAAGTAGGATTCTCTTGTTCCAAGAGTTTTCCAAGTCAGCAGTGGTCTAAATTAGATTACAGCCCGTCACACTAGAATACACATTACAAGATAAATTGTGTTTCCATACAAGTTGCATAATATCTTAATGTGGAGAACGGCTCCCCAATGCTGTAATAACTTAATGTAATCCAATTTCCTTTAAAGAGCTTTTAAATATATGTCAAATCTGGAATTTATTGGACACATGCAGAAGTCCCTCTCTGTGTCCAGAACAGCTGTGGTACTCTCTGTGTTCCCAGAGACGAGGACAAAAATGGAAAGCCATTCAGGTGAATGTGATCTAAGTGCATGCGTCTACAGCAGCAGAGCACATGGAGCTTCTCCGGCTCCTAATTACATCTGAATCAGACACACAGCCCTGTCTTTTAAGTTGTTCTCATGGTACAATAAGTAAATGTCCATGTGATGTTTTTAGCGCCTGAGCGCAGTGAAAACATTCAATTCCCCCTCACTTCATGATTCACTCTGATCTCCAGAAGTCTTGCTCGTTAAACCTGTGTTGTTTCCATCCACAGGTTGCTTAGTTACGACATTTACCTCCTGGAAAACAAGTTTACTGTGATCCTCACGGCTCTCGGGGATGATTGCCATGGAACATGGCACAATTAAATGTATTATTATTACTATTATTATTCAGAGCCAGCGCTAGCAGACCGAGCTACTAGAAGTTAACTACACATCACATTTAACTTCCCCTTTTTGACACTTGCAGGCAGGCTCAGGTGTGTAGGAGGTGTGATCATAAGCCGTTCACCCAGCGGCTCGTACTTCCTTCGTACACTGCTCGACTCGGTGTAGCCTGACCTACTTGTGAGACGACCCACATGATGTGTCTTTAAGTGGTGTGGGAAGAAAGGGAGGCTACTGAATGAGCCTTATGAGAGTCTGAGAGCAGCTCAGCCTACTGAGTCTGCCACGGCCCCTTCATGCCTATGCATGACACACACTTCCTTTCTTTTTCCACAACTTCATAAACGTCATATTATCCCAAAATATGTTTATGTTTTAAAGAAAAAGGCTTCCTATCCTGCTTCAGGAGTGGTCATTAATATATGACAGTGTTGGACGACTGAAGAGTTTTCATTTTTAGAGGAAACTTTTGTCCACTGTATGTAACTTTGTAAAATGTCAGGTTTTCCATCATAGCAGATAGAAAACGGCTGTGTATTGCGTCACTTCATGCAGTATTAAATCTAAACGGTGAAGTCCGTATTGTGACGTCGGTGCAACTCTGGACAAAGCTTCTATATCCCAGTGCTTCCAAGCCAAAGTCCACATTTTAACCTTTTGGGTTATTAGCTATCATGCTATGGAAGCTGAGCTAATGCTTGAAGCCGCCGAGATGATGAGTGAGAAAACTAAGTCTATATCATCATGTTGAAGAACTTTGAGAGAGCTGTGATGTCCTCAGTTAGGAATCATGTAGTTAGACTCTAGCATGTCTTATATAATAGTGTAGCTTTTGTGGGCTGCAGCCTAACTGTTTAAGTCTCAGCAACCTGCATCTTATGACTCTACATTACAAAATAAGATTAACTTGTGAACACAGTAGAGCATTTATCAGCTTCCCAAACAAGATATTTCATTCAGGAGTTGGTATCAACCATAACGGTGTGATGACAGGACTGGATATTTATTGGGTGTCAAGAATCTTGACGTCATACTGTTAGCTCACATGTTTGCAGTAACAGCTTCACAACATTATGTTGGAATTTTGTTTACTGTTTGTTCTAAAGTCAGCCACACCCAAGCAAAAAGCCGTAGCTTCCAAAATACCTAAAGATCGTGTTCAGCCTGTTTGTAGGATCTAAAATGATTCTTTAAGAGCCGTCAGGATTGTTAGAATTATTTCACATGTGCAGCATTGAGCCGTTCTTAAACTTTCGGGAGTTTTGTAGGATTTTAAGTCAAAGATGGAACAAACAGGAGTTGGAAAAGAAGTGTCTTCTCTTAATGTCACCTCTGCTAATTCAGTTTTCACCTTTGTCCATTTATTTGATACTTGTAGAGGTGCATCGGCCAGTTGATCGGCAATCGGCCCATCAGCCTCATGACAAACATGAAACATGACATGACAAAAGTACAGTTTTGTAGATAGATAAACTAGGTTATAAGAATCTAACCTTTCTCGTAGATACTAATTTGTGGATTTGTTTCCCATGTGTTCGGTATCGTGAAGTCGGTGCTGAAATCATGTGTTGTACAGGACCTATACTCTAGTTTTGGATGTGCTTCTTCCCCCAGGTCAGACCACCTGTACGTCTTCTTCATGCAATGGAGCCCTGACATGTACGGTGAGGGAGTAAGAGGGATGGGACAAGAGCCTGGCTTCATGGTTGTCAAGAAGAATGAGGTTTCAGAATCGGTTGAGGACGAGCCCATCACTGACTTCAACGTTAAGGAATGGGAGGTAAGATCTACACAGCCGAAACGGCTTCCTCACTGGGCTTAAAGTGTCCCGTTGATGTCGTCTCCAGCCTGATAGACATGGATTAAGTATAGTTCTCATTACTATGGTTTAATCCATAAAATGTTATATCAGAATCATATGTGGTGTATATTTAAGTTCATTGTTGTACGTAAAATTAAATTTTTAAATTTGCTTTCTTTAAGCAATGTAAATGTATTGTATTGTGATGATCTTGATTTTTATTCCATCAGAATTGTGTTGTCATCAAGCCTGAGTTTTGAATTCTGCTTGTGTATTTTGCACTTTTATTTACAGCTGCTTATTGCTCATATGCTTATATCCTGATTTGACAGATTTTTGTGTGACTTTTCTACCACGTGTATATTACATAAGTTGTGTGAACACTTGCTTTGCTTGGAAATGCGCTTCTGTGAGCTTCCAACCAAAGTGTTTTGCATGTTTGTGTAATTGTTTAGTCCTCTCAATCGGTGTATTCAAGTTGAATCAGATGCTGTGTGACTGTCAACGGCTGTTGGCCAGCATTTGGTTATCATTTTGCCCAATGACAAAAAGATTACACCGTTGCGATCAGCTCATCAGGTTGCAGAATGCAAACAAAAAGCATAAAACCATTTAGGTCATATTTACTTAAACCCATGTGGCTCTAATGTGGGTTCTTGCTATCTTCCTTATTTGTTGTGTTTCAGTGCAGATTGTGGAACTTAATCCAGGAAGCATAGATGAAGGGTATCCATGTAGGTTTTCTGCACAGCTGCTGCATGGATGGGTCTTGTCACCATGAGGTTGTTTATGACAGCCTGTGGTTAGTGAAACAGATGCATTCACTATATGAAGAAATGGATACGACGGGAGCAGTTGCCTGGATTTAAATTTTAATGTAAATGAACGAAACAAAGTGGACTGATTCATTTGTCACTGGACGTCCGGCCAACAGGGGCGAGATCCATTACATTTGAATAAGTCAAAAGGGAGCTGCGGCTTTAGTTTGTCTTGTCAACCATGAAATTAATATTAGGCAAAACTTTTCATTGCTTCGTGATTTTAAGAAGAAAATAAAAGTGCGTTGCTAAAAGGAGTTACTCAAAGTGATATTTTGTTTGAGATAAAACCATGTCGAAGTCTATCGAAAGTGCCCCTAGGAAAACCTGTTACTGTCACTTTAAATTCTCTGCCGTAAGGGGTGGACTTATCAGCTTTTTAACCAATGGAGAACCGGTTCCTCTCCTGTCCTGTATTATTATTGGCCTTTTATGATGTCACACAAATCCTTAGCTAAGGGACCCCATTGGGGGAAAATGTTTCTATTTTAGTCGAGCTGAGGCTTTGTACTTACTCTGTCCACTTGTCTCGGGGCCACTCGAGGAGAACTTAACGGGTGTGTGATGCAACTTCCCTGCTCCAGCCGGGTCAAGGAAGCGAGACATGTTTTCTACGAGGGCGAAAGAGCCGGAGAAACGTCTGACCCCGAAGTACACCTGTGTACGTCCATCGTGCCTTGTTTGTGTTGATAGTTTCCGTCTGCTGAATTCTTTGATGTTCTCTTAGCAAGCCATGCTAATCCGCCTGCGATGCTAACTAGCCTGCTAGCCGTTTGGCCGGTTCGGTCTAGTTCTGATACTGATGTAGAAGAAAGCAGCTTCTGTTTTATTTATCAGTTCTCCTCTGCTCATGTCCGAGATGGGATGTGTGTGTGGCTCTGTGAACTGTCAGAAAGTTTCCAGTTAAAGATGCAGTTTCTTTAGTTAACCCCATACTACCTGTTACTGTTCCGTTACTGGCTATCAGGTTGATTGGCTGTTAATTAGCCACTTGTGCTCTTTGATTGTGTATTTAATTATTTGATCTACTCCACACACTGGTCATGACTTGGATATGAGGCATTTTAGCCACATTGAAAATCTGCAGGGGGCTACAACTGTATCATGCTGCTAGCTTCCCCCCTCCACAGGGGACAAGTGTTTAGAAGTGCCTTCAGCTGGAGGTCAACTGGGTCTCAGATGTAATTGTTATGATGGCTTTGTGTTGTTTACCTTCTCTGCAATAATATTGAGAGGCAACTTGTCACCAAATATTACTTACATGAATAGAAACAAGTTGAGTTTAAGAGTAAACACAATCAGAAAGGTAGTTTAGAGCAATCTAGACCCAATTCGGTTTATGATAAACGGTCTATGTACAATGTAACGTCTATCACATATTACTTTTATCTGCATAATGGCTATTAGGCACATCCTGTCACAAAATGATGCATGGAAATTACTACATGCATTTGTTACTCCCAAGCCGGACGATTGCAACACCCTATTATCAAAGTGTCTCTCCAGCTGTTCCAGCAGCATGATGGAAGCTTAGTGGAACAGTTGACAAGACAACTGGTTCTTGTCATTGAACATGTATTGACAAGAACCAGTTGAGAATGCGTCTCGCTTATATCAGCTGTCTTGTTCTGGCTCCCTGTGTTCCCACATGCTTACTATTAAGCATTGGAAAATTAATAAAATTATTGGATCTATTTAGACTAAGGACATGTACTCTTCTGGAAAGTGCATTGAAATAACATTGATTGTTTAGTTTTATTATATGAATAAAACTGACTTGATATATAGTGAGTGAGTTAACTTTTACGTGGGTTTGATCAGATTTTTATCTCTTCTTGAACTCTTTTTTTATACCTTCCCTATTGAATTCCGAGATTGTTCAAACAGGGTTGCTAATTTTATCATTGTGATCAATTTTATTTTTTCCTGCAAAGCACTTTGAAACTCCGTTGGCAAAAGTGTGATATAAATAAAGATAAGAATTATTATTATTTTGATAATTTGACAAGAATTGCTGTTAAAAGTGATTACTTTTGTTTTTCTGCGATAGCATGCAGCCGTTTCAGGGATCCTGAGTATTTTGTGTTTGTTTTATCCCAAGAGGCTCGCGTGAGTGCTAAAATATCTTCCCACTACTGAGACCATGAACTATTAAACGCCAACGTGTAAACAACAGTAAAACAGAGACTGCAGCTCCCAGTGGCGTATGTAGTGTGGGGTGTAACTTGGTTGGAACTTAGCCATTTCTAGCTGGTAATTGTTTTATTCTGCCTGGACTTGTTTTCAGTATTGTTGTTCCTGTGAGTGGATGGTTGGACTTGGCAAGCGTTGTTCTGTCTGTCAAACCACAAAAATGTTTATCAAAATCTTCCTGAACATGACTGAACATTACTCTCACTTGCTGAAAATCATCCTCAGTTTTGGGTCGACTCAAGGGAAAGTGGAGCATTCTTCAGTTTGCTCTCTACTTTAGGGTTGATTCTGTCCTCCAGTCAGAACTTTATTTTCTTTATACAATGCTTGTGGTGGTGATATTAAACGTACACAAACATGCAAAATAACCAAGTGCTCTGAAATGCCTGGTTTAGCCACAGTAAACTCTGGTTAATAGTGCTTTTCTTGGTTTGTTTCTTCCGATTTCGGACCCCCTACTTTAATATACATGGTGATGGGCTTGCTGGAATTGCACTACCTAGTGCACATAATATTAATCAAAACTCAACCTTTTCTCCCTTTGGCCAGCAATAAGTCCGGCAGTTTTATTTTCCACCTGTTCCTGTCTCTGTACTACCAGGTAGTGTCTCTGACGGAGTACCACCGTCGGATTGATGCTCTAAACAGTGAAGATCTGCGCTCACTCTGCAAACGACTTCAGGTGCTCTGACCATCCCTGTCTGCCCTTCTCTCCTGCTCTGCCCTGCTGCTGCCCGCATCAACAAAGCCTCCCATAGGCGCCATAATGCAGGCTTAGCTGCTGATGATGTTGCACACTAGCCTAAATAAAATATGTTCCTTATGGATTATAACAGACGTATGGGTTGAGTTGGTTCCATTTGTGTTGGAGCTAACAAAATCGATCAGACAGTTGCCCCTAGTGAGAAATTGGGATTACATTCTCATGCGTATTACTGAAAACATTTTTCATTGTGTCTCTTAGGAAAGACTTGTTTGGAGCGATAACGTGGTTAAGTTGCACCAGCCTTATCTCCACCCGTAAGGCTTCCCTTCTGATACTTGTGTCATTTTTGTGACCTTTTTTAGTGCTTCCTCTCAGATCAGTACGGCTATAAGTTATTTTAGGTTCTTCACAAAATGTAGATTTTATTCAAGACACTCGGAAATAAGTGTTTGGAAAGATAATCTCCTCTGTAGTTCTCAAATGAGTTGACCGTAATTTATGTGAGGACGGAGCAAGAGTCAGTATAGTTTCACAAAGAGATGGTGTGTTTGTGAGAGGGTGCCAGTAAGACTCCCCTGAAGGTGTGAGTGATGTTTAAGAAGGAAAATGCAGCGGGGGAGGGTCTATTTGAATGAGCAGAGAAACGTGAGAGCATCCCAGGCAGGTGTTGATGTGCTTCACAATCATCCTGTGCCATCAAGAAAGATAAATAACCCAAACAATCTGATGCTCAGAGAAAACATCGCAGGAATACTAATTATTCATTGGCTTGATTTCCTATTCACTTTGCATTCTCCTCTCTCAAACAGTAGGTGCGTTTACATGGACAGCTTCATTTCGGCAATTTATGCTTCTGAATAAATCCCACAACAACAAAGTTAATAAGACCAACCGACGTCACTTTTTATTCACCATGAATGAAGTGATTAAAGACCTTGGATAGGTTCTGGCCCCCAAACCCCGAACAGGATAAGAATGAATCAATCAAAGCTGTCATGGCGTGGATCTGGGAGTTTCTGCTTTTAACTTTATGGATGATTTTGATGTTAACATAACATTTCTGGTGAGTTTACCACACAACAAGGCCTCACTAATAACTTAATGGTTGCTAACGTCGTAATGATGTAACGTTAGTGAGAATAAAACCACTCTGAGGCCCCTCCCTCATATCTCCAGTAGGCTAGAGGACTAAACCTGAGTTATTATAAAGCTGTTACTTCATTAAAAGCATAAAAACAACCAAAAAAACTGACCTGATTACACGAGAGACGCCCACCTTCCGATGAAACTCATCTATTGGTCGCTTTGCGATGGTCACACAGCTGTCGACAGCTCTTCCGATTTAATGTGTCGGCGTGTGTAAACCCTGCTAGTGTCTCTGTTCGCACTCTTAGTTCTGCTACACCAATCCTGGTCATCTGGCATTGGAGAGTGACAGCTGTCACAATCAAGTGTGTGTTTCCAGAGAGCACTGCACAAATCCTTCTGGCAGGGATACTGCCGGATTAAAAAAAAAAGATCTTGTGTTAGAGTCTATTTTGTTCTTGTTTTGCCAGTTATCCTAGAGTCATTTATCGATAAACCTTTTTGGATTTGTAGATTATCAAACCACATCCCACAACATGCCCATTTCGCTCAGTGTAAAACACTCTGAGACTAATACAGATACATCTTATTAGTAACTAAACCTCTTCTATCTTATCTGATGTAATACAAAATGAAAGTCTCCATAAATGAACTCGGCCCTCAGTGCTTTACGTTTGAACTCCTCCTTCTTTACATGCATCTAACATTTATTTGTACTTTTAGATCACCACTAAGGAAGAGGTCAACTCCAAACATGGCGCATCCATCAAGACAGAGCTGGAGCTAGAAACATTCAAACCCAACCTCAAAGAAGCCAGCGATCTCCTGGAGGCCGACCAGATAGAGAAGGTAAACAATGTTGTACATGTGCAATTATACACATCTTTATCTTGACATGAAAAATCTAAATCCAGACACAAGTTCATTTGTTCGAAGCTTGAAGTTGTGTATGGATTATTGTGTATTCTCTTCACTCGCTGTGCTTTAATACGTGACGGGAGATAGTCACAAACAAAGGCCTCATCTATTGCACTTAAGGTAACATTTGATTCAAATGTCTGGTTGCGTTATGATTTAACTTAAATGAAGCATATAAATATATTTGTTCCTGTGTTTGAAGACAAACAGTGATCTTGGATGTTTCCACAGCCAAAAACAGGAGAGTTTGAAAAGTATGGAGAATCAGCCTGTTATTTAAGAAAATAGGCCTGTTCTGTCTCAGATGTGGCGTGGGTGTCATCTTTTTGTCTTTAATGACAAGATGCAAAAACTGAGGGCTTCCTGATCATTTCACTCTCAAATCTGACGTACGGACACAGTCATCTTTTTCTAGAACTTCCTTTCAGTGATATTTTATCTTTACTTGAAGAACAATTGTGTTCACTGTTGTTACTAATTGAATTGTTATTACATCTGGTAGGTGGAAGAACACAATCCTTAACCGTATTTAGTATAATCATGTACTGTGAAGAAGTATTGGACTTCCTCCTAGTTCCCCGTATTTCTGTTTGTGTATGTAAATAAGCTCTGTCACATCTCCAGACAACTAAAACCAACATTAACTGTTGGTTTGATTTAATAAGGCAAAAACAGTGATCCAATACTCACAGCAAAAACTGTTTTCAATAACTGTTGATCAGTCTCTGACATCAGTGTGGTGAAGTTTAGGCCCACTTCTCTTGGTGGTAGTGTTTGGTATGTAAATGTGTTCCTTTTGAGTGGTTCAGAGGTGGACTTGGTCTCTTCTGCTTGTGATCACTCCTTCAGAAGTTCATGTTTCTCGCAATTATGGCAAGTCGTCCTGATTCCCGACAGAAGCACACAAGCATCTCCACAACTTTAGACTTCCACCTCCATGCCCCTCCCCCATGACCTCCATAAGTTTAATGTTCTTCTAGTGGAATGCTGAGTTTGGTTTTTGCCAGATGTTACTGGACCTATGTCTTCAAAAAAGTTTAAACTTTCAACTCATCAGCCCATAGAATATTCTCCTAAAAGCTTTTGGGGGGCATCAAGTAACAACTTGTTAAAATTCTGGGTTAGCAGTGGCTTTCACAACGTCGCTGTCCCATGGATGACATATTTTTTTCCCCCAGAGTCTTTGGAATAGTGGAGCCATGAACTCTGACCTTTATGGAGGTGAAGGAGGACTAAGGTTCCCTGGACGTGTTCTTTGGATCTATTCTGACTTCCTAATTATCCTTTACCATGCTCTTGGAGGTATTTTGGAAGGTCGACCACTTCTGTGGAAATAAATCATTGTTCCGAGTCTCCTCCGTGTGGAAAATATCTCACTGTGGATTACAGAAACTGATAAACTTTGAACTTTCTCTGACTGATGGATTTCATTCACCTTCTTCCTCATCTCCTCTGGAATTTTCTTTTGATTTTGACATATTGTGCTACTGGTGAGACCTACGATCCAACTTCCTGCTTCTGAAAATGATCTATATAAGTGATGATAGTACTGGGCTGGTGGTGATCAGGTCTGAGGTGGGTCCAGTCCAGCTGAAACCAGCTATTAATGCAGTTTTGTAGTTTTTTAGATTAGGTTTCAAAGAGGGCAAAACCATTTTCACAGTTTGTTCAATATATATATAATGATCCTTTAAATATTGAATGTTGCGTTTAGTCCGGTTGCTTTAAGATCCTAGACAATTTAGTCAAAAATAGACACAGTACTGCGTCACAATACTGCTGAAAAGGTGACTTGGTGGCTCTTTACTTCAGACAAAGACATGGCGATGGCTAGAGGACTTGGTCAGACCGATCTCAGACCAGAACCAGGAATGCCTACGGCTTATTTAGTGTGGAGCCTGCCAGTGTTGTTGCACAAATAGCGGAAAAGCGTATCGCTGGTTCTGATAGAAAGGTGTCAGAACACACACTGCATCACAGAGCTGTGTGGAGGGGGGGCTAGACAGTATGATGCAAGTGGTTATAATGTTATGGCTGGTTGTGTACACCAGCAACACACATGGGCGGCTCCAAATGTGTCCCAGTTGCCACATTGACCAATAGATTGACAATAAGCAGCTTCCTGTAATCATCCCGAAGATGGTGCTGGGAGATTGGGCCGGTCTCACAGTGGGGGCAGAGGTGAGACCATCAGGGTCTCATCTTCTCGTGGCTTTGCTTCCAGCATCTGAAGGAGATGCTGGACCGACAAAGAAACGAACAGAGTGACTAAGAGAAGGAGCAGAAGGTGTAACGGCCTTTGTTCCATAAAGTAGAAGCGAGACGGCGTGCTGTAAAAGTCCACGTATTTTAAGTCCTTTCTTTATTTTTTATCTATCCATTAACACGACGCTCCGCGTTTCTCCTCCAGCGCCTCTGTCAGCTTTATCTCCCCGTGCACCACAGCCACGGTTAATCCTTCAGTCTGGCAGCAGCGCTCTCTCAGGGAGTGCTGGACCTCTGGTTCTCCGGAGAAGCCTCTGTGTTCGGAGCTCTGTTACTCCTCTCTAAACGCCACCAAGTGTTGAAAGGTCGCCGCGGATGTAATTGAGCATTGGTCGCTTTGGCCTTTACTGTGTTTCATTTCCTGTTTCCTCTCCTCCACCCTCCTCCAAACACGCAGCTCGCCAGGAACCTCCCACCACGGACCATCGGGTACCCGTGGACGCTGGCGTTTGGCACCACCAAGCATGGCATGAGCATTAAGACGCTGTACAGAGCCATGCAGGGCCAGGACACCCCGGTGCTCATGGTGATTAAGGACAGCGACGGTCAGGTACGTCGTTCCCCCCGGCCCACTGACTTTGGATCGGACTTGGAGGGATAACGATATCGAATACAAAAGTAAAGTACAGTTTATGGGAAAAGGTTTTAGAAAATGTCATATTGAGGCGACACAGATAGAAGTAATGCACTAATTAAACCCCGGATGACACGGAAAAAAAGTGTAGATGGATGACCCAAAGAAACGATTCCATGGATCATTTGAATTCTAATTGGAGGAAGAATTCATTTTGGGAAAGGTTTGTTTCATGGAGGACATAGTTTCCCAACCGTTGGTAAGGATTGATATATATATAGATATATATTTTTTTGATATGGACAGTAAGATAGTATTTGATTGGAATTCATTTATTTCATGGAAAATGATACAATCACAAATGCAAACGGACCAAAACAGATGCCTCCGATACAACAATTCAAAATAGAAATTAAACATTATATAGAAACCTTAAGCAGTTATAACTGTAGAAACTTGCAACGCCTTAAATATTTCTGTTTAATATTCTTATACTGTCATTTGTCGTTTTTTTTCTCAATATATGAGGAAAGAATATCTGCCCAGAAACTTGTGGTTTGTGCCAGAATTTGGTAAAGACCTTTTAAAATACACGCAGTTTAATCTTGTAATGGACGAATGTTATTTCTGTGAGTGTATGTGATCTATGCCAGCCCTCCTAGAAGACCAGCCTATAACTCTGTTTTTGGAAATAACACCTATTTCCCATCAAAGAGATTACTGGTAACTTCCAGTGATAACTGGAAGGATGTGAAACATAAAGTCAAAACAAGACGAACCAGCAGTAACGTTTACGGGCAGTATGACGGTTTGTGTCCCATCCATCCCAGAGCCCAGAGTCCACGGTCCAAAGAACCAAACCCCTCTAACTCTGACTCAGCAGTCGTTTTTGTCCTTACGTTTTCTGATCATTGTGTTTCCATCCCATAATGTTGATCTGCTGTGTTTGCAGGTGTTTGGTGCATTGGCGTCTGAGCCCTTTAAAGTCAGCGATGGCTTCTACGGCACAGGAGAAACCTTCCTCTTCAGCTTCAATCCAGAGTTTGAGGTGCGCCCCCTCCCTCTCTTTGAAGAATTTCAATTTCTCCTGAATCAATTAAGGATCAAAACAGATTATCCTCAAACTTCCTCAGCTTTGGTGAACTTTTAGCATATTTAATCTCACGGTTTAGTTTAGCCTAGAAATTTGCAGTCTGGTTTTGCTGCAGTGAAGGATGGCTGTTAATTCTTCTTAACAGGATATGGTTCTTGTTCAGCGGGGGCTGAAACGCCTCATGGAGTCGAGGCGTCGCGTGAACACACACACACACACACACACAGTACCCAGAGATGAGTTTATGACTCACCAGCCAAGGATGAAGTCATACACTGGCCAACCATATTTGTTAGTCATAAAAAAGAAAGTGTGCATATTTGATGAGAGTTTAGCATCAAATTGCTGCTGTGATTATGCAGAAGAGAAAATGGATAAACTTTTCTCTTTGGAACATCCTTCATTACCATTCGAGTGTAAATTTCCAAGGTGCTCCGGAATGTTCTTTCAGTCGGAGCCAACATGCTTTTTTCATACAAATTTATGCAGATTTCCCAATTTAAGAGATTACCCTGAACACACCACCAAGTCCCGGCCAGAGCGAGAGTCAGAACGTGACAGACGACAGAGGAGGGGAGCGGTGTGCCTTTACACGACGCCATGACACACACTCTCAGCATCACATCTAGTTCACAAAAGACTCTCCAAATGGAAAATAGACCCAACCTTGTGCACAAATACACATTTAAGCTGCTTGTGTAGGGAGCTGGAAACAAGTAAAGATAAAGACCTGGGGGAAAGTGTCTGTGCTGCCAAACAAACCTTCCTTCCTATCGTCACTTTAATTTGTCCAAAAGCTCGTGGAATCGATTCACGATTACTCTTCCCTACTGGACGGATCCAAACCCCGGAATGCATCGACCTCCTGATTAAGAGTTCCCTTACTTTTTTTTTTGAGCAGCGTTAAACATGAAATGGCAAAATAAATGACTGTCACATGCTTTCAACATTGAAACAAACATGTTTTGATAATTATGTCTGTAAGTCCAAACAAAATGATGCCAATGTTTTGTTCCCTTCACACTAAATCCTAATCACCTCATCCCTGATCAGAAGAGAACACTAATAAGATTCAACTCTAATAGAAATGGCCTGAAAGAAACCCGCTGACCGCAGCAGTTTTCACTTTACACATCGTCATTATGATGATAACTTCTGGTAAAACACTTTGGCTCCTCGGAAACATGCCGACTCTGCAGCTGTCAAAACTCATCCCAAGAATGATCCCGGCGTTATTTCAGTCCTGCTGGACGTCAGCAAACTGCCGACGCAGCATTTTTGTCTAACCTGAACGTGAAGAATACATTTTTTTAAAAAGTGACACCCATTCCTTCCTTCCCTGTCTATCCGTGACCGCACGATCAAATAAAACTAAAGGCCCTGAGTCAACTTCTGAAACTCATATCTGAGTGGATTTAATGAGTCGTCACGAAATGGACGGATTGAAATCCACTGAAATCGTATCTGTGTGCACAGAGAGAGACTCACGACTTCTGTTTCCTCCCGCTGAGGTAAACACAGGTGGATTCTGGACTCCTGAGCACAGAATATTGGATTAGGTCAACATGTCGTACAATGTCTCCTCATATCTGCTCTTTTGTGTCTGCAACAGGTGTACAAATGGACCGGTGACAACATGTTCTTCATCAAGGGAGACATGGACTCGTTAGCCTTTGGCGGCGGGAGGTGAGCCCAAGCGTTTGAACCTGGTGCTAGAAGAGTTTAATGTTAGCCCGATGGATAAAATGTGAGTGAGGACGTGGATTGTTTTTGCGGCTGCTCGCTGAAATCTGCCTGCTCTCTCTTCCCGCAGTGGCGAGTTTGGCCTGTGGCTGGACGGAGACCTCTACCACGGCAGGAGTCACTCCTGTAAAACATTTGGGAACCCCATGCTCTCCAAAAAGGAGGATTTCTATGTGCAGGACATAGAGATCTGGGCTTTTGAATAACACAGCAGTGCGCCACAGGGAAAAAAAACAAGTCCCCCAAAAGGGACAAAAAGGAGGAGTCCTCGTCCTTTAGAACTATGGCAACGCCCCAAACCCAACTGCACATCACCACCAGGGCTCCCCGGGCCGAAAGCCAGCTACCGGATGCTTGTTGTGCGTTACTACTGCAGTTGTTACAGAGCTTTTTTCTTTGTGAAAAATTACCTTTGTGTGTATCTTGTTACAGCCTTGTGCAGCGTCTTCTCAGAGTAGGGGGGGGGGAGTGTGTAAAAGCAGTGAAGATGATGAGGGGGATGAGGGCTGGGGACCAATCAAGGCTGGAGCTAATCTCAGAGGGGGTGAAGATGATGGCGGCTGAGGTTCGGGCTGCCAGAACTGCCGTACCGGATCCAAATCTGAGATTCCACAGGATGTCCAGGAGGCCCAGGAACCCTCTCAGACCCCCCCCCCCTAGAGAACTGTTGATGCAATAGGATGATACTCACTGTGCCGTCGGCCTCGGCGGAGAGAGGACCCAGTTAGCGGGAAGTGAAAGCTGAACACATTCCATGACTGTGGATGGCGGAGTGTCAAAATAAAAGTTGTGATTTGTGGTAAAACTCTGATAAATGAAACTCATCAGCAGCAGGATAGGACGGCGCCCCACCCGGACAGGGGGGAGGGTGCTCGTGTCCAGGCGGGAGTGAGGGGTGGGTCTTTTTACAGTACAGTTTTGGTTTGTCTCCTGAGGCTAAACTATAGAGTATCGTGTCGTAGTCCTCCTGTTGTTCACTGTCATAGCACTCCATCTGAAAGCACATACCTATAACCGGATCGCCATCATCGTAATGTTCTGTTCAGTGGGTGTACGTGTGAGTCCAGCTAACACCAGCCCCCCCACCCACCCGGCGGGGCGCTGGCTGTACTGTTCGTAGACAGTAACGTGTTGCAATAGATTTGTGGAATATGCAAATAACTGTCCTGTGACCTCAAATAACCCGCGGGCGGCGCCGCCTCCCGCCGCTCTTTCTAGAGAGAAACCTCTACGTCTCGACACACAAATCGCTTTTCATGGCCTCCGTTTGAAAAGCCCCGAGGCGTGGTTAAGAGTTTTACACGCATATATGACATTATATATTGGTATATATGATTATATAGGCGGTTTATATAATCATATATATGTTGCTGTTAAGTGTGACAGTGATCTATTTGTGCTGATATTTTCAGCTGTTACTATATAATGTATAATAATATCCTGTAAATTAATGTTAAAATAGCAGATTTGTTTATATATATATATAGATGTGTATATCTATATATATATATATATATATATCTATATAATCAAATCTGACAATGCTATTTAAATATATATAAATATATATATAAATATAATATAAAGTGTGGATTGGTGGGCTGCTTCTAGCACTTTAATCTGGTGTGAAAGCGTCACGGCCAGGTTCTTATATTCTCTTAGCAGTAGCTGTACAGTACCTCTTTGTTTAGATCATTAAGATGTTAACTGTTAGTAGAAGGCTTGCTGCTACCAATATCGATAAGGGTCTGCCCTAATGCTCTGTGTGTCCGAAAGGAGGATGACTCGTGAGGTGGGATTTGGGTGGGGGGGGTCGAAACGTCGCAGCGGGGCTCAGCTCCTCCCCTCATGCTGCCGCCAGGTGAGTTTCAGTCGGTTCAGGTAGGTATGCAGGCAGACTTACCTCTGAGAGGCAGGTGAGGGCGGGTCAATGGTCGGGGGTCTTGCGTATTATACTTAACCCTCCCACCTGCCCGGGAGCTGTCTCTCTCCCTCTCCCCCCCCTCTCTTTCTGGTCTTCCACGCCAGTATTTGTGTCCCTGTGGAGCGTCACAAAGAATAACATGGATAATTCTTCCGATTATTTCACCAGACTACGATGTATCAGTGATGTATAAATAACAATAAAGCTGAAGAAATCGTTGTTACCTGGGATACGACTCCATCTGTGATGTTTGTCTTTGATATGGGACCCCCTTAAGGCCTTGGCAGCCTCGTAGTATTGGCTTTGCTGTGGAGTCAAAGTCAGATTATGTCTATATGGCCCGTAACCGCACAACGCTTCGCCCCAGGGTGCTTCAACATGACCCTGTAGTAATGACTGGTGTAGCTCATAGTTTGTGGTGTTTACAATCTGCTGTGAGTCGCTGTCGTAGCATTAGAATAAATATGAATTATCATGTAGATGAAGAATTCTGTAATTAAATGCAGCAGGAAGCCAAACATATTGACCAGTTTGTCACGTCTGCTATTTTGCGGTACCAAAACTAGGTTTAGACGTTTTTGCCCAGTGGTCTAGTACCGAAACTAGATATTGACTTTTTTTGCTTGAAGGTATGGACTGGAACTAAGGCTAGATCTCGCCATTTTTGCCCGAAGATCTAGAACCAAAAACACAACCAAAGAATGGGTCATAGTACTTCCTTTGGATTGGATTTAATTATCTCTAACAAAAAGTTCACTTCAGGTTTATCTGGTCATTCTTCCTCATTTGAGAAGAAATTGGCTGGACTTATTTTGTGCTGATTAGGCTTGAATCCGCACAGGTTTAGATTGTAGGCCTTTTAGTTGTGGACCGTACCCGACCCACATTAACACCACATTATAGATGCAGGTTGATCGATTGACGACGGCATTTTGAAATTGTTTAACATGTAATTGCATTTATACATTTTGAACTTGTTCAATTCTTCTACTTGAAAATTACTTAATTCCATGAAACTAGAATTGTGAACAAAGCCGTACTGAACTCAAAAACGTGAGTTTCCGTCTCTAAATTCCCTCCCAGTAGAACCTAAATACTCAGAAATACTACGTCTGGTTGCCTCTGGTGTCTGTGTGTCTTCTTGGAGTCAGGATTCCTCCAGTTCCTCCTCATTCTTCTCCCCTGCATAGATGTCTGTGTCGACACACGTTATTGAAAACCCGGTGATGAACATTGGAGCTGCAGCAGCACAGAAATGATGATGTCATGTTAAATGGAAGCTGATGTCAGAAGAAATATTTTTGTTTCTTTATTTCACTCAGAAATACATTCCTTCAGGTGGAAACCCTGCTGTGACCAGAGGTCAACGGCTCCATGTCTTACACAGAGAGATCCCTCCGCCGTTGGTTGGCGTTCAGATACTTAGATTTATTTAAAGCCGTTCCAGAAATGTGAAAAAAACTGAACGTCAAAGTCATTCTGAAAACTTTTTAATCTGCACAATTAATCATGTTCCAGTTTATTCCTCCTGACTTTCAGCAGAGCAACATAATCCAGTCTGCTGGGAGCTGTACTCTGATTGGCTGGATGATAAAGGGGGTTTCTGCCCATGCTCCGGCTGTGAGTCAGCGCCATCTAACGGTGCTAATTGTAACTGGTGCACCAGTGATTCATTGATGCTCCCTGGTAAAGTCATTTCACCTCCCTTGGGTCCAATCCCTGCTCACTCTGGGCTCCGACTATCGTCAGATCTGACGTAATCAATACACATAACTGTGCTATTACAGAAATTGATGTAATGACAAGAATGCGGGAAAACAATGGTCTGTCGTGCATCTTTTATTCCCGGGTCGTCAAACTCACTGCAGGTAAACAAACGCTGCAGGTTAATGAGGTGGAACCATCGGAGCATCATCCGCTGATTCCTCCTATCACAGGTCAAACCCAAACTTCCCCCGGGAAAATATGCTGCGTCAGCTTCTTTTCACTAATCACTAATGGATGGATCTGCATGCAATTCTACACAGAGGTAGGTTCAAAGATATCTTACACAGGATCAAACTGGTTATGTCATTTGTTTCGCAGCTTTGAAAAACACATTTTAAAGCCGTTTGGAGATTTGATGTTTTATGGTGTCCATTATTGATGTCTTTGTTCCTTTGATGTTTGTAATAGCGTCAATCAAAGTTGACGTCTGTGTTCCTTTAATGTTTGATGACTATGTTCTTTTGATTCATTCAATGTTCCTTTGGGGAGGGGGGCTGGGAGAAGAACAGGAAATGACACGACACACATCATACGCATCGATACTCAGAGAGTTTGTTGGAGTCGTCGGTAGATTTAGAGGCTGGCCATAACTCGGACATTAACGGAGAAATCTTTATGAATGTTTTCCTAAAGTTTGGTCATTCTTGTGCCATGTTCCTTTTTAGGTTTCATACTGGAGAGGGACAGGAAATGACAAAACTATGTCTGTTCAGAGGTTTGCGCTCTTGAGCGTCAGCTGCTGAGTCAGCATGTTTCAGACCGACTGTAACAAAGGAAACGGTTTACAAAAAGGCCATCATCACGGTACGTGAAGACAAAGAGCAACGATATGTGGAAGGCAGAAGAGTCTTTGTCTTAGACAAAGTAATGAAAACATTTTCTTCAACATTATCAGGCCTCTAAGTGAAAAGGGAATATTAACCGAATATAACTCCAACAGCTTCCTGTCATCAAAGCTTCACTTAAATTCCCATATTAAAATAGAGCCAGCGGCAGTTAAACATTAAAAATAATCGTCACGAGAGCGTTTTACAAAACGCATCATTGTAATTAATTCCAGAAGTCATGTTCCACATGGCGTGGCTGTGCAGCAGGAATAATCTCACGGCGTTGAATATTGAGAGTAAAAGCAGGATGTGAGTTAAGGCACTCTGTGTGCCGCTGCTCCTGAGCCAGACCCAGTGGGTGAGCTCAAACTGGGCCGCAACGTTGCAGAATTACGATGCATTAAGCAGGACTTTAAGGCGTCTTTAGTAATATATATTCAACGTCGATAAAGGCGAACGTAGAAATGAGTTCCAACTTTTAAAGGTTTGTTTTGCTTGTAAGGAGGCCGCGGGTCAGCAGAGACGCCCCGCTCACTTTGTTCTGGTGTGTTCTGGTGTGGCGCTCCTCAGTACACCAGGTACTTGAGTTCAGAGTAGATGAGGGGAAACATGACGGTGCAGGCTCGGTACAGGATGGCGGCGCTCTTGAATAAGGCTCGCGGTTTGGTGCTCCACGACTCTGACTTGAAGTTGAAGTAGATGGCGTACAGAGCCACGGCGACGAAGTGTCCGATGAGGGTCATGGGTTTGGGGGTCAACCTGGAGGAAATCAATTCAATCATCAATTCAGTAAAGTGTCAGATTAGTTTCTTTTTTTTATTGTTTGAAGACATTTGGGGGGAAATTATTTTAAGCTTTCTCGCCAAAAGGAATGAGAAAAGGATAACGGAGGATTACGGCCACAAAATTTCAGATTTTGAGAATAAATTTGAAATATAACAAGAATAAAGTCCATAAAGCGGAGTTTCCTCAATGTCTGTCCGGTTCTTTCTTTGGTACAGATCCAGTTTGAGTTCTGATATGTGAAATAATGTATAGTTGGATCAAATGTTTCATGTTTTAACCCTTTTCTTTCTCTTCTGGTATTTACCGTCTTATTCAGTAGCCTAAGATTATGACTGAATGAGTACTACTAAAATAATCTTACTTCCTATTTCATGAATTATTTTATTCCTCTAATAAGACATTATTCTTTAAAGTTACTACTTTATTCTCACAATATTATGACTTTTATGAGAAAAAAAAATCGTATTACAACTGATTCTTGTAAAAGTAAAACTTTATTCCTGGAATATAATGACTTTATTCTAATAATTGGACCTTATTGTTATATTATGGTATTTTTGTTAAAAAAAAAAAAACTTTTCTCATAAAATTGCAATTTAATTCCTGTATATTTATATATACATATATATATTACATTTAAATTCTATTGTTTTTTCTCATAAATGTAATATTTGTTAATCCTCAGTCGTAGAAAATCGATTCCTCCCTCATGTGAAACTACTGGATCCATCAGTTTAGTCTGGATGTAGTTTTTTCATTGGGTTTGACAGGGGCATAGATCTTCCCACCCGACTCAAACGTATCTAACCCGCGTATTTTTGAAGGAAATTAAAGATGCTTACACCGAGAGAAGTCCAATGGGCCCATTAATGCATTCTCCTCCGAGCTTGAAGTACTGGAAACAGGCTTTTCTCAGCTCATGAAGGGAATCTGGTTCAGAGAAAATAACGCACATCCACATGAGACTCAGAAGGACGGGTTGTTTTTGACTTTTCTACTCATTAAACGCTGAATAGTGATCATGGCCGACCCCCTGTCGCTGAGACTTACCGTCAGTGGCTGCAAACAGTTCGTACAGGGCCTGGGCCAAAACGTTCACCACGAAAGAATGTGATGACTTGCGTTCCCAGTGGAATTTTTTCTTCGCCTATTGAGAAGTCAAAAAAAGAGCAGAGTGTGATTTTGCACAACGGTCTGCAGTCTCTGACTCACAGCAGAGGGAATAAGAGGGCGGGGCCAAATGTGATGCAGTAGAGGCTCCTTGGATCAAGGAAGCTTCTGGGGGGCGTGGCCACTTACTCATTAAGATATACAAGCTGTCTCTGGGTCATCTTATAAACAGGTTCAGTCCTATTTTTCAATAAGAAATAGTGACTCAAAATGAACCAAACAGTTGAGGGAGACATTAAAGGGTTGATGGGGAAAGTTTCTAAAGGGTTGGCATGGTGGTGATGTTGGGTTCCTGTGTTCACCTGCAGCATGGCCTGGTCGTCGTACAGGTCGGAGATGCTCTTAAGCAAATCCCTCCAGATTCGAACATCGTTGAGAGCAACACTCATCCCGCCTCCTGTCAGAGGATGCCTCATGTTGTAGGCGTCGCCCAGCAGCAGAACGCCTGCAAACCACAGCCTGCTGTTAGTCTCACATCCAGAATGCATCAGTGTTTTTTAATACTCGGCACTTTGTAGTTAACGGGAGGGGGTGTGGTTGTTTAGCGTTTCTCTGTACTTTTATTTCATGTTTTGATAGTTAAAACCGTAGGAATGAAGAATGTTTATCATTTAACTGATCCATACAAGGGTGGCACTGGTGGCGCAGTGGTTGGTGCTGCCGCCTCACAGCAAGAAGGTACCGGGTTCAAATCCATGTCTGCCAGCCTTTCTGTGTGCGTGGGTTCTGTCTGGGAACTCCAGCTTCCCCCCACAGTCCAAAAGCATGAGGTATTTGTGAACATCTATACCAGTAATTATGGTGACACAAAAAAAATCCCTGTCTCTCCCTGACCTGCAACATGACAGTTGTACAATATGACAAATGACAATGTGGTTCATGTCAACAACTGTCATTCCATTGAGGTTCAAGGTGCACCCTGGAACTGACCAGGGGTGCACCCCTGGAATATCAATATCACATGCTTTTGGACTGTTGGGGAAGTTGGACCTAGGGAGAACATGCAAACTCCACAAAGAAAGGCCGACAGACGTGGATTTGAACCTGGTACCCTCTTGCTGCACTAACCACTGGCTAAAGCTCTGATGTCTGTTTCGGGCTGAAATCAGTCCGCTAGATTTCTTTACACCTGTAACGACGACGGCGCTCAATAACACTTCAGTACCTGGCTTGTTGACGGGGGAGGGAGGGAGGAAGCTGGCAGGCATGGACCTGAGTCGATCGTTCTGCAGAGCCACCATGAAGCTCTCCTTTAGATGCTCTGGAGGAGGGAGAAGGAGAAAGAGAGACAATAAGTCATTTCTCTTAGTATCCCAATGTACGTTGATATAAAAGGTACCAGAGTGAGTGACTGCACTGAAGTTCTGGACCTCTGTCAAGGTCACCAGAGCCGGCGTTTCATCCTGAGGCTTTGATATTTCACATGAATAAGAGAATGAACCCTGAATGTCACAGCTGCTCAGCACCAGCGGAGTCTGGATACACTCACACCGGTGATGATGTCATCACTGTTTCAATCAAATACTGTTGATGGATTTGTCACATTACGGGGGTTCTTCCTCAGAATAAAGGTTCTTCCTCATGACTGATGACGAGAAAACTCTTCTGGTGTACCTGGCAGTTGTGGGTATATCTTCTCAGTCATGTACTCTGGCAGGTTGCGGGGCATCTCCCCCCTGATGTCCACAAGCACTCTGGTGTGTGAGGAGGAGATCTGGTAGACGAGGACCGGGCTCGGGTTGGCCAGCACCAGCTCAGCGTGGTTGGCTTTAAACTGAGGGCAGTCCTGGAGGGAAGCGGGGAGACAACTCAGGAACGAAGATAGAGATGACGGAAATCCTCAAGCGCTCTATGTGGATGAATTTATGTGAGCGAAAGACGAGATTACATTTGAAACGGAAAGTATCGTTCCATCCAGCCCCTCCATCTGGACCGGGATCCCACCTCTATTCTATTCCTGGTCATCTGAGAGCAACCTCATCCCAGACTGTGAAGAACCTTTTAATAAACGGCCTTCTGCCACTTAGCCCTCCGTCTCCTGTTGTCTGCATTTGGGTTCAGGTTCTAGTTCTAACACAATCACCACAACCTAAATTAGATTACTTTTCCCCAGACTGTATTTATTACCCCTCAGTGTTGAAGATGACTCCTCCCGTTCTACTATTGGTTTTTCCAAAGACCCACTAACAACCGCCAAAGACGCTGATGTGCAACTAAACCACCAGAACCCCTGCAGAGACTAGAAAAGCCTTTAGAGTAGCAAGAAAGATTTGAAATGTATCAATATGATCGCATTATGGAGAACTAAGGGTTATTTTCATAATCAATACATCTGCTGAATATGGTCTTAATTAACTGATGAATCATTTTATATATACTTTTTAAAGCCAAGGGTGGTCGGATTAATGATTCATTATTAGTTGACCAATAACCCAAAACAGCAGGATGTTCACTTTATATTATTATAAGAACAGCGCCACCTGAGGGTGACAAATATCAACATTTGTTTTAAACAGTAAATGAACAAATGCCTCATTATTTGACATATTAATATGTTTTGGATTTATTATCCGAAGAATATGGCCAACCTTCAGAGTCGCTTTAAAATCATGTTTCCATGGAAATGAATCAGATTAACAGAAAAAGCTAAATATTAACTTAATCTAGCTATATATATATATATCAACAAGTATTTTGGTGCTTAGTTTGTCCGTATGAACACATAGTTTTGAGATGTAGGATCCAGACGAGATGATCACCCCTCAAAGTCACCTTTAACAAAAAGGTTTCCATGGAAATCATACAAAATCTATTTTTTTTTGTTGAAATAAATATATCAAAAAACACAGCTTTGTGATGTGTATGAAGTTTGTCTGAGGTAGAATGTATAGATTTCCAGTCATACTCTGGAAAAGATGACCAACTTTCAGAATCATGTTCCAAGGAAAAAAAAAAGGAATAACGAAAAATATTCTGGAAAGTTCAAAATCTCAAAAGACACATTTGCTGTAATTAACTTATTATTACATTTGGTGAAGCTAGTTCAGTTCATGATCCGGAAAAGATGACCACCATTGAGGCTCACCATAAAAATAAAAAGTTTAATAAAATAATGATTAAAAATAAAACTTCAAAACTATTTTTAAAAATTCTTAAAAATACAAAAATGTACGTATTATGGCTAAGTACAAAAAGTTTGATGAAGCTAATATGTTTAGTTTTGGAGATATAATCCATGCCAAAATAATATAACTGAAAGACATTAAGCATTAATAAGCATTATTATAAGAAGCCAACACCTTTAAAGTGTTTTTTCTAAAGAAAAGTGACTCAAACAATTATTACATTTTTGAAATAGTTGCTGATCATTTTGAATCAATCAAATTTCTAGTCAGGAACTAAATGTTTCAGCTTTAAAAAAAAAAGGTATTTTAAGCATTTATGACATATTGACTGCAGTGTATTAACTGTGTAATAACTGTGTAATAACTGCTGCCACAGCAGGAGGTATTTACCTTCATAAGGCATCCGACAAAGTGGGAGGAGGTTTGAGCTTTCCCAGGGACCAGACTCTTTCTGAATTTGGAGAAACATCCATCAGCCACAATGATCAGAGCTGCGTGGATCTCCTAGAAGACACACAGTCGCCACAAGATGAAGACAAAAGTTTCTCCCTGAAGAGGGATGGAACTAAGAGTAGGTAGTTCTACAGGCACAGCAGAGTTTCCTCTTCTCACCTTCATGTCTCCAGTTTCTTTGTCTTTGTACCGGAGTCCAGTTACGCTCCCATCTTCCTCCTGCAGGCTGGTAACTGTGCCTTCTATGAATGTGACACTAGGGGGCGCAATATCGCAGAGTGCAAAAATGATTAAAGGAATAACAAAGTAGAAAAGTCAAACAGCTAAATGTTGATAGTCTAGGAAGATATTTTCAGATAAATTATCATTTTCTTCTCTTGCAATATATGATCACATTTAATCGTCCACTAAAAACCTGTAAATAGTCATTAATATGAAAAATAAATCTGAATTTAACCACTATATCTATAAAAGTGTATGAGACAAAACTTAATTTTCAAAACGACTGAATATTATGAAGGCCTTTTAATTATTTAAAGTGATAGTGTGATAGTGAAACATATATTTGCTGGTGTTGGTTTGTCTGAGTGTTTTACATAAAATCTGTTTTGATGACACGTAGAAGAAGGTTTGGGCTTTTGGAATCATCAAGAACTTTCATGACACAGATGTTGTGACTGTTGAGCCTTGGCAGCATTTGTTTGCTCTAAAGACTGCTTTCTCATTAATAATGTGGAAATAATTAAAACCAGATCATTGCTTTGTTGTCAAAAATGGGAAGATAATAATTAGAGTAATTTTCCTTTAATGATCATTTCTTCATTATAATAAGATATTTATGTCCAATTTATTTTTTACTTACAAAGATTTTCATATGAATTCAAAGTTGTTTTTTTTACAGTGATATAAGTCAATAATGTATTGAAACTAATAACCTGTATTAATATATTATCAGATCATTACCTCACTAATATTATTATGTTATAAGCCAATTGTTTTTCCTTATCATTAAATGACCTAATTATTAGCATATGCTTAGGGTCACTTGTACTTTTGACTTTAGTTTACTCTAAACATATATACTCATTATTAAACACCAGCAAACATCTAATAGTTTCACTTGAGAATAAACCTTAAATCTTCTTGACGACTTTTAATTATTCATTAACCAGCTGTTTCCGGGACATAAGCGTCGAGTAAAGATGCAGATGAAAGTTCCCGGAAAAGCCAGTAAGTACTGAAATAAGTTTTCTGTTTGACGTTTTAGGCCAGAATATAAGATCATTAATGCGTCAGGCAGCCGCCAGATGATAAACGACACTCCGGATGTTTTTGTTAAAAACAATGTCGTCCAGTCAGCTGGTCCGATCCTACGAGGTTGATTTTACGCTCACTTTTTCTCCGCCAGCGCGGCTCTCCTCAGGCCCATGATGAATCGACCGTGATGGAACGCTCGTCCACACTGGATGCTGTCCTCCACATGGGGGTAGGGGATCTCCACCTCCGTGCTGGTCTCCATGTCGTGGATCACGTAGCCGTTGACCACATGAGCGTCCAGACCCTCCACTGAAGCTGCAACCGTGTCACACAACACAGATGTTACACACTCTGTCTGCTGATGATGCACATCTGTGTGTCATTTAACGGCAACAGGAGGCTCACGGGTTTAGTCTAAAATTATGAGTGGGTGGAACATGCTGCATATGTTGTCCTCTTTTGAAAAGGTTTGACCCTATATATCCTGTTTTACACAATAAAAGGAAAAACACATTTTGTGCCAATTGACTGAATCTATTTATAAAATGTCCCATTGGCTGCGTGTATTTTGCTAAAGAGTACGGGGCCGAGGATAGAGCCCTGGGGGACACCCAAGATCAGAAGGGCCACCAAGGAGGAGCCATTAATGGGCTATCTGGAAAGTACCATTCGATAAGGAGGATTTTTTTTTGGCATATTAAAGCATGTGAGAACTTACAGAACACAATTATGTAACTCACACAACTAAAAAAGTCTTATAAGGGTCAAATAGTTCTCTAAAAACCTTCTTTACCCAAAAGGTTGTATCAATCTGATTAAAATGACTCTTTTCTATGAAAAACTAAAATTCATGGTGAAATAATTTCATGAGCCGGATTCTGTTTAGCCGTTTAAAAACATAATTGACCAAACAATTTGTCATTTTATGGTCATTTTAGAGTAAAAGCTGGTTATGCGGTCTGTGGTTTTGGTTAATATCAACTAATCACATTTGATTTCTTTGTACATTTCCTACGCTGTGTTTTGATGGAGCAGCAGCATCAAGACAAGAGTATCACAAATAAGAATAATAACAGGCTGAAATTTAGCACATGATGACTAATGGGGGTTGAGAAGCAGGGTGCAACCTGGACAAGTTGGTCAGGGTTTTTTTGGTTGTGGGAGGAAGTTGGAGATCCTGGAGAACATGCAAACTCCACACAGAAAGGCTCCAGGGCTTGAACCCAGAGCCTTCCTACTGTGAGGAAAGAATCCTGAATTGTGTCCCTTTCTACTGCGCTGTGAACGCAGCAGCTTCCACCACTGACCTTCCAGTCCCAGCTCTCTGAGAGCTCGGTATCCTCCAGGCTGCAGCAGCTCTCCTACTATCCTGTCAGGCTCCTTCAGGTCCCTCTCCACCACCGTCACCTTCCTCCCGTCCCGGGCTAGGACGGCCGCCATAGCTGAGCCCAGGACCCCGGCGCCGACTATCACCACATCTGGCTCTGGGGCCTCTGAGGGGCCCCCGGCCGAGAGCGCCTGTGAGGCCGAGGAGTGGACTTCCACTCGTTTCCTCCTTCTCTGACTCTAGAAGCAAAGAAGAGTAAAGTCCAAACTCAACCGCACTGTACGGCAAACATTTGAACACGTCATGGAATGAACAGACACCTCCCTCTGCGCCGTAAAAAAGAAGTCTGTCTAGTTTAGAATAAAATACTGTTAGCTGTGGTGAGCAGGACTTCACTGTAAAACATACGGGGGCAAAGTATATTTAAAGCATTAATTTCACAATTCACAACTGTTGTCTGTTTACAGTAAATTACAAAAAAATATATCCTATATCCTACAAAAATCATACAAACAACTCACTTTCTTTAAGAAATGCATCTGAGCAGTGTCATCGACAAACTATCAAATTATAGGGTTTATGATGATGTAGCTAAAAATACTATTATGACGTCACGTCGTGAGGTCATGAAGTGACATCACCAAAATGTAATCATCTTTAGGATATATCGAAAAACATATATATTTATTTAGATTTTTAAATCTAGCTACACTGCAAAAATTGCCCTTAGAAATTCAGGAAATAAAAGTTAATGTATAGACCATAAAAATCATAGCAGTATTTGACAGTATCAGAAATGTTGAATTGAAACCATTTATTATTTTTGGTCACAATATGTGGAAAAAACAGAGTTTTAAACCGAAAATCCAACCTTTGCTGATTTAATGGAAATATACTATAATGTCACAAGTAAATATTTCCTGTAAAAGTATAATACTATCTAAATTCCAGATTGTTCTGATATTTTAATTTAAATAAAGATTAAAAACGAAAAAAAAAACATTTAGCAAGATTAAACCTAGGAGTGTACCTACAGGATCAAGATTTAAAAATATAGTATATATCGGTGATAAAGAAAAAGAAAAATAAGAAAAAGTGCAAATTTATTGTTATTAACTTTTATTATTCTGTAAACCTTTTTTTTTTTTTTTCAAAGAAAACTCTGGCAACCACAGTTGCTGGGATTTTAGGATTTTATTTTAAATTATACAAAAATCTTTTTTTACAGTGTAACAAACAAACAAACACGCAATGTAATATCTGGCTGTTGTTTACCAAACGTTTATATTTTCACATAAAACTTTATATTTTCCGCATATAATAGCAGAGACATTTAGATTTGGGTGAGTTTCTTCATTTATCTGATGATAAACCACATCATCAGATAAATTGACATGCTGTTTTGGGAAACCATTTTTACTGATCATTTTAAAACGTTAGTCCTTTGATGCCCAAATACACCCAAATATTTAAAGTTTGGGTGTATTCTCTTTAAATCTTACTTCCTTTTACTTCACAAATGCTTATCATTAAAAAAAAATCCATTTTAAAGTGATTAACAAACGCAAATAAAAATAATAAAATAGAATTAAATGCTTCAACCGAGTGAAATAAGGAGAATTATGCGTATTTTTACACATTTATAAACCATTGCTTGTCTTACCTTTTCACTGCTCCTCTCGGAGTTCTGGCTGCTCTGAGGTGAAGTTTGAGGGATCAGGAGTTTGATGAACGGTAAAACCGACAGGAAACTCAGAGTCATTTGAAACACCTGAGACACTCGGAGCTTGCTGTCAGAATACCTGACGTACGAGAGCAGCAGGCCGGCTACGAGGAATAAGGCTACCGTCATCATGAGCTCCTTGGGAGCCAAGGATAAGACCATGTCAGACTTTTTATAGAGATAAGTCAAGCTCGCAATCCCCAGAAAGGTCCACATCTTTTTTTCTTATGGTACTGAAAGTAAAAAAAATAATAATTTGATGGAGGATTTGAGGAGAAACAGTTTTTTCTGGTTGGTAGAAAAAAAATCTGTGATAACAAATGTTTTGTTTCTCCAAACAGATCAGCCAACCCAAACAAAAATGTTAAATCATGATAACTTCTGTGTCCTCAGGTCTGTGCGATGCTGCTGAATATTTTATGATAATTAGAAAGACGGACTCTTCCTGGTTGGCTGGTATGAAGTCCCTCCTCCTCAACAGCTCGGCGGTCCAATCAGAAGTGACGTGACGGTGAGCAGAGCTCACGCTATCCTCTGATTCGACAGCCGAGCCGACACTGGGTCTCTCCAAGGCCTCTGATTGGACAGTCGACCTGCAGGACGGTAGTATGATGTGATGTCAGTGAAATGTGCGAGTGTCATTTATTTTAAACAGACGCTGAATGAGAGGCGACCTGCTGCAAAGATGAGTCAAGTTCCACGAGATCTATCACTCTGTACTGATGTGTGCGTTTGCTAAATCTCGTAGCCGCTGCTCTCCTGCTCCACCACCAGGCGAAAATCTGTTACCAAGGCAACTGATGTTGTGCATTCTGATCAAATATCAACAACTCAGAGCTTTCTCTGACTAGGTTTACATTGTGGTGTATGTGAATTACACCAGAAAAATTTGGTATCCAGAAAACAAGCAGAGTGAGAGATCATTTCGATGTCTACACAGAACGTAAATAAATTGACTCCTGTAAAAAAACAATAAACTGGACAAACAAACTCATACTGGAGGGAGCTTTAGTGGAAGGTATTAAAGATTATTTATTCAGCTAACTCGGACTGTTGGAAAAGATGTGGTAAAAAGTATAAGTAGAAAAAACCCTAATAGTCAGAACTTTAAAGTAAAAGCAATAAGTTGTGAAAATATCTCAAGACGTCCATACAGTTGAAACCAACATGCTTATTTTAGGTAAAACAAAACTCTACAAACAGACTAACACACACACGACAATCAGAGTTGATGATTTGCTAGGAATAAGTAGTTTCATTATTCAAGCCTTCTCATCCAAACTATTTCCTAGATTTCAGGAAAAGGAGAGAATAACTTAAGAGAATATAAAAATCATTATCCCAAACTTGTCCTACAAAGACAAAGTGCTGTATCTACAAATATGTCAACAGTTATTTGTTTTTCCCTTTCAATAACTCTAAACATCAAAAGATATTTTAAAAAAAATAGATAATCTCTGGAAAATGCATCAGGAGAAAGTCATCCTGTCCACCACCATAGCAAACAAGAAGGTGCTCAGGGCCGATCCTTGATGCGGTCCCACCTCCAATTTAAACCCATCCGTGACTCCTACTGCACACATTACTGCTGTCATGTTGTCCTCATACATATCCTGTACCACACAAACATAATTCTCTGCTGTACGAGACTTCCTCATGCAATCCCACAATTCCTCCCTCGACTCTGTCGTACGCTTTCTCTAATTCCACAAAGACACAATGCAACTCCTTCCGACCTTCTCTAGACTCCTCCATCAGCATCTCACAGCAAACATTTCATACGCAGAGCTCCTTATTGGCATGAAACCATACTGCTGCTCACAAATAGTGACACTTTTCTTAACCCAGTTTCTGTGTGGCTCAGAAGAATATCACAAAAAAGATAATTTTGCAAAAAAAAAGTCTTTAAATCTGCTTTTATTTCTAAAATTAGGTCACGTAACAGTTTTTAGGGATTTTAGGTCCGTCACAGAAAAAAAAACATACCATCGATATGAGATTCTAATATTTTAATATCTGTACGATATTATGCAGTCTAATAATAAATGGTGTGCAATCTGGGAATATATTATAAATAATATCTTATTCATCAAGCTCTGTTTGATTAGAACTGCATAAATGTTCAGATAAAAATGAATTTATTTCAGTGTGAACGCGTGTTTTAATGTAGCACAGTGAACATAAGTCATAATATAACCTCTCAGTTTGTTACGTCAAATGTCAGATGATGTCACTATCACTACAATCACACAGTAATACACACATTTATATTAGTTTATATTAAATTTAGACTGTCGCACATACTAAATCAACTCAGCTCTCTACTAATAAGGTTCAGTGTCTGTAATTGTGCTTCTTTTTTTTTTTATTAGTGAGAAATTCTTAATCCCAGTGGGATGACTTGGGTGTCTAAACTTATGTTGGATCAGCTGTTACTACGTGCGGAAAAGTAACTATATGTAATGATTGAAGATGGATTCAAACTTTTCTTGCTTCCCTGAAGTGACTTTGGGCTCACCGTTCAGCTTGATGAAGGCCTGAAACGAAATATAAAATATTACACATTTAGACCGTCATCTCTCACCATCTCTAGATGTAAGTCGTTTTTTAATCATTTTATTTTCATTATGTGGATAGTGTCAAACGTTGTATTCTCTTTAGACAAAAGGGTTTGGAGAGAAGAAAAAAGAAGGAAAGAAAAGAAGATAAAAAAGGAAAATTACAAATATATATATAGATAGACTGTAGATGTAAGTTTAATAAAACACAGAGACGAGCGCTGCTGAAATTGTCCAGTGTTTTGTAACAATCTTCTCTCGTCTCTCTAAAGGACATCATCATGCATTAAAAGTTTCTTTGACAAGCTTGAAACACTCAGATCCATATCACCTAGGAGAGACAGTTGAAAATAAATGATTTAAGTTGAATTTTATAAAACAATCACAGAAAAAACTGCTTATTTGTGTGAAAGCATTAATAGCATTCAAGAAAAGTGTTCACAAAGGTTTTGTGAGAAGCAAAATGTTTGTATTCTGTCATGAAGATCTTCATCTGAGACACATCCCATCCTCATACATTGGTCTCGTAACCATGGAAACAAACAAACAAACAATGATTAAAGTGCCTAAATAGCAAAACGTACCATTATCCTGGGAATGTTTCTTATCCAGATGATACCTGCCTCTGATCGCCACTTAGATATTCTACAACTTTGCTGAAGCAGCATCACCCTACACAGTCTGCCATAACATTATAACCACTGTTAACATTGCACCTGCCAGTGGGTGGGACTGAAGAGGCATCGAATGAAAATTTTGTCCGATGTGTTGGAATCATGAAAACTGGTCAAGCGCAAAGATTGGGCCAATGTCTGCTATGTTGAAAAGTGGGTCATAATATCTCCAGAACTAAAGATCTTTGTTTTCTCCGTCTCGACCAGTTAGTACCTGAAAGGTGGTCTCAGGAGGGACAACAACTGTTGAAACCGACAAAAGAGTAGTTAACGCCCATGGATCATTGATGAGGCATTGCTGTGCATGAGGAGTGAAGGCGGGCCCTACAGAAGAGCTACTGCAGCACAGACTGCTCAAAAAGTTAATACTGGTTCCGGTAGAAGGGCGTCAAAACAGACATTTTGCTGTGTATGGGGTTGCCCAGCCGAGGGCCGGTCAGAGGGACCATGTGGACCCCTGTCCATTGTTCAAGTGTTTACAGTAGGAATGTCAGCACCAGAACTGGAGCACGGAGCAACGGAAGAAGGTAGCCCAGTTTGATGAATCAGGATTTCTTGAACTTCATGTGAGCAGCAGATGTGTGCATGTCCCTTATCGGGGAAGTGATGGAACCAAGAGGCATTATGGGAAGAAGGCAAAAGACAGGGAAGGTCGTATAATGATCTGGGGATTGTTCTTCTGGGAAACCTTGAGTCCGACTATTCATGTTTATGTTAGTCTGGTACTACCTTCTAGTGTTCTCTACTGGTCATAATCTAATGGCAGTGGCCTTTCAGCAGGATAGTGCTCCCTGCCACACTGCAAAGATGGTCCAGGAATGGTTTCTTCTGAATTCCCTAGATCTCAATCAAATCGAACATCTGTGGGATGTGCTGAACAAGTCCGATCCATGGAGGCCCAATCTTAAAACGTCTGGTAATTACAGGACCTGCTGCTTAAGTCTCGGTACCAGATACCAAAGAAAACCTGTAGCGAATTGGGGGAACCTACACTATATTAGTCAGGTGGTTGTAATGTTTTGGATTTCTATATCCAGAATCAACAATTATCAAGTTATCAAACCCAGAATAAAATCAGAGGAGTGAGAGATAAAGTTCAGACGTGTACAACACACTGGAAATGGTTCTGTAGCTCAATAAAAACAAATCACTAATGGGTTCACCTCCATTTCCTCTAAAGTTGCAGAACCGTCCTCCACCTTCTGCCCGATGCCGCGACTGAAGCTGGAGTATCGCTCCTGTAAAACAAAACCAGTCAGACGGGAAAACAGGAAGAAGCCGGTTTCCTGAAAGTAATCCACCTGAAGACACAAATCAGTTTGACCTCTGCCCTTCACATATACAAATGTATGTATAAATATATGTATGTGTATAAATATATATATATATATATATATATGGATATATATAAACTTCATCAGCGTCTTCATTCAGGTGAACATATACCTTCACCAGAGCAGCCATGAGCCCATCCTCGATCAGGCGGACAGCGTTCCGGAGTCCCCTCGCAAAGGCGTCCATGGCGCCGATGTGAGCGATGAACAGGTCCTCCAGGTCTGTGGACTCTCTGCGCACCTTAGCGTCAAAGTTCAGGCCTCCTGGCTGCAGGCCACCTTGGTCGATGATGGTCTGCAGGAGAGGAGAGGCGGATAAAACACTGCTCTCTCCTCAACGACTGCGGAGAGAACTAAAGGGATGCCAGGCATTTTATTTCAAATCTGTCCAACGAGCGCCACCACAGATGGTCGTCCGTGAGATCACCGGGATTTATAAGGCAAGAGAGGCAACAGACATTAATAGGAATTTTACTGCTGCGCTACATGACGGCCGCGCTGTTCCCCTCAATGGAGCTTCATTACATCTTTATGATTATTCTCAAGTTTTTTCAGCCAGGAGCTCCTCATTAAACTTGCTTACTGCTACGGAACACAAAAACAGCCCCATAAACCCACTCTGGTCCACGTGTTCAGCACTAAACAGCAGAGCGACTCATCGGCTAGAAAGATTAGAGACTGGCAAACAGCTGCTAGACAAACACAGATACGGCACACAGCGATCAGCCATAGCATTATAACCACTGTCGGGTGATCGCAGAGCGGTTCTGCCGAAAAGGGGGGGACTTATGACAATAATGAGGAAGGTGGATTTAATGTAATGGCTGATCAGCATGTAACCTTGTCTGAGCAAAAACTATCACTATGCCCTTTAGCAGATATCAAGACGGCGCTTTCAGTTTTCAGCTGATTGACTATTAGAATATTACCTTTTACAAACCGCCGTGTAACATAAGTGAAAAAGAACTTGTGAGACATACTGAGTCTGAATCTTCCTCTTCCTCATCTTTGGACTCTTTCCTTCGAAGGCGACGAATGTATTTGTTCACAATTCTCAGACTCCATGAATTGTTTTTTTCATTTGACTTTTTTAGCGTTCTTGATAATATATTCCATAAAGAAACAGTAGAAAACCCGACCCAGTACAGAATAAACTACAAGATCTATATCCAAGGACATAGTTGTCCTAAGTTCTGGAAACTTGTGCTGATCTGAATAAACTCTATACCAAGTCACTGTGAGCAAACAGAAAATCCCCTTAAGCTCAAATGTTCCTGAACACATCAAATAAGCACATTGAAGACACCAATTATATAAATTCTCCCCTTTAGGCCAACTACAAAGAAGGACATTTCACAGGATTATGTCCAGAAGTTCTGAGGAGACGTGAATAAATTATTTCCCCGTCAGAACGGACAATGCTAATCTGACATATTGGTTGGCAGTTGCTAATTACATAATCTCAAATACCGCACTTATGTATAAATATTTAGTTACTTTTCAAAGCATAATTTTTCAGGGCCGCACCTTCATAAACGCCGACTACGCAGTTGCGTAGGGCACCCAGCCTGTAGGGGTGGGGGGGCACCGAGTCAGCTTGAATGGTCACCGTGTCAATAACATTTTTGAACCGCGGACACACAGCGAACATCCAAGACACTTTACGAGCCGCTCGTCCGCTCAGAGAGATAGAGCGAGAGAGAGAGAGAATATATGTAATTGCATGTACACACACATGAAGGTGGGTGGGGCACCAAAACCAGATTCCGCCTAGGGAGACCTGCATGTGTTGATTTTGAATGTTTAATGTTTCCGAATGGGAAAATTTTCACTGGCTAAATAAATGATTTAAAAACTTGGATTATCTGGAAAATATCACACAGCAGAAAAGAGGCTGATTTTAAGAAAATACGTCTTTTTCTCTGGTTCCCACCGAACGGCAATGCTATAAAACAGATTTATTCATCATGCAGATGTAATTACCTAAAAACAGACACAGATGTTAAAATTATAGTATTAAAGGCCTACACATTAATGCAGTGGTAACATTAATGCAAAACACGTCCTGTTTAATAATAAAACACTAATCGGGCTCATTCTACTGCACAATGAGTATTTTTACTCTGATAGATTAAGTATATTTTACTTATTATACTTTCATACTTATTTACTGTAAGGCTTTTGGTTGTACAGGAGTATTTTAACTGTGTAATAAGAATACTTTTACTCAAGCGAAGGATCTGAAAACTTGACCCTATTCGCTTTAATAGGGGGGCATTAAAATATTGGAATTATCTGCCCTCTGTAGTAGAGAAGTGATGATGTCACCACCTTTATCTGATGGGTTATTCCTCAGGATAGAATAAAAACAACAGACTGTTTGAGTAATCCGGCTCAAAGACAAACAAAGAAACCAAAAGCAGCAAATCTGATTCTTGGCAGAGGATCTCACCTTCATGACCATAGTGGTGTTCCTGATGTCCATGGGGAACTGGTCCGTGTCCCACCCCAGGTCAGGAGAGCCGGTGTTTGAGTCCACAGATCCCAGCATGCCAAACCTGTCCACCAGCCAGCAGGAAGAACACGGAAGGTGAGACATCAGGGCGCTTTAAGTTTCCACAGATGTTAAAGCGGGAATGTGAGTAACAGCCGAGACGTCTCACGCTGAAGCCACGACGATGTCGTGTTCGTACGAGTGTCCTGCCAGGGTGGTGTGGTTGGGCTCGATGTTCAACTTGAAGTCCTTCTCCAGACCATAATGCTTCAGGAACCCGATAACGCTCATAGCATCTGGAGAGGGAACTGAGAAATGTAAACTTCCGGATCAGGAGAGGAACATCTGTGAGGTCATGTGACCGTACCGTAGTCGTACTGGTGTTTGCACGGCTCCTTGGGTTTGGGTTCGATGAGAAACTGACACTTGAGCCCGATCTGCTCCTTGTACTCTGTTGACAAACACGAACCCGTGACATGAAGGTGTGCACCTACTGAATAAACTGGGATCAATGCCATCATCATGCACACTTACTGACGGCCATGTTGAAGAAGTCGGCCATGTGCTTGAGTTCAGCAGCAACATCCGTGTTATGGATGGAGTGGTATCCCTCCCTTCCTCCCCAAAACACTGATCAGACGATGACATGATGATGATGATGAGGCGGCTTGAAATCTTTTAAAAACAGTGACCCAATCATGACTCACCAAAGTTTTCTGCCCCCAGCTTCTTGGCGATCTCCAGCCCCTTCTTCACCTGAGCGCCGGCGTAGGCCAGGACGTGACAGTCGGGGTTGGTGGCGGCGCCATTCATGTACCTGTTGTCGCATCAGCGAGACAAATCCGTCTGAAGGATATGATTCTAATATTTCTCCTGCGGACTAAACTCCAAATTTATAGTATAAACCGTGACTCCAAGCCCTTCAAAGCAAAACACGGACCTCTGGTGGGCGAAGAGGTTGCAGGTGACCCACAGCACTTTAACGCCAGTCTGGTTCTGCAGCTGGAGAGCCAGGTCTGTTATTTCATCCAGGTTTCTGTTGGACTCCTCCAGGGTGGAGCCCTCAGGAGCCACGTCCCTGAGGAAAACAGAAGACCGGCGTCGCTCAGAGAACTGGAACCTCACATTTAATACCGCAGATTTCATTACAGATAAATATAACTGATGTCCTGCTTAACGGTTTGGTTGAGCTTGTTTTGACTCACCATTTCTTATTTCAAAACTGTGACTGAACCTCCTCAGAATCTGACCCAGTCGCAGCATAAGCATATACTAAAGAACAAGGGGCCAAGGATGGAGCCCTGGGGGACACCGCATGTCAAAGTGGCCATGAGGTGGAGGCATTAACCCAAAGACCAAACTTTTTTAGGACTTACTGAACAGAATTATGTGATTTAATACAATCAGAAAAGATCTAAAAAAGGGTCAAAAGGTTTTCTAAAAAAAACATGTTTTACCAAAAGGTTGTGCTAAACTAAATATATATAATAAACTCCTTTCCGTGAAACACAACATTTCATCGTGACATCATTTAACAAGTCTAATTTTCCTTTCTTACTATTTTAAAACAACATCATTCCATCATCTCCTACTGTCACCACATATCGACGTCGCCATAAACGACATTATCTGGTATGTGGGTGTTGACGGATGCAGTACTTTCTAACGGACCTAACCATATTCGTACGCACATTATCAAGTGTCGATTCACGCCAAACTCAACCAGAGTGGGTTGTCCGGCACATTACATGAAATGTAAAAGTGAAAACGAGAATGAAAGAGAGTCTTTCACATCATCAGTGGAATTTGAAAATGTTCAAATGTGACATAAAAGAAGTTAATAAAGCAAATCAATGCAGAACTGCGGATTAAACATGTATTCATAAAGGGCAGAGATGAATGGTGAAAATATCTACAAACTGTACTGTGTGTAATCTTTCAACCAATCCTGTTCAATACATGTTAATCTGCAGTTTTCCTGCCAGCTTCACCAAAGACACCGTTCCCCTGCATTGATCTTGAAACCTTCTGGAGACACTGAAGAATTCATCAGTCCGTAAACTGAGATACGCTGTCAGCTCATGTCATTTGTTGGGTCATACCTTGTGACATCACAGCCTGTTTTATGTGTTTTGGTCAAAGCGTGTTCATATTGTAGCAGACGAGAGAATTTCTTCAGATGGTACAAAGGTTCTGGTGTCGGTGTTCACACTTGTTTCACACTTGTTTTGTTTTTTTAAACTAACAGAGAATTCCAATTAGAGTTTGCGTGAATTGAAAGAATGTTGGAAAGTGTGAACGCGGCCTTAAACATAGAGTCACTTACCGGTCGTGGAATGTGTAATACTTGACCTGCAACAACGAGCGGAGAGAAACGTTCAGTCAATTATTCTGCCGTGTAATTGCGATGTTTTAATAAAACGGCGGTGGGGATTCCCCTCTCACTCCGAGCTTGGTGAAAAACTCAAAAGCAGCCTGGAGTCGCTTCTTGGCTGATTCCATCGGAGTCCCTTCATTCCAGGGCCGCTGGAGGGTTGGAAACCCAAAAGGATCAGCGCCTGAGAAGCAGAAAGGTCAAAGTTCAAACTGACCTGCCGACTTTGAGTCAGAGGAATCATTTTGTGTGTGACCTCTGCTGAGGTCAGATTAAATGTGTTGGCAGGAATACACAAAGGTCTTCATGAAACTCGATGTGAAGGAGGATCAAAGAGGAAGAACCAAATACACTTCAGAGCGCTTCCAGATAAAGGCGTTATTGAAGTTCTTTGACCATTTTTTTTGTCATTTACCCTTTAAACAGATGACTGAGGTTATGCTGCGTTCACATAACAAGGCGAGCAACACCAGCAACGATTATCTCCACCACCTCGCTGCGTCTTAAGCCATAACCAATACAAACAATCACCATAACTCACAAACTCTTGATTTGTATCTCATGTGGAAATGATGTGAAAAAAACTCACACACAGCCACATTAAGTTTGTTTTCCACGTTTGCATCAACTGATATCTGGAAAATCTCATCACTGATTTCCTGTCACAGCCTCACGTGTCTTAAAATATCCTCGTCATCACCATCACCCCGCAGGAACTCATCTCTATTCTTGGGTTTGCATCGACACTTGCATGTTTTCAATCCATGCAAAAACCCATAATATGTTTGATGTGCAGTCAGAATAAGAGTGTGGAGTTACATCTGGCTGCGGTTTTAGTGTCATTCACTCACATACCACTTGCAAAAAAACACGTAGAACCTGATAAAATAACCTAAAGGCAGGGTATAACTTGAATCTCAATACTGGGTCAGAGGTCACAGTACCAGTTCCACAGAAGGAGTGCCAGTAGCAGACTGAGAACCTCAGCCAGTCCTCCATCTTCCTCCCCATCAGCACCTGCACACAGGAACACGGACATCAGTCCAACAGACTCGAAACTCTGAGTTTAATAAAAGCGTTGATTCTATCTGACAAACTATCAGGATAATACACATCAAAATAAGGTTGGAAGCAAAATGTATAAACTTCCATTTTATTTTAGGTTTATTGGTACATTTATACTGCGTATTAGGCGTTTGCATTTAAAGGCTCAGCCAAGGAGAGTTTAAATACATCAAAATAACATATTTAATGTTTATATCACACATTGAACAACTTTTACTGATTCTCAGAATGATTCAACCACCTGATTATCATTCCTCATCAGAGCAGTCGTTAAATCAGATGTGGTTAAAATAAAGATCTAACCCTACATTACTCTTACTTTAGCAGGAAAGTCACTTTTCTTTTCGGTTGAAAGTCTAACATCACCGAGACCTTCCACCACTGCCGACCCAAAATGACAGAATGAGCAGCTCCTGAAGCTCAGAACCTTCTAGAAGTAACACAGAAGTTTTGGGATTCTGTTCTGTGGAGCAGTGAATCCAAACTAAACTTTTGGGGCCTACGGATTAGCGAGATAGCCTACACCAAGTAGCCATAATGACCATTGACAAGTGAAATCGGATTAACATTGTTTAACTTATGAAAATGGCAACGGTCATGATTTTAATTTGGCAACCAGTGACTGTTTTTTTCATCCAAGGTTGATGTGAAGAAGGAAAAATGGTCAACTGAAGGATCTTTGGGCGATTTAGAGGAATCTTCAGGTCTTGTTGTGTGTTCCCAGTCTGCAGTGGGTAGAAATAGTGGGCGTGAACCTGCGATGGCTTCATCGGTGCCCTTGTTGATGGATCCAACAGAAGAACTAATGTAGCACAGATTGCTGAGAAGAGTTAATGCTGATTCTGACAGAACGGAGTCAGAACACACTGTGAAACACTGAGCTGTTTTAGGAGCAAAAAGGGACCTTGACAATAGTAGGCAGGTGGTCTTATTGTTATGGCTAATCAGTTTATGTCGAAAAGAACACTGTGCCCACAGTGAAGCGTTGCGGTGGTTCTGTGATGCACTGAGGCTGCTTTGCTTCCCCTGACGCAGGTAACCTACAGCGTGGAGACGGTCACATGGATCCCATCAGGTATGAGAAAGTTCTTCCATCTGAGAGGAAACTGAAGTTTGGTTAAGAAGTTCAATGATCCAAGATGGCGTCATAATCCACCATTGCCTGGTTTCCGAAGTTGCCTGGAACAATCTAGAGTGGCCGTTGCAGTCACCTGACTTGAACCTTATAGGACATATCTGGTAAGAAGCTGGTTTCAGCAGGTAGACCCAGGAATATTGCAGAATTTTGGCTCCAACGGATGGGCTAATATTCCTACGTGTCACATTTCTGGAATCGCATTTGCAACAAGTGAAAGCAGCAAAAGTGTCTGTAGAAGCTAGAGATGCTGGTCATTAAGGGTTGAATCCAGCAGAGTTTTGTGTTATATTTGATAAAAACACTTACATGCCTGCTGGTATGAGCATTTTAAACATTTCCTGTGTGATTTAGTTTACGCAAATTGCTGTTAAATGCGCAACTTTGGCAACCAACCTATTATACAATGTGGGAATGTCTTTATTTGACTCCTACCTCCTCCGCATTGTAGTGTTTGAAGCACATGACGTCACCGGCCTCAGCTGTGGGTCGGTACGGGATCGTGGGAATGCCTGTGCAGCGGGAATGTTTAGTTTTAATGAAATGAAACAAGTCTGCAGAAACATAGAATCTGATTCCAGAACATGTGTCAGTATTTTTATACTGTTGGTTGGACTCATTCTTACTGTTTTAAACATCCACAGACTGAAGCACTCAGACCGGATGTTTGCGCCGAACCCACTGGTTCCAGCGTCAGACACACAACAAACAAGACTTTCATTGTTTACGTCTCACTGGTCATCCAAGACTTTATGCAAACCGTAAACAACAACAAACACTTAAAAGCAGTGACTAACCCGTGAAGAATTCCTCCTGCGCTGACATTTCTACTTGTCAAGTTGTACGCTGCTGCACGTCCACGTCCTCGCGCCTGATCAGGGTGCGGTTCTGCTCTGATCCACAAGGGGGCAGTAAAACCTTAAGAAACCATAAACTAAAAAGGTATGAAAAGTTCCTCATACAGCTTTAAACTTGTTTTTTTTTAATTCCTGCATTATATTAAACCAGGTCTAATGACCAATTTTGAACAAAAAAATTACAAACAACTTTTACAATAATAAGAAATAAAGATAATATTTTTATTAATTACTTTTGAATTTTGATGTCATTAAATCTAATCAGGAAAGTTACAATTTGGATAGATGTTTTGGAATTGCAAATAAAATAGAGACATGTAGTAATACGATAAAAGTCGAGAAGATGAATTTCAAAAATAAGAAATGTGGTTAATTGTGGTCTATTTTATATCGCCGTCGTCATCATTTATGGGAAAAATGGTTCTGAGTTCTCATGGGTTGATATGGAGCTTTGTTTTAAAAAAACATTATCAACACAACAACAAAAAGGTTCGAAATGACACAGTGGACAGGTTAACCTAAAATACAGAGAAAATACCAATATTGGAAATAAACTCATCTGAACTTGTTGCTGCATTTGTTTTGTCAATCCCAGATCCGGTTCAAGTCGGTAAGCAGAATATGATTAGAATCCCTACAACAGTAAATATACTAACTGTTATATACTATATACTGACTATTTTTAGTATTTTATGATTCATGCACTGTAAATCTAACACACCTATTATCAGTTTAATAGCCGTTATTCTCATATTTTCTGTTTTTATTCCTTCATGTTTTATAGATAAGTCTCCAGACATTAACTCTTCCTAACTCTCATAGTTTACAAACTCCTTCATTGATCCTCCTTCCTCTTAGAATCTGATTTTTATTTGTTTGAAACTCTACCATTGGTTCTTTAAACATTGAAAACTGGATTAAACATAACAGGATGGAGACAAATCAACAATAATAAAATGAAATGAACGGCATTAAAACCATGTCCCAGAAGTCTTTTGTTAAAAAAGGTAGGTTTTGAGTTATTTAAAGAATATTATTAATAATTGTTTGTACATAATTGTAAACAGTCAAGGACATAGACTTGCATATATTCCCTAAGTTTGGCATATATAAAAAAACTACTCTGTATTTAAAACATGACGATGTTGCTCTTATTTGTATTGACTAAAGTAGCATGTGCAGAAAACAAGTTTATTCATTTTAAATAAATGTACTTTTGTTGGAATAATACAGTATTTCATACGTTGGAGCTCATGGTGTCCTACAGTTAGATGCTTCTATTTCTCACAAACTTCTCTTCTCTTATTTCTGAGAAATACGAATCACATCTTAGAGGATGATTTAATTTCCTTCTGAAACTTCAGTATGTCTTGGGGAGGATATTGAGGCCGATACAATTCGTTATCCTCCTATGAAAACATTCAAATATGGTTTGATACTTGTACAAAATATGTATCATTCATACTTTTTCTTATCTACGTTCTAATATGGCAACTTTTTAAGCTTTCACAAGTCATTTACAAGGTATTTTAACAGTCTCTTTACTTAAAATATTGTAATTTTTAATTAAAGCTGTGGTTCCCTGTAAAATTACAGTAAATTCTGGACCATGTATTCTTGTATTGCACCGAACTTTAACTGCACAGTAACCTTAATTCTCCTGTTTACTGTTTATTTCTATGACAGCTTCTTATATGCATCTTCTTTATGGTGCATTTTGTGTTCTTTCATACTTTGTCTTAATGTATTTTATGTGTTAATAAAAGACTAAAACACAAAATCATCTGCCGCGTGTTTATTTTACAATGGTGCTCTTAGAAAAGATCTGATGCAGAAACATCAACAGAGAGAGAAAGATAGAAATGAAACCAGGACACCGTCCACATATACTCATAAATACGTACACTATGAACACGCTTTGGAAAAGACAACGTGATCCTTGACAGCCTTTGGTTTAGAACGTACATTCCGACAGGTGGAGGGAGAAGTTCTCTCTGCACCTTTGAAGCCCTATCATAGTTTGTGTTGGTACAGATCGTACGCTGCAGCCACGACGCCGTTCGCCTTCTCCCATCGACCATGATTGGTTTTGCATTGCCAAGGGTTGTTTTTTTCTTTTCTTACAACCCTGATTTTCAGAATGCTGAACATTTTTGTATAAGATAAAGACAGGATGGAAGGCAAAACAAAAGTGAGCAAGCGAGCGAGCGAGCACCAGGCACTGTAGAGCGAGGCACTTGAGCACCCAAAATCTCTGGGGTGGCATTGTGACGTTTGGCACATGAGGGTGGCATCATCGCACTTTGACTCGCCTGTGTGTGTGTGTGTGTGTGTGTTAACAAAGCCTCGTCCCCCCGGGGGGGTTCTCACCGACGCTGCCGTCTCCGTTGGACCCGTTGAGCATCTTGAAAACAAAGTACCGCCGCTGAATTACTCACATTCATATATTTACACATCTGCCACGTAAAGTTCATCCTCTTGTTATTCAAGGGCTTTGAGATGGAGGTCAGCGCCCCTCCATCAGGTGACCACTGACGAGCCGTCCACTCATGGAAGCATGCTTTGCTCTGTTTTACAGTCTGTTTTGTTTTTTCCTCTCTCCCACACCAAGCAGCGGTGTGTCTGTCACGTCTCAGGCTCCTCTGGGTGAAGCGATCGCGGGCGGAGCTGACGGGAGCTGCTACGACGTCGGAGGGTTCGGCAGGCTGCCGCTCTTCTTGCCTTTCTTCTTTTTCTTCTTCTTCTTCTCCTCCTCCTCGCTGCGGGGCTTGCAGACGCAGCAGAGGATGCAGGGCGAGGCCAGGAGGAGGAGCGGCGAGGTCACCAGGACCACGATGCTGAGCCCCACCAGGATGCCCACCACCTGGAGGAGAACCACATCCTTAAAGCAGCAGTAACCGACTGGAGTACGTTTATTATATTTCTATTGTTAATGTTTTTATTGGTTTATGGTCTATCCTAGCATTGTGTTTTACTTGAATGGCGTTTGTGTTGTCTGAAACAGTTGATGGATGCCCTGTACTCTTAAACTCCAAACCAAATCCACCTGAATCTGAACCTAGTTCATATTTTACTCACTAGGGGGAGCTCTCTTTACAAATAACACTGTTTTTCGGAAATAACCCCGAGTTTAAGTTGGGGAGTTCCATGAAGTGGATTGTTTGTACAACGCAGGGGGATTGGGGGCTTTTCCGGAGTCATAACCTTGTTCTCGCGGGATAACGGCATAGACTTAGTTCTTCTTCGGGATTAATTGTGAGCGTAACTGAAACAACAATCTCAGTTTGACCTGTTTCTGTCTGAACATTCTCCAAGAACTTGATTTGCATAAAGTTGTGACCTCAGCCTGACCTTAGAGACCTTCGCTTCGTCACCCAGCATATGCTCTTTTTGCTGAATGTGCAGAACACAAACGCTTTCGGTGGAGGAAGTGAAATTTTAAAACAATCCCAGATATTTGGGACGTTCAGACGTCCATGTCTTTTTAGCCGTTCGCTGTCTATACGTTGTCATGGATACCAACTAATAGATGTCTACGCTGCTCTTTAAATGTCCCACCCTTAAACGTTGAGGGAATGTGAAGGAAATAGAGCCGAGCGAATCTGTGAAGAGAGGAGCAGAACAACCTACCGGACCTGTTCGGCGAGGGTGTAACCGAGTCTGTCATGAGTTGTTTTGACATTAAGCACTGCAGACAGACTTAGATGCAATCGGGGGGTTAGTTGGAAACCTGATACGAATCATGTGATTTTGGCACCAGGGCAGTTGAGAGAAAGTAGGCTGGCTGTTGAGTTTAAAGAAGTACGTCATAACGGGGAAAGCATGTGAGATTACTTAAGATTCACTCCTGATAAAGGATTGATTTGAAACTCTGTTGTTAAACAACAACAAGAAGAAGAAGCTATAACGGACTTTCTGTGTCTCATAAAAGATGTCCAGCGTGAAACGTAGCAGACCAAAGATTACAAGTGTTTCTTCACATTGACTTGGTGAAAGACAGTTTAGTGTTTTGTTTTTTTAAAGGTCAATTTCCGATTGGGTTTTTTAGTTTTATTCCTGTCCAGGGCGGATTCTCACGGTAGAGGATTTGAACACCAGCTACACTAAATGACCAGCAGAGACTCCAGCTGCCATGGGGTCCAAAATCTTTGACATCTAATCTCAGCAGTAAAATCAAAGAGGTGACTGAAACAACCTGCCACCAGTGGTTGATTGATGACCTCTGCAAGCTAATGAACCTTTACATTGATTACAAGCATGTGATTATTATATTTATGCTTATTTTATGCACTTTGCCTTCAAACCCCTCCGACTGGTCTGTTCTGTAAATGTGTTCAAGCTGGGATGTTCTTGCCACTGAAGGAGTTGCAATTTTTCTCTTCACTGTTCAAGGGAGAATCTAGCAGAATCCAAAAAATACATTTTCATTATTTAACTAGGCCTAAGCTTTTATCCATGGCAGCAAAGGTACTGTACATCCGCCAAAAGTCCCCAACCCCCTGCCTTGTGTATATATATACTGTAGATCTCAAGTTGACTCATATGCAATTTTTTTTTACTAAATTGGTTGCCAAATTGTGGCAATTAAAAGTTTGCCGAAAAAGCCCCGGCTTAATATCCGAAATATGCAACCAATCTTTCCCAAAATCAATCCAGTCCTTCCTCGCTCTAAGGTCTATGTGGGTATTAAATGAAAATGAATGTGAAAATTATCAATGGAATAGCTTTTGAGTTATCGCGTTAAAATGAAGGATCTGTGGCGGAAGCTGTGACGAAACTTTTCGTGGTTGGAATTAAAACCACGAAGTGTCCGGATAAAACAAAAAACAAACTTCTGAGGCCTTCAGGTTCTCGAACAAATCCCTCTTCTATTAAAACAAACGAGACAACTTTTGATGATTGTCATATTCTTTAACCAATCGGGTTTGAGATATGTCATTCTGGGTGTGTTCGTTGGCTCACAGCGTGCTGCTACCTTGCCTAGCTCCCACGTCGTCACTATTACCTACGAGGAAGGTCGGTTGCTGCGTAATGTTGAGCTTACATCATATTTACACAATAGCATGTTTGGCATTGAACATCCCAGTATCCACTGACTCTGCTGAGAGTCAGTGGATACTGGGCAGCATAGGCTGTCAGCACTGGCCTCCATTGTCAGTGGAAATGGAACTGAAAGGTACCGGTTTCCTGTACGACTGCCTCATTAGGCTGTTTTTAAGGAAAGAGAGGTGGATGGACTTCCTCTTCAGATGATGAACAGCTTTGTGCAGCTTCTCTTTTGTTTGTACCCGATGGATTTTGATGGATCTTAATGAACTGTTGATTATTGCTGGCTTCAGAGGGTTGCTGCTGTTATAATGTGAATGTGGTCCAGATTCAGTTGCTGCCAGTGTACATTTGGGCAGGTATGTTTATGCCCAGCATCTTGGCTGGGGTCTGGGAGAAAACCCTGTTGAATCCTGACTGTGCTACCAACATTTGTGGTACTGTTGATTTCTTGGTGGTGGTCTGAGCAAATGCGACTGGTGTTTGACAGTTTCACATTGAGTTAAAGCGGTTATTTGAGATAAATATGATACCTATTAGCGATGCAGTATGATGTAATTTGTTTAATAGTGCTACAACCTTGATGGTTTTGGTGTGTGTTCATGCAATTAGTGTTTATCTTTCAGGTTTCCAAGGTTTAACCTGGTTTGAAACCCTTTATTCCACTAGTCTCTTTGAATACGGGCTGAGTATGTAGCCTGACAACAGCCTGTAGCTTCATTGAGTGAGTGCAGAGTTGAAGACCCTTGTGGAAAATACACGGCCCGCCACTGGTCTCAAGGCATCTGATGAGGAGATTCGCACTATCAGACTCCCATACATCTCCACTGACCTACCAGACCAGAGGAAAAAAAATGGCTGCAAAATCTCTTCACTGAACCGAACAGCTCATTTCTTACAGCAAACCTTGACCTCAAACCTTGACCTCATTGGGAGCCGCCGTTTGGGAAAAAAATATTTTCGAGATCTTTTATCATTGATTTTCTTTAAGATGTTTAAACCGACTATGTCTCACAGTACCTGCGGGAGTTCTATCCTTTGGGATATTGAATCCTTTGCATATTGTGCATATTTAATGTAAGTGACACACGCACTGTGGAGGCAGTTGGTGCTTGGCGGCCTGACTCTTCATACTTGACAGTGTGATTATTTGGTTTTTTCTCCAGTGTTCACATACTTCTACAATACTAACTCCTATGTGTTTCTTAATCTTCACTAAATTCAAAATACTACATTCTTTCCATGTATTAACCCCTCTTGCTGGAACCGGTTTTTGTGCTACCTTGTCGCGGTTCCGCTCTACGTGTACCGACCAACATTTGTTGGACTTGGCGTAGATGCATGACTAAACATGATGTGTTCACTGACAAGCGGACACATTAGGTACAATATCAAACAACACAAGTGAGAAAACGTCCCTTAGAGGTTCTAAATGTGGATTATTTTACCGCTCAATTTTAACGGAGAAATAAGCAATGACACTGAATGATTGATTACCCAGCAAACCACAGTGCGTGAGGGAGCTCTAATATCTGCCAGAGAACCTCACCTGTGTTCTGTTCCACATTACCAAAGCCCTGGAGTGTCCAAGCTTGTTTTTGCACGATCCTTTATCGTAATGCCTCAGGAAAATATCCCCCTGCAATCATAAAAAACAAGTTCAGGCATGAGGCCTACTAACGCCGCGGAGCAGAGGCTGAGACTCTGGACAGGTGTTGAGGCGGCGTAGTGATTTTTCTGCTTCAGATTAAACCAGTGCATCACATATGGGCGCTGGGAAGGAGGGGAGACTCACATCCAGACTCTGCAGACAGTACCAGCAAAAGGTGTGTTTGCAGTTCCTGCACAGCATCTGAGCACAGCCCCGGTTTCTCTGAATATAGACGCCACACACGGGACACTGCTTGATGGACATGTCTGAGCTGCTGGCAGAGCTGGACCTGAGAGAGAGAGAGAGAGAGAGAGAGAGAAATCTTCATCTAGCTGCAGAGTTAAGGTTCAGTGATCGCTTTGAACGAGGTTAATTATTTTATGATACAAAGGTAAGACGAGGTCACATCCTAAAAACTTAAACATTCAAGACGTTATTTTTAGTGGCACGCATTCAATAGAGCAGCTTGGCTTCCCCGTTATCGCCACACATCAAAGACATCAAGGTCTCACGTCAAAAAGTACATCAAATTCTTTTGCCGCATGTTTTTTGTTGTTGTTTTTTTTAGATCTCCACTTACTTTGTTGCTTCTATTCTATTAATCGTTTTGGTTATATTTTCGTTCCAAACGTTCACTTTTGGTTTGGCAGCTCATTTTTTTTTGTTACATTTGCATTATGCTACGATATACTGAACCTTATCGTTACGTTATTGCAATTGTTCTTGGGCTCAGTGTTGCTGCAACAACTGCAAAGTACCCTACAGAATTATTGGGCACCATCAAAAAAACAAAAAACAAGGAAGAGTAAATTAATGCAAATAATGTCCTTTGTGTGTGTACCTGTGATCTTTAATTCAAATTATTCACAGAATCTAACCTTTGACTCGAGTAACACTAAAGACATTACATTCTTAATGCAAAATATGTGTGCCACAATCCTGCATTTGATATTTGGCAGCTCCTTCAGGTTCTGAGGTCCACACTTGTGGACTCTCCTCTGCAGCACATCCCACAGATGTTCTGTGGGGTTGTTCAGGTCAGGTGACTGGGATGGCCGTGGCAAAACTTCTATTCTGTGATCTCTGAACCATTTTTGAACCATTTTTGAGGTGAGCTTCAGATCATTGTCCTGCTGGAAGGTCCAACCACGGCCCGATTTAAGTTTCCTGTTTTCACCCAATATCCTCTGGTATTTTATGGAGTCCATGGTGCCATGCATCTTAACAAGATGTTCAGGGCCTTTGGGAGAAAAAACGCCCACTAGCATCAGAGATCCACCACTGGACTTCACTGTGGGGATGAAGTGCTTTTCTCTATGACTGTCTCCGTTGCTACACAACAACCATCTTAGATGTTTGTGTATATATACTGTATGTGTCACGATGTTAGTTTTATGTTAAAATGCAATGTTATTTGTTATTTTGATACGTGAATAAAAAATCAAACTTTTGTAAATAATTTGAATTAAAGACCAAAAGCAATAAAGATATTTTTCCAACATTTTATTTTTTTTAAAGGGTGCCAATTATTCTTGAGTTACTCTTAACACCTAATTGAAAAAAAAAGAGTAAATAAATCAGAACATATTGCTTATATATAGCTTAGCTTTTGCATTTGGGATGTGAATAATCTCAGCCACTATAATAACATATCTAGATAAATGGGATTCATTCTTTCATATTTACATTTTTTTTGCAGTGTCATAGCTCACTGCAGAGTTTGACGTTTCACTGCAGCGCAAGGGTTCCTGGTTTGCAGTGAATTAACTGGCTCAGAGCCAACCCTCCTCCTCCTCCTCCTCCTCCTCCTCCTCCTCCTCCCCCTCCCCCTCCCCCCGTTGGCACCGAGATAATAGAATTCTAATATAAGTCAGTGACGGACAACCCGATGACATCAGTCGGTCTGGCAGAACCAAAGCCTGAGGCGCCACAACAACGAAGCTATACACCAGCGAGGTCACAGAGGTCACCGCTGGGGAATACCCAGACATAAATCCTAAAATAAAGATTCTATTCTCTGCCCACCAACTGGGAGATCACTCAATCCCTTGTATGTGTGCCAGTGAAATACTTCCACAAGACAAAGTCAGGACTTTATATACTCAAATAGACGATAGGGTTTGAAAATAAAATGATGGCGTTCGTAGAATAGGAGGTCTTACGGGTGTATTTCCCAGAATACGTCTCTACTGACTCAGTATGTTGAATTCATTCTAACTTTTTTCTGCATTTTGTGTAACTCAGACTTTGTGACTGGAGGCGGTGGACGGCTCACTGACCTGCTGTCACGAGAGGACGACACCACGGGCAGATTCTTGGGGCAGGAATGGCTGTCCTGCCAGGGTTCTCTGCACCCCGAGCAGAAGGTGTTACGACAGGTCGGGCAGGAAACAGCGGTGGGCCGGCCGTCAGAGCTCGGCGCGAAGCTGCACATCGCCTGGCATTCCAGCGCCGGACACCAGGTTTTAGTGGGGTCCAACCTCACTCCTGCAGAATTCAAAGAAGGTATGTGAGCGTGCGTTTCCTGCATAGGGCAAGTAGCTGAGAAACTATATCTGAAATAAAACGTTTTACAAGCATTCGCCGGTTCATGTTCCTCATATTGGTGGTTTTTCTGTTTGTCAGTCTGTTTTATTTCTGGTAGGATCGAGGTCATACAAAAAAATCTGAAAACATTTCCATGAAATTAGTCCGGAGGACGGGCCTTGGGCCAGATTTGACCCAGGATCCTGAATAAGGGGCGAATCCATTCTTTGACATTTTCTGAAATTTCCCCACAAATAATGATGAAAGTAATCTGACATTTTTAGAAGGTATCTTATGAGTGGGGGGAATTGGTGAGGAACCCAATACAAATACAGATCCACCTGATTTAAATCTTTCTTACAACTCCAGTACCTTTAAATTATGGTTATGATGTAATATGAGGTTGAAGTTGGATCAGGCTTGGTTCATGTTCTGGTGACTGTTGGGCTTTGGGGAGGCACAGAACAGAAGCACAGTGGGTAACCACAGCAGCCTCACAGGAAGTCTTCTCCTGTGGTTTTTTGGCTTCCCTTCAGCTTCCTCCCACCGTCCAAAAACAGGCGTATCAGTGACTCTAAATTGCCTTTAGGACAGAATTTGAGCGTGAGTCTGTCTCTATGTGTCGACCCTGTGATGAACTGACTACTTTGTCTAAGGGTGGACCTGCAGCTCAGCGTACAACGGCCCAATTTGACCTCATGGTCAATCCACCGCACAATCAGATCACATGTCTGATTGACGTCCTCTCAGGGTTAAAATGAAGCTGTTAGGAGAAGTGACGTCCACCGCTGCTGAAAGGGCTGACTGGAAACTCTCTGCTGGTGTGGTTTCGATAAACAAGTTTTAACTTGAAGTGCAGTGTTGAAATTTTAATCCAAACATATGTTTTGTGCGTATGACCAGTTTAGGGATCTTTGAAGCGTGGGGCTCCTCCTGTTTCCTTTTAGTAAATATTTGTATATAACGGGATTCTACTTCAATTTTACATCTATGAGCTCACATCTGAAATCACAATGTTCATTTTCCCTCTTCAAAATGTTTCATTGTAGATGTTCTGGGTTGTTATAGTAAGAAAAAGCAAATTTTCTTTGGTTGAAATCTAAAAATTAATTCTTTATTGTTTTTAGAGATGTTTCGTTCTGAATGTTAATAAAGGGAAATACATCATCATCAGATCACTGAAGTGATGTTGTGCTGGAAAAAAGATTCCAAATATAGACATTTGAAACATTTTTATATGGTATATATATATATATAAATACTGTATTTTATACTCTACTACATCTCAGAGGGATAAATACTGTATTTTATACTCTACTACATCTCAGAGGGATAAATACTGTATTTATAAATACTGGTATATCCTGGAAAAGCCCCCAATCCCCTGCGTTGTACAAGGATTACCAACCTCAAATTAAATGAAAAGTTTTGTTTAAAAAAAAAAAAAACTCACCCTAGTGAGGGAAATATGAACCATTATAGTAAAATATGTATATATATGTATATACAAGATAGATTGCCACGACTTGATTCTGTTGCACCAAATTTGAACTAAATCGGACAAACTTTTAGAGACAATGCTCCCCCTAGTGTCGGATATAAGCAGCTGAACCTGTCCAAAAATCAATCCAATTCTTCCTCATACTAAGGTCAATGGTGGCTAAAAACATCAAATGTGAGCATGTTATTTATGTTGTCCATAAGAAACCTTCCAAGTATTCCATTTCACAACCACAACAAACTGCAGCTGGAATCATCTGACTCAGATTCCCATCACCGCTTTCTACTTTCATTATGAATTATAGCAGAGGACGTTGGAGAAAGAATGAAGTGCGTAACAGCCGCACTTCATTCTTTCTCCAAAGTAAGGAGTCTCATGATTTGTGGCCAGAGTAAACAATAACTATTGTGGGATTCCCGCTGTGCTGTGCAACAGGGGAAACCAAATGTAGTTCCAAGGCAAACTAATCTCCGACCGCCATCTGTACATGTTAGCAGAAGCTTCTAAAAGCAGTTATTCTCTTTTCTGCCCACAGAGATACATTAACATCATAGCTTCTGCAATTTATTAGCTGTGAAACGCCTGTTTTCTCCAATTTAACTGAGTTGTAAAACTTTATTCCTCACACATTTGTTACTTTCTGCTGGAAAACGTGACGTGTAGCTGCAGGTATTAAAGCCTTTCTGTCCTTCGGGGTTAGACAGGGAATAGAGGACATGATATCCCAGGCATGTGGGGCTCAACGCTCACTGGGGATGCTCGGGGTGTTTCCACCAGCTGAACTGCGACCTGAAATAGCCCCCCTGCCCCTCAGCGGACATCAGTCAGCCCGCTAATACAACAACACCCACCTCTCTCGAACTTCAGCCGCTGATACAGCGCCGCCTGATCTTCAAAGGCCAAGCCAGCGATCTGTAATCACACAGAACAGAGAGGCTCTTCAGTCACATTTGATGACTTTAATCGCTCACATTTCATGCTTAATACGCAAGCGTACTAAGCAACCATTCAATGTTTCTCTCATGTGTGGTTTCATATGTGCAGATCATTTAAGTAAATGCATGTTGCGATAATGCATTTTTTTTTTTTTGATGAGCTCTGTAGTCACTGCATGGTTAACTATTTTACTATATTTAGCTAATGGATTAAATAGCTGCCAAATATCTGTGTTTGCATGGTGTTAACACCTTCCTGCTGCAATAAAGACAAAAATAACGATAATAACTCATCTTGCTCGTATGGAGTATTTTTTCCAAAGTCCTATGGATAAAAGCCCCAATGCATGATGGTCAATTTTAAAGTGAGTCTATTCTGAGCAGTTGCTGAGACAACCAACCTGGATGTACTGGTCACCTAGCAACCGCATTATTTCTAAGAATCGTTCGTTAGTGAAAAGCCATTAAAGGAAACCAGAGTTTTCCAAAGATGGCGTCTCCCACAAAATCATCAGTATCAGACATCTTCTCCATTCCTTTGCTGAGAAGAGAGTCGTCCATGTTGTTTCAGATATATATATGCAACAGAGATGATGACAAACTTTATCAGTCTTTTTAAAATCATCTATCCCTTGAACACACACAAAAAAAAATTTTATTTCAAAAAGGACAACTGCTTCTGATGGCAAATTCATTTATAATGTCTGGTGAAGCTATACAGTTTGCCAGATCCCCACAAGATGACCACCCATAATGAAATTAATATAAACTTTGAAAACCTCAAAAAACATAATTGATATGTTTAATGTAAGTTGAGATTTAGCTAAACTGGATTGCAAATATGATCCAGACAAAATATTTTCTCTGTTACTTCAATGTCATGCTTCATAATTCTCATTGAATTTAAATAATTAAAGGTATAATGTGCAAAATGTAGGGGTGTCTCTTAGAATAAATGGATAATAATTCTCATAACTATGTTTCGTTAGTGTGTAATCAGCTGAAATAGGATTTCTTTTAACGTCAGCTAAGAAAAAGGCATATATATCTCCAGAGCGAGTGGGTCCTCTTCCTTCCAGGCCGCTATACCATCTTTGTGCAGTCATGAACGGACAAACCCAATGCTGGCTTTAAAGAGGGATTTGAGTGTTTATATAGGTTGAAGTGGCAGAAAAACGCTGAAAAAGTATTCCATGTCTAAAACTCAACAAGGACAAACAAGAGGAATACATTGTTGCCGGCTAAATACTGTGTTTTGTCAAATGGAGGATCATACTGACTACTTACAACAAGAAGAAACAACAGAGTGAAACCTCCTCGTCAAAGATCCACCGTCTATCACTTGTTACAAAAGCTGCAAGATGACATCAGCATACGATCACAAAGTAAACAAAGGGCACATAAACCAAATGTTTTTTTAAACCAATATTATCAAATAGGAATAAATGAATTTTAGTTTCTTCAGTTAAAACTAGACTGCAAATAAAACTTTATATCAAACAGAAGCCTAATTTCTTACCGGATTATCGAGGCTAGAAATAACACTCCTCACATCATTTTTAAATGAAGTGAGAAATCAGTGAGTCAGATGGGATTGGTTTGAATAAATGCGGAAATGAGTGGCAGATCTTCCACTTGTTTTTGCAAAAGCAGTTTAAGCTTCTCCTTTGATGTGTTCACAGTGTGGGAGTCACCGGGTGTCATAGCTCATGGAGTTTTTACTTTTTTGCCTGACATTTCACATTACCCTGTTTTCCTTATCAGCCTCACAAGAATTTTCTCAGACCTGTCATCACGGCGGGAGACGCGGGAGTTTCGCAACACTTCATCACAGATAATCCTCCAGCTGTAAAACCAAGAGGGTGGAAATCCAAGGCGACGGTGACCCGGCGCGTAAGCGGCCGACTGAGACATTCAAATCAGTTCTTTTAAATGTTATATTTCTATTTTACAGCTTGTTTCACTCACGACCTACATGTCGCTGTCTTAAAACAGGGCATACCTCAGAGTCCAGGAGCTCTCCAGGCTTTTGACAGGTCATATCTGGACAGGTGATGGGTGCCCCCCCGCCCTCCATGATGGCGAGCTGAACATACTGCTGCAGACACTGGGGAAGCAACACAGAAGCAAGAGGCTTGATAATGAGAAGAAAAAAAGAGATCTGAATTCATTCATCTTGCCCCCGATGTCCTAACACTTATTTAATGATAATACATTTTATCCATGGGCGCCTTTAAAGACACTTAAGGTCACATTACTGACCCCTACAACACTAATGACCACAACAAATATTCAAATATTACACCATACGTCATACTGCTGTATTATTATGTTCATTTTATTTCATGTTTCTGTTTGGGTGGAGAGATTTTATACAATAATTCTACCGGGACTTTTTGTTTTTTGCCTCACTCCTGCACTATACACTAATATTTTCAAAATAAATAAATAACCTTAAAAGCCTAAACATAAAGACAAAAGTAAAACACTATGCAATAAAAGCTAAAATAATTACAAATGCAAAACTTTGATCTTTGTTGCCCCTACAACACAAAAACCCAACTCCTGACACCCGATCGGAGCTGTGTGAAGAGAAGTCCATGTAAACGTGAGCTCTTATCAGAGCACACATGTCAAAAGTCACAGTCGGCCTCAGCCATGAAAAAAAAAAAAAAAGAAGGGTAGTTTGATCTACTGGAGAGTTGCAGTAAAAATGGAAACCCTAAAATGTCAGTTGTTTGCATGATCAAATGCATTGTCTCATTTGGACATGCAAACCGGTGCTCATCAGGTACTTTTGCATAACGTGTTACGGGCGTTCATCCCTTCAGCCGGCGCGGAGCAGATCCTTCTCGTTCTTAAAGAACAACTGATAAGCCCAGTTTACACTTCTTCTTTCTCCGTGTGCACGTGTGAATCTTATCTGTGTGTCCTTGCACAAGCGACACTCACAACTACACAACACTTGCCGCTGTCGCGCAGCCTATCTGTGTAGAAAACCGACGTGTATTCTGGGTATTCCTCGCAGGCACACATGAGACGGAGCGGTTCGGCAGGAGGCCCGAAAACTTTTGACTTACGAACAAGCATGACATACAGTTAGAGTCAAAAGTGGGGCCACCATCCCATCTATGAGACATGGAAACTCTACTGTTGACTTTAACTCCTGCACTTGGGTGGATTTCAAATGTGATAAAGAAAAGTTGCCAAATAATAATAATTTTTATAATTTTTTTACATTTTTGATCCTTCACTTTATATATTTCTTATCCCTGAAAAGTTGGGGTCCGCTGCAGCAGATCCTTCGTATTAACACAATAAATCAAAAACTATTTCATGGATCATTTTTAGATTTCCTACCCCCACAGACTGCAGTGCGAGGAAGAGCTGGATTGATTTTGGGGAAAGTATGTTATATATTTCCGACACTAGGGGGAGCTTTATCTCCAAAGATTTCTGGCATAATTTCTCAACCGTTGGTTAAATTTTGTCCAAATCTGGTGAAAAGGAATCAACCTGAGGAGATTTATCTTTTATTTATCTTATTTTACTCTAATAGTTCATGTCTTACTCAGTATGGGGACTTTTTCACAAAAAACTCTGTTTTTCTGGCACATTTTAACCTTTAATTGAAGGAGTTCAGTCAAAGAGACTGCTTGTGCGACGCAGGGGTTTTGGGGGCTACACCGGAACCTGAACCAGGAAATCCCCCTATATCCCCTCAAAATTCAACTAACTTCCATGGCAGTGAAAAAAAAAAAGAATTCTCTGAGGGTAATAAATAAAATAGTGAGCAAATGTAATAAATTGAAATGCCTTCGCGACCAATGAGACACAAATGTTCCCTTTGCTCAACTGACTTTATTTAATGCGATGCTATTTGAGTTTCCCTCGAATTAGTGGTTAAATTAATGAGAGCGATACGGAAAACTATTTATTTTTGCTATTTCCTTCCATCAGTCACCATGTAAGTAAAGACAATGTGGGGTTTGTATTTGTTGTAGAAGCCACAGATGCGCCAGAAAACCAAACATGCGGTGACTGGATTCAGATCCTTATCTGAAGCGCACACAAAGAGCGTCTTCTGATGTCCTACTGACGTGGCGAGAAGTCCGGCGGACATTCCCATCTGTCAAGATCGCCGTGCAGCCTAACGCAGCATAGGTCCAATTTGTAACCATGAAGATTGGCAGAGACAAAATGTGACGGTACCTATCGGACTGGCAAGCTGCTGGATTTGTTACACCTCTGACTTTGGTGCAGGAGACTGCAGGGTTCGAATCCCAGCTAAAAGTGGGCGTGAACGTCAGGCAAGTTCCTTAGTGCTACAAGCCACATCAAGTGCCAGTCCAGAACCCGGATAAATTGGGTTTTTTTTCGGGAAGGGCATCCGATGTAAAAACTTATGCCAAATCAATATGCAGAACCAGAGTATCTGCCATGGCGACCCCTAAAAAAGGGAAAAGCGTGAAAAAAAAAAAAAAAAGGTGGTTGCTTGCTTTGGCTTTGCGAGGGGATAACATAACTACTCTGTATTCAAGTGGTCACACTTCTCTCTTTGAAGGACCGAAAACTGGCATAAAGAAAGTAAATGTTGAAACTACTTGATTTCACTGAAGCTGTAATATTTGGCATCTACCCACAGTGACGTTTATTTTTTTTTTGATCTTGAAACAGGAAGTGCTGCTGCTTTACAGAGAATTAACTCATTCCAGACATTTGACTGCTGGAGATTTGCCTAAATTGCCACAGACGTTTGCTGATGGATCATATTTGCGAAATCATCCCTTCCCGGAGAGAGTGAGTGAAAGCACGGGCGCAAGACGAGCATAGATTTTCTCTAAAAATAGCCCGTCAGCACTCTGCTCTATTTCAGCAACAATGGTTTGATTTCAGCCGCAGACTAATGTGTGCTGTCGGACCGGAGCCTTTTCTACTGCATTCATGTCTATCTCCTCGGATGCTCGCCTGGAAGACCTTCAAATGTTTAAAAAAAAAATAGATCTATGCTGAGGGTCTATCCCAGAGACAGATCCCCCCCCCCCCAGTCGATTCATCCGGTGGAGAAATTATAGCCCCAAATATGTGATTTAGGAGATAAATTTCCCCTTGTGGCGGAAATATGCAACTGCCCTTTCCCAAAGTAAATCCTGTTCTTCCTCACACTAAGGTCCATGAAGGTATAATAAAATCGATCCATGAAAAAGTTTGTTACTGCAGTACAATAACTAAAGAATCTGCTGCGGATGCGGCGAGAATGATGATTATATAACGTGGCGGACCCATCGGTGAAACAATAATAACACATGCGGGGAAGTTTGAATGAGATCCTTAAAGTAGCACCTGTGACACCAGCTGTATCTGCAAGTCTATCATGTGTGACGAACTGAACTTTTTTCGTCTGGTTGCTCTCTCTTACCTCTACACAGAAGACACAGCTACAGCGCCGCAGCTTCCTGGTGGCTTCAGAGGGCTGCTCACTGAGGCACATCTTGCAGAAGAACACAGGGTGGGGGTCAACGACAGCCTCAGGGGCCTCAGGTGCCGAACCCCCTGGTCCCCGGCTCAGGGTGGGGCTCTTACTGGTCATGGTGGAGTGAGGGATGCAGGGAGGAATGGATGGAGAAATCAGGCTGCTGCTCCTCCTCATGTCCCTGAGAGCAGAACCGGTGTTAATCATTGGAAAAGCTGAAACGGGTTTCTTCCTCTTCGTTAGAGTTCTCGTAACCGCCGCCTGTCATTTTGACCGCACTGTTTCTGGAAACCTGCCGTCTGAGCTGACTGCTATGCCATGTGTGATGACTTAATCTTGCCCTCAAGCATCAGCCTGTCCCTGTCTTTCTCCCTGGGAGGCGTTTTACTCCACTGTTTAAAGCTGAACGCTCTATAAGGTAACATACAATCATGTGTAATACCTGCGGTATTATCAATTTGTCAGCATGTCTGTTGTTTCTCCACAGACGGCGGATCAAAGTACAGGGTACTTTATCACCATGTAGACAATTTTTGACCCGCTCCTCGTTCATTCTGATGGGAAGAACTGATATTCAATTGTTTCCTAATATGTATTTGGAAAGATGTTTTATTTAGGATATGAAGTCAACATTATGTAAAAAACTGAGGACTGTTTGTTTTGAGTGCGCCGAAAATGATATGTAAATTGAAGCAGTCCCGGTTCATACAGTGAAACAGTCCCGGTTCATATAGTGAAACAGTCCAGGTTCATACAGTGAAACAGTCCCGGTTCATACAGTGAAACAGTCCCGGTTCCTATAGAGAAACAGTCCAGGTTCATATAGAGAAACAGTCCAGGTTCATATAGAGAAACAGTCCCGGTTCATACAGTGAAACAGTCCTGGTTCCTATAGAGAAACAGTCCAGGTTCATATAGAGAAACAGTCCCGGTTCATACAGTGAAACAGTCCTGGTTCATACAGTGAAACAGTCCCGGTTCCTATAGAGAAACAGTCCCGGTTCCTATAGAGAAACAGTCCAGGTTCATATAGAGAAACAGTCCCGGTTCATACAGTGAAACAGTCCTGGTTCCTATAGAGAAACAGTCCAGGTTTATACAGTGAAACAGTCCCGGTTCCTATAGAGAAACAGTCCCGGTTCATACAGTGAAACAGTCCCGGTTCCTATAGAGAAACAGTCCAGGTTCATATAGAGAAACAGTCCCGGTTCATACAGTGAAACAGTCCTGGTTCCTATAGAGAAACAGTCCAGGTTCCTATAGAGAAACAGTCCAGGTTCATATAGAGAAACAGTCCCGGTTCATACAGTGAAACAGTCCCGGTTCCTATAGAGAAACAGTCCCGGTTCATACAGTGAAACAGTCCCGGTTCCTATAGAGAAACAGTCCAGGTTCATATAGAGAAACAGTCCAGGTTCATACAGTGAAACAGTCCCGGTTCATATAGTGAAACAGTCCAGGTTCATAGCGTGAAACAGTCCCGGTTCCTATAGAGAAACAGTCCCGGTTCCTATAGAGAAACAGTCCAGGTTCATACAGTGAAACAGTCCCGGTTCATATAGTGAAACAGTCCAGGTTCATAGAGTGAAACAGTCCCGGTTCCTATAGAGAAACAGTCCAGGCTCCTATAGAGAAACAGTCCAGGTTCATACAGTGAAACAGTCCCGGTTCCTATAGAGAAACAGTCCCGGTTCATATAGAGAAACAGTCCCGGTTGCTATAGAGAAACCGTCCAGGTTCATACAGTGAAACAGTCCAGGTTCATACAGTGAAACAGTCCAGGTTCATAGAGTGAAACAGTCCCGGTTCCTATAGAGAAACAGTCCAGGTTCCTATAGAGAAACAGTCCAGGTTCATACAGTGAAACTGTCCCGGTTCCTATAGAGAAACAGTCCAGGTTAATATAGTGAAACAGTCCCTGTTCCCATAGAGAGACAGTCCAGGTTCATACAGTGAATCAGTCCAGGTTCATACAGTGACACATTCCCGATGCCGCAGAGTGAAACAGTTCCGGTTTATACAGTTGCTTGAATTTGACCATAAGGTGCAAATTTTTAATTCCTGATAAATTGTCTGGTTCTGTTAAATCTTTCAGGTTTTCAGTTGCTGAGGAAATTCAGACAATGTACTGAGGACACCAAACTGAAGTAAAATAGGTCAAACGCAGTAGTAGACAGTAACTGAGTACATTATTATATCTGATTTACTGTACTATTACTATTTATGTTATGCAACTATATATATAGTTGCATAACATAAATAGTAAAATAACAAAATATTTGGATGTGTGAGCAGTATATATATTTATATATAGATGCAGATGCTTGAATTTCACCATAAGGTACAAGCAAATATTTTATCCGGTCAAATGTATCATGTTAATAACATGAATTAACCCATTTGACCAGAGTCTTCAGTATAACAGCCGCCCCGCACTTCCTATGAGGTGCTTGGATGCTAAATGCTAACATCATCAGCTAACATGCACACAATGATAGGTCAAGGCTAAAATTCTGTTATCTACCAGAAAGAACCACCCTGATAACTTTCTCTCAGCATCGTCTGCTAATCAGCACCAAACCAGGTTCCAGTGCCAGTCTGTGTTTTAAAGGAAAGCAAAGCATCAAGCGAACCTCATGTCACATCCACTGTGTAATTCCACAAGTCATGCTGACTGAGGCATCTTTTATTTTAACTAGAAGTTGATCCTAGCGCTGAGCCACATGCTACTGTTTATGCTTTATAGATTTAACAGGTCCGAATGAGCCTGATGTCACAAATAAGAGGTTCGAGTCGTCGTGAAGGAGGCCGCCTCGGAGGATCCCTGTGACCTTCATAAGTGATGTGCTGTTGAACTCTGCGTTGGTGAAAAGTGGGAAATACGGGAAATGTGAAAGTAAGTTCAAAGGGCTTATGACAAATGAGATTTTTTTATCGACCTGATGATGTAATCAGAATCTCTTTGATCATTGAGTATTCAGGATTGTCAAAATATAGGGGAAAACGCTGAACGGGTCAGACGCGGTTCAAAAACAGTTCTGCTTTTCCAAATTCCAGACTTAAGCAAACTTGCATTCAATACAATGATACATTTAAAGACGTTTTGCCAAACTTGCATTCAATATAATGATACATTTAAAGACGTTTTGCATAAACATCCACACAAGGCTAGATAGATGAGTTAGCTCGCTACTTTAGCTTTATTGCTAACTTTAAATTGGTCCAAAAAAAACTAAGCAAAGAAGTCCTGAAGAAAAGTATATAAAACAGCTTTATATAGTACAATAAGGCTTAATTGGAGTAAATGGAGGCCCCCGGCTTGAAATTTAACATTAGCTCCTCGTAGTGTTCTTGCAAACAAACAATGGCTCTTTTTTTTCGGCTAACCGGCTTAAAAACCTTTTTTTCAAATTTTTTTTACAAGTCACTTTCAACAGGTGTTGGGCTGAGACTTCCTGGACCTTTAAATGCACTTTTTTTCTGATAGGCTTCATAAGATATTAACTTTTATATCCTAAATTAGCCTTTAGCATCTCAGAGGCGAAGAAGGCTACTTCAAAGTCACTCAAAGTCAAAAAGATGACATAATTAATAATAATAATAATACAAATCAACAATCAAGCAGTCATTCCTGTTACCACAAACTGTTTTATTCAGACGACTGAAGGCGATTATCACAATTATTAAAAATAGTTGCCATTTATTCAAATAATTGGTTATGTAATAATTGTGAATCGTGACCAAACATCATTTAATTCACTAAGAAAAGCGAGAGAGGTCTTTAAAATTGGCCAATTCAATTTCAGTTCTTGTTACACATTTGATAAAAAGTTCTATTTTTTAAACTGAAGAAATGGAAAAGTGCCAAAATATCTAAAGGCTTTTCTCCAGTACACAGGAAAAGTGTACAGGAAGTTTGGTCAATGTCCCTTTAAACCATTCCCAGAGTATTATGGGCAGCTTGGTCTTTGTTTCTGGAGTCGCTTTTTCTTTTTTTGTTATATTTCCTTCATCTGTATATTTCTTTCTTCTATACCGTGTCTATTCTGCTGTACACGACGCTGCTTAAGGGATTTCACTTGGCCTCTCTTGTGTAATTGATGCTGCTGTAACACCGATATTTCCCCCCCAGTTGGACGACTTAACTTCTTATCTTATCTAATGTTGTTATCTTGTGTCTATCGGTTTTTGAGATATGGCTCAAAAACTGTCAGCTGACATGAATCTCACTCGCAGAATGAACGTGAACCCACTGTCTGACCATGAAATGAAAAGAATTAAAGAAGAAAAAATAAAGTTCTTAAGTAGAAAAAAACAAAACATTTGGTTTATTTATTTATTTAGTGTAGAAAGTTTTCATGAAAAAATATGAACAATATTTGGAGTCAGGCGCCAGAAACCAATCACGACACACGGGAGGGATGGACGCCATTCCTATGCCCCCCTCCTCACCTGATAAACTCAAATAAAAAAAACCACCGAGTGCGCACAAACCTTCGTCAAGGTCCAAAATCTACTCTGAAGCTACTCTTAAGCAAAGATTGTTTCCTGTCCCTCTCAAGTATAAACCATCAAAGGAACAAGGCACACCAGTACCCAAGGTTTGGGGAAAAATTCATGCAGATTTCTCCTTTAATATCCGAGTTAGTACCAGCCTCTAAAACCACCGACAAACTCCAAAAAACTCTCTTGTGCATGGATCCGTATAGAATCACAAACAGGTTTACTCACTATGACGTACATTTTGTGTCATTTTCTGTTCCTTTCCAGTAAACAGACATTGTTGCTTCATTTCCTGTTCCTTGACCCCCCCCCCAAACCACCCCCAACCCTTGCGGATGTCATGATTGAGGCCTTTATCATTCATTAACATCATGTCAGAGAGTCTTAAGTAAGCAAAGAGGCATTCCTTTTGCCTACTCCTCCCCAGTTTAACCTCTGGAGAACCTGACGTTCACCTGGGGTTCAACACCTGCTCGTAATCCTCAGCCTTTTTTTTTTTTCAAGAAAGTGCTCATTTCATATAGGTTTAAAAAAATGCATCACATATTACCCTAAGATTTAACACAAACCTCATGAATGAATTAATGTTTACAAATTAATTTTCCTCCGCCTAATGGGGGTTGCCGTGGCAGCAAGCTGGGAAGGGTTTAGTCCAGGGTCTACTGGGTACCAGTTCGAAACTGCCTGAAAAACCTTCTAAGAGAGGCGGCCTGATCCGTCGGTTGAACCACCTCATCTGGCTCTTTTCGGCGCGAAGGCTAAGTGGCCTCGACTCTAGGATCCACACCTCGCCTCTAAGTATGAGCCCGACTACCCTACGTAGGAAACGTATTTCAGCTCATTACATCCTTGACCTGGTTCTTTTGGTCACTATCTAGAATTCATGACCGTACGTGAGGTCTGGCACGTAGACAGACCGGCAATTTGAGAGGTTTGCCTTATGACTCAGCTCTCTCTTCATCACCACCGACCGACTGATGGACCGCCTGCTCAGCTCACTATTCATTTTCCCATCACTTGAGAACAAGACACAGAGAGACTTAAACTCCTTTGTTTCGCTTGTTTGCAAAGACTTATGAGTAAACTGACTCTAGACTGCCAATCAGATCCTTCTATCAGACATCAGGGTTGTTTCTCCAAGTCATCCATTTTGCAGTTAATATATATTTGGTCAGGTTCAAGTCCCATCTCTGCCTCTAAGCATGGCCTCGTGCCGATCTCAGGCCTTAGATGGAAATTTAGTCGCGTATTCATATCGACGGCTTCGCTTTATTATAATCTGCCCTCGTAAGCTTCTGCCTTCCACCGCGAGAGACGGTCTGGGTCGCGACGTTCCCTTTTTGAGCACATGGGAATTCTCTAATAAAGGGAAATTCAGGGAAACATCGGGATTCATCTTCATTAAACCAGATTATCTGCACAGCTTTTTGTGCCAATCCATACAAAGGTTGTGTACAAACCAGTACATCTGGTGACATAGGATTTGAGGATAGATAGATAGTAATCTGTGACCTCCACCTTTGTTCCATTACATATTATGGGCCAGCCAGACAGAGGTGGATGGATAATAGAAGCCTAATCTGCTGTTAAATTGAACCTAAATCTCCAAACCCACAAATCATCCTGTTCAATCCTAAGAAGCGTGGGAACTAACCCCATAATCTTGGATTTGCATTAATCCTCGAGATACCAGTGGTTGTTGGACACAGAAAAAGGTCACACAGGAAGTGATGGTTTTAACCACACATTTCAGCAGACTGCTGAAGTTGGCAGGCGAGTTTGCAGCAGCTCAGTAAATACAGAATCCACCAAAAAAAAAGCACCTCCATCGCGTGTCATCTATCAGCGGGTGATTGCTGATTGCTGATAATTTCGCTGGGCTCATTGGAATTTCTGCACCGTCACGGTGTAGCCTCCTCCTGCACGGCTTTTGGACAGGCCATCTGAGCCAGCTGCAGTCATCATCCCACAACGCTCTAAACCTCTTCTGTGCAAGAATAAACAGCCTGGGAAAATAACAGGTCTCTCCCCTGCCAGCTTTGCTGCATGGAAACTACAAAACTAATAACAGCTAGAGGAACTTGTTATTACCTGAGTATATGTTTGCCAGTAGGTGGATACCAAAGAAATAAGCACCTCTGTTGCTCATTTAAGAAGCAGTTTGACTGGCAGTTCATTAGATAATGAATCAATAAGCCACGGATGAGGTGAAAAACAGGTTTTAGTTTCCACGGATGCTTTGGAGTAAGTAATTCTGACCTGAATGTTTGCAGATGGAGCTGAATTAAAGTATATTAAACATTAATAGTGTTGACAAGTGGAAAGAAGATCTGACGAGTCTATATGCAAACCTACATTTCCAAGGTGAGAGCTGTTCATTAATTTGCAGTTCGTTTTGGATGAAGAGAAAGCCTGTGAGAAGCTGCTTTCACACAGATCGACTCTGTGTTGGGAAGGAGGCAGCTGGGAGTGAGTGTGTGTGTGTCTGTGTGTGTGTGTGCGTGTGTGAGTAGCCACATTCATATGGCATCTCTTACCCAGCTGTAATCACTGCCTCTCTGTGCTCCTTTGGTAGAGAGCCACAGAAAGTTGAATGAACGCAGTGATGAAAGTGATGTGGTGTGAAAATGCAAATGTAGTTCAAACAGAATCAGAGTTGTGGATATTGAGGTAAGACTAGTGATATATATTCGAATTAATCCCGGAGCAACATTCTAAAAAGACTGCACATTTGTTGTCATAGTTTAATAATTTCTCATAACAGAATTAAAGTTGAATATCTCCTAAAAGGCGTGCAAGAATTTAAATATGACACATCTGCATCGCCCTCAGCCAAGGTTGATTGTTCTACAGATCGCAGTTGCAGTTCTGACGCATTGATGGTGAAATAATGGATGGTGATGATGGATGTTGTGAAAACACGAGAGCAGAGAGGAGAGTGAGGAACCTACCCTGCCTTTGGACCTCTGGGTGTAGGAGCTGCCTGAGTCCGGATCCACAGCCGCAGTGCTCTGGTTCCTGGGACACATGTGTGGACACAGTGTGCTGTTGTGTCACTCAGCTGTGCACACCTTGTTCCACACACGCCGCCTTTCTCACACACGCCGGGTTTAAAGTATAACCAAAGCCATGAACAAGGACCTGCTCCTCTTCTGCCTGCTGCTGCGCTTTGTTTTCATCCAGGAAGCTGTGCCTGTTCTCTGGTTGTGTCTAAATCTCACGGTCTCTGCCCATCTGCCACAATAATACTATGGCGATGTATAGCTCCGCCCATCTCCGTTCCGGATTGGCTAGAATTTTGTATGTTGGTTATTTGATTGGCTATCTAAAGGCTTGATGGATTTTCATTGGTTAAAATTAGAGAACTAATATCAGAGTAAGCCAATCAATCACAGTGTAGGGCGGGACATGTCGTTGCCATAGTAAGATAGGTAAATTTACCATGTGCTGCTTTCAGGTTCGGTCGGAGAAATACGAGTCACGCCACAATATGCTCAAAAAACGGAATGATAGTTAGATTTTTTAGAGGAAAAAAATGTAGAAACATAAAATTAAAACCAGAAATAAATCGTGATACATCAATGAATTTTCTCATGACTCAAAAGCTAGAAAGAAGCCACATCGTAAGTTTATCTAAAACAAATAGTAGGCTATATAGCACATCGACCCCTTAAAAAATAAAGTTTAAACTTAAGATCTAACTTTCTATAAAAATTAACATTTAGATGATTTAGGTGTAAGTTAACTCTTGGTCTGATTAAGAGTGAGTTATTTTGGTTCAAGCTAATTTTGGAGTGCCTTCTGCATTCTTGGTATCCCATAGGAGAGACATATTTTTGACCCACCTCCTCGTGAATGCTCTTGTCCTGCTTGATTTCTATAAATGCAGTCAACCATATCCACTTCCAGCTTCACCAGACTGTTGCCTATATCAACCATAATAAGTAGTTGTGCCTCTAAATGTACTGATGTTGCGACAAATCTTATTTTCTGACTTTTTTGGATGGGAAGATTATTGTAGTTTTACTTTGAATGCTTTTCCAAAACGAATGAGATGAAGAATATATAAAATGCTGATGCATTTATGTCCAATATTTTTTGGGAATCTTGAGCGAATATATCATCTCTAGATGACTCTAGAGCAGGGGTGTCAAACTCATTTTCACCGAGGGCCACATCAGCATAAGGGTTGCCCTCGATGGGCCACAGTAACAGCATGTAACAAAATGCAACGTAATATAAAATAAATTAAACTGCACCTTATTATATTGTTAAAATAACTGTTACTGTATTTATTATGTGTTCAACTTACAAATATTACATGTGCATTTGCACAGATGTAAAAATAAATTAAATTACTTGAATCATTATTCAAACTATTTAAGCAAATAAAGAAAAATATAATAAAAAAAGTTATGATAGGTGATAGCTTACAACCATGAGCTCCTCCATGACAGAGAGGTCCTGCTTCACGCCTCTAATAAAAATGGATAGATGCTGTGTATCCATGTTGTCTGTGCTTTCATCCACAGATAATGAAAAAAATAGATTGTCGCGTGTCTGTGTTTTTCTTTTGGGAAATGTGTTTTGGATTTTTGAATGTGTTTTGCTTTTGGGAAATGTGTTTTGGATTTTTGAAATGTGTTTTGGATTTTTGAAATGTGTTTTGGATTTTTGAATTGTGTTTTGCTTTTGTAAAGTTGTTTGCACTTCTGGGCCACCGTAGTACGGCCAGCTGTGTTGCTACATTTCCTGCTAAATCCCTAACTCGGTCCCTGATAGTGTTTCTTGACAAACTGACATTTTTGAAAAGTCTGTATCCGGTCGGGACACACCTGCTCACACACCTTCTAGCATGCACTGCTTCAAAAACACAACGTCTGAAAAAGACTTTGGGGCTCGGGCGATTTCTTCAGCCACAATAAAACTTTCACCGCTGCGTCGTTTTTGTCTTTAGCTTTTGTGAGCACATTCTGTAGTTTGCCTTTTTAATTCCGCTGCAATTCTTTGTTTTTCTTGGAGGCTAAATTCACCAAACTTAGTTCCGTATTTGGAAATATAAATAAATAAAGTTTTATTCGTATGTTTTGGATAGCGGAGACGGCCTACACTACCCATAATCCTCGACCACCGACGATTGGTCACGCCCCTAGTTGTCTGATAGTGACGCAAAAGTCTGTATGAATGCTGAACACTGAATACTGAGAGGCTGTACCAACATTTTTCTTAGAAGAAAATGTGTTTTATGTTCCCTGGTTCCGTATTGATTCTTAGAAAACTGTCCAATAAGAAAAAGGATCCCCCAGTGGTGAAGTCTAAACAAACCAGATGGAAACTCCAAGGCGCATTGCGCATGCGCACACCCGACCACGGAACTTCTGCGAAACATTTATTTATTAGAATGTGACAGTCTCGTTACGAGAAACAGTGTCGCCACGGCACGACAGCATGACAAACGACCGTCGGCCCTGAATCCTTGTAATAACACTATGAGTAACATGACAGAAAGCTAAGGCCTCCATCCGGTAAGTTTTTTATTATTTACTGCTTATAAATCTTCCTCATTGTTTCTCTTCAATCTAAGAAAGTCAGTCAAAATTTCAAAAAATCGAGACTTTAAACGTACCTGCTTACACCTGTCTGTCATTTAATTAATACTACCAAGATAATATGGATCATGTTTAACTTAATTAACATTGGTCAGGCTTTTATATAGTTATTTAATTTTTTTATTGATGCTTTTATCTGCTTTTGCTTTGTAGCACTTTGAGATTTGATCCAAATGTAAAGTGCATTATACATTAAATGTATTATTATTATTATTATTTATGTTTCTGAGGAGAAGTCAGTTAAAGTAACATGAAAGCTTTTTTCCGACACCAGTTTGGTTTAGTAGATGAAAATATTTCGGGTGTTTTACTACAGCTGTGGTACAAATACCATACTCATACAAATTATGCATTCAAAACCTTAAATATCCGAAGTATTATGGGCCGAATGTACTTAAAGCATTCAAAGTAAAAGTACTCATTGTTCAGTTGAATGTTTTAATTTCATAAATATCGATTTTCTTTAATATTGTTAATGCTGCTACGTTAATACCTAGGCTTATATTTACACTGCTGCAGATGTTTAAGGCTGTGTTTTCATTGAAATACTCCTCATCTCCTGTAGGGACACAGAAGATGATCATAACCTGTTTATACCATTGGTGTCCCCTGGGTTCCACATATGTACAAAAACTTTTTTAAATGATCACCCGGTTTGGTTACGTACTCCAGAAAATCCTCTGCCTTTAAAAAGTGGATTTAGTTCAAGAGTTAGGAGAATGTGATGGATTTTATTTATAAACGTTCAAAATCAACAGGAATGATAGAGTTCAACCTGGAAAGAAATAGCTAGAGCTATTAGACAAATATAGGGGGAGTATAAAGTATAATAGTTCACAATGAGATGTAAAGTAGCATGAAATGTTTCTATAATAATCAAAAAAAAACTTACTTACATTGAGAAAATGTACTTTGTTATGTGTATATATATGGAAATATGTTTATATATGTACATATTTCCATATATTGGGCAGTATTCCTTTTTTTTTTCTATCATCCAAAGAGCATGTGACCTTGAAATGAAAATAAACCCCTGACGCTATCCTTCCTGATTTCATCCCATAGGTGATCAACAAAGACTCCAGCATGGAGAGGATCATCCAGGGCGTGCACAGATTGGCTCACAGGAGCTTCAGAAGAGCCTGCCGGATCTTCTGCCCCCCCCGAGACAATCGGATCGGGCAAAAAGTCATCTGTCGTCCAGGTAAAATTCTGCAAAAGCTGCAAATACCGTCTCCATTTGTATCAAAGCTGCTCTCATATCACGGATAGTGTGTGTTAGGGTTAAAAAATGACCATTTGTCTCTCTTTAAAGCTCAATATCAACAATCCACAGAGGAGAACACTACAGAAGGTGAGTGTGTGTGTACTTTCTCTCCGTTAACCTCCCGTTGGATTGGCCTTATTTCTCTTTCAACGCATGGGTCACTTCCCCTCATTTCTACTTCTCGTGAGTTTGAGCGTTTCCACCCCCACAGCAAATGTTGGCTCTGCATGTATTATGATAAGATGTATTTGTTTGAAGGGTACCCAGGAAATATGCCTTAAGCCGCTTAAGCCGCCCCATTCACTGTTACCGTCACAGTCCATTAATGGGAATTGTCTACTAATAAAGGAATAAATAAATAATAAATAAACACTCGAGTCTGGTCTTAAGAAATTTGATACGACAGTGTTTTATCCGTGTCTGTGTTTTACACAATTAATTAAAAGTTGTGTGTCAGTGTATATAACATGTGTGAGTTTCCATATGCAGGATCTATAAATAAATAAGATGGAATCTTTCAAGTATTGCATCACTCTGGAAGAACAATTACCCGTTCTCATACTCTCTTCCCTTTTTCCCTGTTCTTCCCCACTGCTCACTCATTACGTTAGCACTGCTGCGGCCGGCATCAACAATTTTGATCGTGAACATCAGCAACTCCACTTTGATCGACTGCGTCATCGGGAATGAAACCTACGCGTCCGCCGTGGCAGAATGTCAACCTTCAACACAGCAGTCTCCGCTCCAAATGCATGGTGGGTACTGGCAAAACTTTATTTCTTACATCATGTTTTGTTCTGCTATCTTGTGTTAAATGCATATGTTGAGGTGAAATCTGATTGGCTTCTGAGGTTGTGTCATTTGAAACCAGTCTTTTAATGTCCTTATAAAGAAAAAGGAAGAGAGAAGAAAACGATACGATAGAAAGTTAGTCATTGTTTTTGTAGGTGTTCATTGATTCAGAATCTCGGACACTTTAAATTTACCATAAAATGACAAATCGTTTGGTCAAGAATCTTTTTAAAATATTTTAAAATATAAAAAAATTGATTTCCGACTTATATTATTTCATGTAATGTAAATGTAATGATTATAAAAAATGTAATTTTGTAATCAATGGACAATAATCAATTTTTTGTAAGATTATCCCAACCTTGTGATAAAGTATGTTTTTAAAAAACTATTTGACCTTTTGAGGTGACTTTTTTTCGTCCTATCAAGTTACATCATTCTGTTTAAGTAGTTCGAACTTGCTTTAATATGACCCCCAAAAATCCTATCAAATACAAATTTCTCCCTAGCCAAGATTAAAGTCTCCTCCTCGGTGGCCCCTTTGGTTTTTGGTGTACCCCAGGGCTTCATCCTTGGCCCCCTTATTCTTTGACATATACATGCAGCTCTGGTTCATATTATAAACAGGTTCATTCACATTTTTCCATAAGAAATACAGGTAGTGACTCAAAATGAGCTCAAACAAACAGTTGAGCAGGACATCAAAGGGTTAACATTGCATTTATATCAAATTTGAATGAAAGGTATTATGGGGGAGGGTCCTATGTTGATAAGTATTAATTCAGCTAGGATGATAATGACACTTATATCTGCCAAACAATGTGGAATATTATGGAATCCTCATCCCCGCCGCAGATCCTTCGTTAATGTGACAAAAAAAAAAGATCACATGGATCATTTTCAAATTTTGTAGCCACTTGAGGGCAAGGAAGAACTGCATTCATTTTCCAATCAGTTGCACATTTCTATTATTAGACATTTCCATAGTTGCTGCATATGAATCAACTTGAGGAGATCAATATTGTTTCATTTTTTTAAATGTTCTGTTATATTTTTCATGTTATAATGTGACAAATTGTGCCTCATCTGTTAAGACGGAGAGGAGAGAGGAGGAAGAACAAAATACTGAATAGCATCACTTTACTGTAGTGAAGAATAGATAAAACCATCCCTCATATCAGAGAACTACTGCTTGTTGTACCATGTGTTGTATTAAGGAAAGTACGTTTTTTTCTATCATTTATTTTATTTCTCTCATTTCGGTTTATTTTCCAGTACCAGTTTCACCAAAATAGATAATACACACAAAAAGAAATGATGCGCATTCCATGATTGAAAAAGTAACAGGAAGAAGATCGTTCTTAAATAACCTGCCCTTTTTTCTTAATAATAACATAAGATAAATACAGATGGCCAAAATGAGAATGACCGTTGGAATAGAGACCAGTGTAACGGGTCAAGCTGAGAAGACGGCTCCTATTGATGAAGATGTGATTGTCACTCATCCTCTGACGACAGGGACGTTTTGATCCGTGAATATCCTTTCAGCTGACTTATGAGAAATGAAGGTCTTCAGGGGATCAGCTCAAAACTCTTGAGCCAAACAGGGTTTTTCTGATGGTTTTGTGTGTGTAGACCGCGTGTAGACCCCTTTACGGCCTCTGGTTCATAAAAGTCCTAGATCCTCCATTGCTTTGGAAGCTGTTCCAAGTTGTACTCGACCTATTAAAGCAATCAAACTGACATTTTGCTGTTTGCTCTTGTTTCACAGATCAGACGAAGTGCAGGTGCAGCCTTAAGCAGAAGTGGGCAGCAGATACCTGTCCTCCTCCTCCTCCTCGTCCTCCTCCTCCACCATCATCAGCAGAGCCTCAGAACATCACCATCCAAAGCTCCCATCTCAGCTGCGTCATCATCGGAGACAACAACTACATGTACGCTGTCACCACCAGCTCCACCGGGACCGAAGTCAGTCAGATGTCGGATCTGAAACATCGCACTCTCTAGAAGCAGCTTCATCTCTGGCAGGACGGGGACAGCGTTCCTCTCCTCTCGTTAACAGTCGACCACATGTTCAGAAGTCAAGATGTGATTTCCTACATTTCTATTTATTGTTTAACTTTATTTAAAGACGGTTTCAGCTCTCTGTCCCGTAAACCTGCACGTCAAATATGGAATATGTGGACTTTGAATCAAAGTGCAACTATAACGCCTGCTGATGTGTTTACGCGTGATAGAAAGCTGTAATCTTCACACTGTGTAAAAAAACTCACACTTTATCATTTTGTTTTATATGTGTGTTTGAAATTTGTTGTCACTTTTTCTAAAAAAAAAAGAATAATTAAATTATACTTTAAAAAGGAATGTCAAAGCTCTTTATTATTAATGAATGCGATGAAATGATCTCAGAATCTTATTGAGGAGTTGGAGCTCATTTTTTCTTTGCGTTCTTCTTCTTCTTGCCGCCTTTCTTTTCTTCTTCCGGTGGTTTGTATTTCCCGAGGCGCACCATCCAGCCTCTCCACCAGGACTGTATCTGCAGGGTCAAAGGTCACAGGATACAATCATTACTGACATTGTTTTTGTTATTGAAAAATGTGACAGAACCTGTTTATAATATGAGACAGTGACAGCATTTATATGTTAAAGAGGAAGGTGCCAAGGGTGGAGCCCTGTGGGACACCATCGGTCAATGAGGCATTCTTCATGGCTATTGAGAGTCCTAATCCATAAGTAGGATTTCTTCTGACATATTTAAGCATATGAGGGTTCACTAAACACAATTATGTGACTTGATACGACCAAAGAAAAAGTCTAATATGGATGAAAAACATGCTTTTTTTTCTCAAATGAAAATAACATTTGATCCCAATTCTGGATTTGCTACCTTGATAGCTGATATCTCCTGTGCATCTTTCCGGCGCTGCTCCTCCTGCTCCTCCTTGTCCTCCATCACCATCAGCTCCATGTCACTCACCTGAACACAAACCAGCATCTCAGGAATGTTCGTCTGTAAGTGCTTCCTGTTCAGCTGTTCAACAACGGCCGCTTACCTTCGCGCTTATCTCTTCCAGTTTGTCCAAAAGAACCGTTTTTTTACAGTTTACATTGTTGAGTCTCTGCTGTTTTTCCCGGAGCAAAGTATGTGTGCGCTGCCGCCACTGCTGAAGCTGCTGCTGCAACTCCTGGAAGACAGAAGAAGACTGGCTGATGCTTATTATGATGATTAATTATTGTTATTATTATTAGTGTTATAATTGGTACTATATTATTATTAGTGTTATTATGATTATTATTATTGCTAGAATTGTTATTGTTTTCATATAATTGTCATTCTTATTATTATTGTTATAATTGTCATTATTATTATTGTTAAAATTGTTATTATAATTATTGTTATAGTTGTTATTATCGTCAATGTTATTATAATTATTATTATTGTTATTATGTTATTATTATTGTCATTATTATTATTACTATAATTATTGTTATAATTTTTCATTATTACGGTTATTACTATTGTTATTATTAGCCTCATTATTATTACTTTTGCTTCTGTATTGTTATAATTATTGTTATAATTATTATTATTGTAATTATTATTTTCATAATTGTTATTAATATTGTCATTATCATCATCAACCCTCTAGGGTAGTGAAGACAAAGGTCTTCACTACCCTCTAGGAGAAGGCAGCATTGACTTATGTATGCTTATAAAGCTGTTTGTTGACTAATGTATGCTTATAAAGCTGTTTGTTGACACATGTATGCTTATAAAGCTGTTTGTTGACACATGTATGCTTATAAAGCTGTTTGTTGACACATGTATGCTTATAAAGCTGTTTGTTGACTTATGTATGCTTATAAAGCTGTTTGTTGACTAATGTATGCTTATAAAGCTGTTTGTTGACTTATGTATGCTTATAAAGCTGTTTGTTGACACATGTATTCTTATAAAGCTGTTTGTTGACACATGTATTCTTATAAAGCTGTTTGTTGACACATGTATGCTTATAAAGCTGTTTTACAAAAACTACTCCACCAGACCAGAACTCAGGACCGGTTCCTCCCCACCAGTTAGAGCTGAATCGGGTAAAACTGCTTCCTGCTATCGTGTGCTTAGAACCCGGAAAAAGTTCCAAAAGTCAACAAAGTTAAATTCCCAGGTCTCCTTGGGCTTATTTAAAGATCTGTTGTCATCAAAGACTGAAAATGTCTCCACGCCGTTTATTCTAACAAGCTGTAACTGTAATTATTGATACTCTGGTATGGATGGCTGACGTGTCTGACTTTATGTTTTCTGTCTTTCATTGTTCTGTATGGTTTTATGGGTTTAAATGATTGTATGGAACCAGAGCAGCCTTGCAGACGAGACTCCAGTCTCGTTGGATTCCCCTGCCCAAATAAAGGTAAACAAACAGACAAATCAATAAAAATGGAGAAATGGAGCTTTGGTATGAAGAGGAACACTAAAATCACTTGAGTCAGCCGAATGACGTGGTCAAGTAAGAGTTTCATCACAGCAGACATTCCCAGAGTGTGGGTTTCGAGGGAACCCCAGGGACCATTGAAATAACCATGACATACTGATGATTACATCTTTACACTTTATAAATCAAAGAGAAACTAAATTTTTAAAAAAACGTCATGGGCTTTAAATTGAGTTTTTCCTCACATAAAGACTGATTTCACCCTGAATGAAAATAAACTGTGGTTAGGTCAAAGTTTCTGTTTTTCCCTGCTTCTTCCTACATAATGGTTAATAATTAATACATAGTAATAAATACTATGTATTATACTATACTATACTAAATAACTAATAAATAGTTGGAATGAAGTTGAAATGAAAAATCTCTTATTTAAATATGACGTCATTTTCAGAGTCTCAGATACAGTGACCTCTAGTGGCAGTGAGGGGAATTTCACAGATACTAGATTCAAAGCCAAAAGGAAAAAAAGGATTTTTTTCTTTTTTGCCTTCCATTCTAATGTCTTTAAAAAAGGAAAACACTTATGAAGTTAAGAATATAGAGTAAAAAAGCACGGAAAGATGACAAAGTATCACAACTCGACAGACAAAACAAAAAAAAGGAGAATAAGAAGATAGAATTAGGAGTAAGGTAAAATAAGGTAATAAAATAAAATGCATATACATATGTGGAGGAGGTGCCCACTGTCTACACTGATACATGACACAGGAACTTCATATAGTATATTTAGTGTCACATGGTCACATTACCTACACACACACTGTGTAAGGTAGTGAGTTGTTTAGGGAACTCACTACCCTACACAAACACCAGCTGTTTGGGAGGACAGCAAGAGAAAAGCCTCTGGTGTCATCCACACATAAGCTAAAGCTCCCAGTTTGACAAACACCAAGGTCATAGGTCAGATAGGAGCAAAGTAGAGCTCTTTGGCAACAAACATCTAAGATGGGTGCGGGGTAGCATTTTTATGAGTAATTTGAACTAAAGATCGAGAATAAAGACACTAATCTACTAATTTTTAAAGGCACCGTATCGTCAGGATATTTCACTTAAGTGACCTTAAAAGAGCCAATAGAAAAGTTGCTGAATCAACCTCGTGTCGATGTTGCAGGAAAGTCATTGTTCCTTCATGGACCATTTTCTCCTCCCACAACTTTATACGCAACCCCTGAAAGACAAGAAGACACGATTCAGGCAACATTTCCCTCTGGGCATCGGCCATTGTCACATCTTAGACTAGCGGGTTCTGGCCTGAATGGGACCGGAAGTGAACCTGGGTTGAACCCACCTCCACCTGGTCATCAGGCTCATGGTTTTCTGCTTGTGCCAGCTGCAGCTGGATTTCTTTGTATTCGTCCACAATCTTCGTCATGTGGGAGGTTTTCAGTGACTGCACATCCAGCTCAATCTTCAGGTCTTTGCTGAGCTGCTCCAAGTCCTGAGGGCGTAGAACATATGAGGCTCCCGAGTCCTGCATTCACCAGCCTCCCCACCAAACCAACAGTAAACCGGTAAAAGCCCTTCATGCAGACGGTCGAGGTTTGCTCTCACCCGCAGTCTCTCTAATTTCTCCTGGAGCCCTTCTTGTTTTCTCTTCAAATTCAGTTTCCTCTGCTCCAGCTCTATCTTTGCCTGTCTGGGTGAAAACACGATAAACGTTCCTCCCTTTCTCACTCTCCCAAAATATTTTCTCCATATTTTGGAGTCACATTTTCTCATTACTTTCAAATAAGTACGTCATTGTGATGCCCCCGAAAAGTTGAGAATATTATGGAATCCTCAATTAATAAATCTTATGCCTATGTTATACCCACATAGAGCTTAGTGTAAGGAATAACTGCATCGATTTTGGGAAAGTTGCAGATTTCTGCCAATAGAGGGAGCTTTATACACAAAATCAAAGTTTTCAGGCCTAAATTTTTCAACCGATTGTCCGATTTAGTCCAAACTTTACATTTGGTGCATATGAATCAACTCAAGGAGAACTATATAGTCATATTTTACTCTGAATATTTTATACTGTACTCACTAGGGGGAGATTTTTTTTATGAAAAACACTAAGTGTACAGCGTCTTTCATCACACAAAAAATCACATTGTACTCTGAGACTAAATGTATGAAAATGTATATTTCTCTTAACAATGTTTAATGTCTGAAACATAAAGAGAAATCTTTAAGACATTTCACTTTATAATGAAGACAGTAACGTTTGGCTAATCTAATGAAATGGAATATTGTCCATGGGATTCTGATTACTGATTATTACTGTTAAAATCACAGAACAATTAGTCACTTTATGGTAAATGTAGAGTGTTTAAGCTTTAAAATGAGTAAATACTGTCAAATATGCAAAGAAATTATTGTTCCATAGTTGTTTTTATTGTCATAACTTCCCAAATTTGTCCCAATTCACCTCGTTTGAACCACCTCCACGAGATCTAACTTGTATCAGCGTTTTTTTACTGTAATTGTGCGTATTTCACTTAATAAAGTGAGCTTTTTTTACAGTATGCCCAACTACGTCCAAATTGGCTCCTATGAATCAACACGATGAGACTTATTTTGTATTATTTCACTATAATATTTCATATTTTACTCTTTAGGGAGAGATTAATGCATAAAAATCTTTCTCATGCTTAACTTCCCAACCTCAGGTCCAATTGTGTCTAAATTGAGCTCATATGAATTGACAAAAGGAAACATTTCTTGTTATATTACTTAGCCCAGAAAAAACTACTTGACTATATTTATCTTCATTATTGAGTCAATATGGAATTGACTCAATAATGTCAATCAGGGGGTTGATTGTACAGTGCAGGAGAATGGGGGCTTTTGGGGATCAACCCTCACTGTCGGGGACGAGAGCGTCGGTGTAGTTAATAGTTTCTAAATGATGCCGAACCCTTTCATGCTGGCTGCCTCCTTCTGCTCCTCCTCCCTCACCACCTCCTGCAGAGAAGTGAACGTCTTCTTCTGCTCCAGCTCCAGTTGCAACTTGGAAAACTGCTGTGAGATGAACTGACTGCAGAGAGAGAGAGAGAGACGACTCGGTCAAATAACATGTGTTTTCAAAGTCATCATTTCATGTCTGCACTGCTCACCAGTCCTTTTTCAGCTGGGTGAGTCTGACACGCTCCTAAACGAACAGAACCACATCATTTTAGTCACTGTATGCGTCCAACATCAGCGTTATTAGATCAAACTAGCTGTTTGAGAGCTGCTCCTCTGGACACGAGCAGGTGGTAGTTCACCTGTGCGGCTGCAGGTCCTCGCTCCTTGTTGAACTGCACTGTCACAGTGATTCCCAGCAGGTCCAGCAGGTTTGAACAATCCTCCATTATGGCCGCCACCCTGAGACTCTGAATGCGGGATAAAGACATCCTGTGGAGATTGGCAGGGGCCACAAAGAGATCATATGAAATAACGGGAATAATCATTTCTATCTGGTGAGTGCTGGTAGGGATATTGTACGATATAAATGACAGGGGAATACTGCCATGTATGAATCCATAATTTTCAGTCCGGATAATGTCTCTCAAGCTAAACTACTAGATTCGCCAAACTTTACACATATTTTGCTTCATTCATTTAGCTAATTTCCGTGTAATTTTCAATACCGATTTCATCGAAACCCAAACAACATGAACACATTCCATGATGGAAAAAGGAGCAGTAAGAAGATGAATGTGATATTACCTTAATAAGTCCTTAATAATACCATATTAAAAAAAACATATGGCCATTTTATTCAAATAATAAAACTTCAAAAAATCACAAAATCAAATACGGTCACTAAAATATTCCTCCAATAAGTCTTAAAAGGTTTAAATATTTTTTAAATGTATACGTTACCAACATTTTTAAGCCATTTCACATTATAATGAAGACAGTAACGGTGAGCTAATTTAATTAAAATGGATTATTATTTTTTTTAAATTACGGAACAATTTGTCACATTATGGTAAATATAGAGCTTTAAAATGAAAAACAAAACAAATAAAATGTGTTTTTTTTGTCTTAGTGAGGACATTAAAAGGTATAAGGAAATTCTGAAATTAAATTTCCTTCTATGATCCTCATCAAAATAAACAACTTCTGTACATTGTTGGGTAACATTTTGTTTCTAGCTTTAAGTATTATTAATAGTCTATTTAAATCATCTAAATCTTTGAACTTCAACTCATGTGAATTAATAAACAATCTTCTGGTATGTTCTTTGCCATTCACCTTGTTTATTCTATTGCTCTTTTCTGTAACACATAAAAACATTCAGTGTTTGTGATTTTTTACCCCCACACTTCTGTGCAGTATCCAAAATACGCTAGATTACGTGAACAGAAAAAATTGAAATACTCCCTTTACGGAATGAAATATTCTCTGGAAAAGAATACTACAGGTGTCACAAGCTGACCCCAAAAATAATTCAACCATAATAAATAATAAATTGCATCATTATGGGTGGTGATACTAAAAACACCATAAAATAACAAATCCTGCACAACAGTCTTAAAATAGAATTCAATAGAATTGTGTGTGATAGTCATTATAAATTAAATGTATTATTATTATTATTATTCCTTTTTTAAGGGACAGAAGTAAGACTCACGATCACCTTTTCCCGAATCAAAATGCAATGATCTAAATAAATGATATAGGGTAAAGTAGAAAAAAAAACATAAGCAGCTTTTTATCTTTCTCCTTATAAGACAAAAGCTAATCTACTGCAAGAAATAATAATAAAAACACTGACTTCTTCTCTCCCGAGACCAGTCACCTGTGATTCGGCTTTAACTTCATCCTTCAAAACAAATAACGCTTCCTCTTAGCGCTTTTAATATGACGTCATATGAGAGGAGACTTCAGGGCGCATGCGCTGTCATGGTAACTCAACTGGATGGAAAGAACCCAGCGCGGAGAGATTTTAAATCATATTACTAACCCCGGTACCCATCGTGATTATTGAGAAGTGTCAGGATCGTGTCCTGTGATCGGTAATTGTGCCTTTTGAATTCTGCATGGCTGTTTTAAAAAAGAACAAAAACACGTAATTTTTTTATAGCCTATATTTGCAAAACTAGCATTGAGACATAGGCTATAAAAACAACAATTAATTACAAAAAATAAAATGGATTGTAAAAAAGAGGTCATGGTAAAATGAGTATGAGTAACAATTTTAACAATTTAAAGTTTAAAGGTGAAAACGCAAGGACAACATTTTTTTCTTCTAATGAATTACTGTTTTAGAGTTTTTCAAACTGTGAAAAAACAAGAAGTTGCAACCCGTTCCAAAAAAGTGAGAGACTTCCTGTAAATTTGCAACGATGAATGTGAAATTTAGCTAAAATCACAATCTGTTTCTCTTATTATTGTGCTTTGGGAGAGCAAAAAATGCATACTTCCAAAGCCAAACAAACTCATTAATATTCTCAGATATACAGTGAGAGAGCACAGGTACTGCTATAATGTCTCACTCAAATAAATGAACACAGATTCAGGACAACCATCATAGAAACTACAATTTACCAGTGAGACTCTAATCTAAACGTTTTAGCTTCAGATTTTATGGATACACTTAAAGGGCACTTCTTGGACTTTATCAGTGATGAAATATATATTAGGTATAAGCCTAGGTATAAGTGGAGAACTGTCTTCCATGACTGTTCTCTACAAATTGATTCCAGAATGGAACCACTCGTTACAGAAAAATGAATGACTGATCAACAGAATTAAAGTTGTCGACCATATGGACCATATGCTCCGCATGAGTTAAACTTCTGTTAGGTCTGGCAGTGCCATGTTTGGGCGAGCGTGCAGCCGGAAGTGAGCGCACGAGTACCTGAGTTTAAAGAACATAATTCTATGAGGGAATTAAGGCTTACCCTTAGTAGAAACAACGATGTTGTGCGGTTATGTTGATAACATCAAACACGGATATGTAATTAATATGCACAGAATAGATCTTGCCTTCTCAAATATATTTTCTCTTCTGAATAAGTATTCATGTTCTTTAAATATTTATCAGTCTGGGTGTCGCAAGCTAAACACCTCGTGCACAGGAAAGTGGCTTAAAAGATTTCCAAAGGCTGCATCCATCCTGTTTTTTTAAAACCCTGTGGGAATAAAGCATCCATCCTTGTCCCGCTGTTGCCCACTGTCATGGCGGCCGAAGTGCGAATCATGGGAAATATGACGTCAGTCAAAAAGCATTACATCGCTATGGTAACAGATCAACGCAGCTATTTTCCCATTTCACTTTATTAATTGACCAATAACAAACTACCAGCAGAATTTCTCCATTTCCTGTTAGTTGTATTGTTTTATTTATCTATTCTATCCGTCATTTTCAAAAATGAACGGATAACATTTTTTTGTGTCTTCAGTCAGTGGCTGAGTCTTTTTAATTATACAAACATAAACTTGACATAACAGTCGTAACACAAAATGCAGGTATTCATAACAGATCCAAATTAATTTCTCCTTTCAAGTGTGTCCTAACATAACAGGGACCAACTTAAATAAATAAATGAAATTATATATACAAGATAAAGCTCCTCTGAAGCTTTATTTTGTATATATAATACAAGATAATGCTTCTTGTATAACTCAAACGTTTTAACACAACGTTTTGAGTTAAAGCTGCCCCTAGTGGCGGACATATGAAACCAACCTTACCCTAAATCAATCCTGTTCTTCATTGCACTGGGGTCTATGTGGATAAAAAAATTGTAGATTATCCTTTAAATAGTTTTTGAGTTCAAACTAAGGATCAATGCAGATGCAGTGATGCTGATTCCATAATATCGCTTACATCTCCGGGCTGTAATTAAACCTTATTGTGTTTGTAAACAAATTCTACACAATGTTTGTGCAGATCATGACCAGTTGATTGTTTTTTGGGTCCCAACACAACACTTGAAGCCAGTATAAAGATTCCACAAACTTTTCTTCTTCTGTTCCTTTTCGTCAGACTGAGCCTTGTTGCCACCTGTTTTGACTGAGTATTGCACACACTCCAATTGACCTCAGGTGTAAGTTAGAGTGACTCATCCTCAGAGGTTACTTTGATGTCACCATGTGTCATGGCTGGCAGGTCTGCAGTGTTTTAGGGCATTGTCCCGTGCTCCTGTTGTTTGTAGTATTGGTGCTGGGTTCATGCATGTGCTGTCTAAGAGTGTGCAGGCTCACGTTAGACAATGTGTGGGGTCTTGTACGGTGTCAGCAGAGGTGAGACGGACCGCGACGATGGCGTGAATAGTGGTAGCAGTCAAATTTGACCCCTGCTGCTGGTAGACAGTAATGAGCATTCAGGCCTTAGTTTGTTCCAGCTGTCACTCTGGGGTGGGGGGGTGGGGTGCTTTCATTAAGTGAGATTAAATCACACATCTAATGCTTCGGCAGCATGTCCCCGAGCCAAACGCCAGCCCCCGCTTTAAAAATAGCCAAATACATTTCAGGGAAGATTTGCTCTTTTTGTTGGTGGCGCCTTGACAACCTGTTTTAATGTTCCAGCAGCGTGACGGGGATGTCACAGCGTGTGGGAACCAGAGGACGTGTAAGGTGATGTTTTTGGACGTTGCCCTTTTCTCGATTCCACACCCACCTCTTCTTCACCAGTTCGCGACATGTTCTGAAGCAGTGCTGCTTTGCACCCGTCAGGGTCTATCACGGGTGAGGATGGGTTGAATATGGCACCATGGGATCCGCGGCGACAGTCGAGAGCAGAATATCACTTGGATTTAAAAACAGGATGACATAGTCCAAAGCAAAAACAACAAACCCATCCTCCTGATCTCTCTTCTGCCGGCGCTGTTGACAGAGCGGTGCGAAAGTGCTAGGAGACAGAAAAGCCATGAGGAAGATTCAGCTCATAAATTAGATTTATTCTGATACAGTATGTAGTTATCCTCACTTCAACTTTTTATAATTTCATTACTGACATTCCCCGGGGGGAAACCCTGCACGCCAGAAGCACCATGAGTTTGTTTTGTTTCCAGTATGTACAATTACATAAACTCATTCCTTTTGCTTACAGTAGCGTTACTGTACATAAATACGTCACACACCTGCCGCTTTGCATCTGACAGCAGATGTTTTCCTCTCACCAGGCACAGCTTTCAAAAACCTGACGCAAGGGCACTGACTACATCCTGGAAAGTAAACACAACACCTCTAGATCCTGTAGCACGAGTTTCATCTTCTCCCTTCTTCTGTTGTAACAAAAGTCCAACAAGCAAGAAAAATGTTTTAAAACACTTTGATAGAAAAAGATTAACAGCTCATTTGTCAAGAACTATTTAAGAATAGGCAATACATTCATTAAAACATGAACCCATGCACATTACAGCACAGATGTTTTTCTTCAGGTTGTTTTTAGAGTTCTTGCTCAGCTTTACTGATAGTAGCAGAAACAAAAGCCTCAGCGCCAACTCAGTGTCGAAAACCTTTATGGGTTTGCGTGTGAGCCTACACATCTACCGTAGAGTTGAAACACAACATAGGCAGACAAGGTGCATTGTTGTTGCTACGACTGAAGAACCACACGGATGATATTTACAGAACCAACGCATGATGTTTGGTTCTGAGTCCCTGCTCTGACTTTCAGATGCAAAACTCGTCTTTGGCAAAAGTCATTCACTGATAATCTGACGTTCATACATTCTGATGTACGGAAAAAGAAAATTCCATTCAAAGTCGGCTGTAGAATAACTGTTCCTTAAAGCTGCTGCAGACATTTCAATCCATTTGTAACGCAATTTTCAAACACACTTTTTAAAGAACAGTTTCAAAAAGAAAAGAAAAGTGAATCAGGTATGTTTCCATATAGAGAAATAAAAAACGCTTAGGCGACACAAGGAGTTTGTTGTGTGATAAGATGGCGGTATAGACTATGTCCTCATGGCCACAATACAGTCGTAGAAGCAGAAGAGATCGTAAATATTAATGTCAAAGAATAAACAGATTTAGTTATCTTGCAATTTATGTGGATTTAAATCCGTGAATGCGAATATCAAGGAAGGAAAACGGCTTCACCTTCTTCCTCCTCGATGCAAACAACTGATCAGTCAGAGCTTTTTCTGGAAAAGGTCCTGATTCCTATTGCGAGAATAACTAATTTCATAATTAGGAATATTTAAATATTTAAAATAAAGAGCAGAAGTACTCGTCACCATGTAAAACCAGTGGTACTTTAAGATTAGTTCTCAATTACATTTCCTGTAAACTCTCAACAGTGATATTGCTTCTCGTCTCCATAAATCTCTCTCTTCACTAAAAGAGCAGAAGTGTCTGAATTCATTGTCATTCAATTTCAAAAATCAATCAAAGCTGATCAGAGCCACACAATGAAACATGGGAAATGTGAAAACATTTTAACAAGGCTACGATTCACTGATGTTCCAATGATTGTTGCGGCACTTTAAAATCTAGATTCTCCCGTCTCTCACTCCTACATGTATGGATGTGAAGAAAAAATATTTGCATAAATAGTGCCGAGCAGATTAGCATGCAATCATTTTGCTTATTTCCTCTTACCTTCATGCAATTATCTCTGGTGTGATGGATGGACACATTTAGAACAGCTCAGGTTCAGCAGCACTCTTCTCTCACTACCTCTTTTTGAGGGGAATTAAAAAATACTGTATATCTAAGCGGAAAATAACATTAACGTCTAATGCTGAGCAGGAGTGCCGATTTTAAGTGAGAATCTCTTCACCTAAGACACAACGGCCATTCCTCTCATTTAAAACACGTCATAGGAAATATTTCCTCCACTTGATGCGGTAAGATGAGCACTACTGGCATGTGCCCAAAGAAATACAAATCCATGATGAGATGGAGGGAAAGTACTTTCACAGCAACTCCTCGTAGAAGAGCAGGTAAGCCTGAGAGTTGAGTACCCTTGACTCTGGTACCGTCTGAACCGTGGTGTCGCTGATGAACACCCACTGGCCCTGAGAGCTGCTGATGGCATCCCGTGCAGCTGAAAGACACACACGCACACACAGACACACGTTATTTGAGAAACAAGAATTAAGAAAGCACTCAGTCAAAATTACACAACGCACAAACGTGGGCGTAAAAAAAACAGGTAGATCGTAATCGGCTGTTGGCGAACAATCAGCCTGAGGTCCGGCCCACTCCAGGACAGAGACTACTTATACAGCAGCACGCATGCACACTGAGTAAAGTGGTCGTCCCTCAACCCGAAGGTCAGTGGTTCAAATCCAGCCCTCTACATGTCGTAAGGTCCTTGACCTAGACCTCGAACCCCTATCGGCTCCCTGGGTGCTTCAGAGGGGGCTGCCAGCTGCTCCTCAAGGTCAAATGCAGAGAATCATATAGAAGAATTTGCTCCAATAGTTAGAAAATGATAACAATAATAATTATTCCGATTCATCTCAACATCAAACTGACCTTTCCAATCATGTATCACGGATTCCAAACTTTCCAAACGTAAGTTGTGCTGATGTGGATATGTCATAACCGCGTTCAAGGGGTAATTGAACGTGACAATTCTGTACCTAAGTTTCTATCAGAACCAGTATTAACTTCTTCAGCACTCTGTGTGTCAGTAGCTCTTCTTTTAGGATCATACAACATGGTTTGCAGTCACTCTCTATCATCATAAATGTGTCCTGTAGAGGGCGCTCCCGCGCGGGGGACGGCCTCTGCCTGCCAAGATACCGACTTATGACTAAATGTGCAGCTAGAGCCTTAAGACCGAAACGCTGCGCCAACTGACTGTAGACAGGTCACATCATTCAAAGGTTTCAAAATGCTTTTAAAACTTTTTTTAAAGGAAGATGTTTATTAATTCTAGGATATAATTTTATTAGTTTTCATCATTCTACTCATGCAGTTTAATATTACATTTTTTTTTTGTAGTGGAAGTTCCGTCAGTTAGGAGCTACCTGACAAAAATCATCATCATAGGATCAGTAAAAACACTTACTGGAGCTATTAGCTGATGTTGTAGTAACTATCATATTAGTATTATTTTTATCATTACGTTTGACTCTTTTCCAATCATCAATCAAGCTGCAACCATCACAGGTGAAACAGAAAAGCAAAAGCTGTGATGTCAATGCTATTGCACCCGGTCGATTCTGAGCATCACACTCTGTCGGCGGTCTCCCTGACAAAACGTTTGATTCTTGTGTCATTTTAAATCAAAGGCTCCAGGATTATTGTCAAATTGGCTTTTTGGAAGTAACTTCAACTCAGCAATAATAAGTGCTGCAAATGTGGACTTTGTCCTTGAGAAGCAGAGGGAAAAAACTATCTCCATTCATCCTGTTTTTCGAAGAAGACATCTTCGATGTCACGAGAACGAGGCCTCTGCTGGAAAATACCTGACGCTTTCATGAAGAATGCATTAATATGCACAGGACACATCAAATGTTTGAATCCTGACCTGACAGGTTTTTATGGTGATGATCTGTCTTCTTCTGAGGAGCGCGGACTTTCACATATGCAGTGTAGTGTCCCCCCCGCATCGATCCACTATGTTGGACAATCCCATACAGGCTGTAGAGGACGCGCTCACCAGGTGACAGGTTCTGGAAAAAAAACAGGAAACAAGATAAGCGAGAAGGGATAAAAAAGATATTCACTATCTAATTGGGCTGGGCGATTCTGGCTAAGTTGAGAATCAGGATTCTTTTTTGCTTAGAACGGAGATTGATTCCCTCCACAACTTGTATTTTTCTTTCACTCGACTACCTAATGAGGATTCAACAAAACAACAAAATATCTGTTGAAAATAGACACTAGAGGAGACCTTCTGTGGTGACGCTTGAGGTGAATTTATACACCTGTGCTGCTGCTACTGTGGCAAACATAGCAGGCAATGTGCATGTCTTCAACTTCCACCATCTTCTCTAAATCCACAAAACTTCCAAATCTCAGAATATGAACCTTTTTTTTTTACGTGGAAGCTCAGTCCAGTTAGTTGGGTACATCTCGTTCTCACCTGCTACAGCGGGGATTTCCTCTTGATTCATTCTGTCATTTTTATTTGAATTTTTCGCTCACACTGGCAGACCGCTTTTCTCCTTTCGGCCTTTACGTATGATATTATGTTATGTTAAATATATTATATTGAATATTGTTGAGATCTGCTAGGGAAACAAAACCAAACACCAGAATAAGTCTAAGTCCAAATGATTAACTTGGAAATGTAAAAACATAAAAACTAAGTTCCGTAATACAAAAAGGCACCACATAAGTGCTTGTTTGCTGTGTATAAAGAGTTTTGGGTAAAATATTTAATAATAATTGCGTTGGAAGTGAATTGGAAGTGAAACGTCCCAAGACGGAATGAAATTAAAATGTTGTCTTTGCTGTAAGAGGGTGTTTAAAAACTCATTTATAATAAACTGGACTTGGACTATAATTTCGAGGACAGCGAGTGTTTTTCAACAGTGCAACAGTAGTTTAATACCCTGCAGGTAGCAGAGCAGAATGGAGCCAGATCCAACATGAGGGGGAAGTCGACGTGGCGGTTCACTTTTTGTAAGTTCATCCCTGCCTGAAAACACAGAAACAGACCATTAACATTTAGGTCTTTAGACCACCGAGTCCTTACACTGGTTGTTTAGGAATAAATTAAAAAAATAAATCAGACACAAGAAAGAACAAGAGGAGAAGAAGAGTCAGTGTGTGCTCACCTGATGGAAGCGTTTGAGATGTAATGTGATGACCGGGGGCAGGGAGGAGATGAGAATTTGCTTCCTTGCGTTGGTGTAGATCTTCTCCACCTTCTTATCTATGTCAATGGACAGAAACATCAACATCAGGTTTTACTGTGAAAACATTCCTTCTGTTTTATTCAAGGTAAACAAAGTTTTGAATCTGTTTGTGAAACAGCAAACAATAAAAGAGGAGAAAATATTTGCTAGCCTTTATTTTGACACTAGTGAGGATAATCACTTGATGTGTTGAGATACACTCAGCTAATAATGGGCTCAACAGGGTCGGGAGTCAGCGTCAAGGTCTGACGTTGTTGCTCTATCCATCTGTATAACTGTAAAAACATGAGTGTTTGGAACATTGACAACAAAGAGGCGAGTTACACTGCAGGGGTGCATTGGAATTTTTCCCGAGTAAAAACTAGTCATTGTTGCACGTTACAAAACTTTGAGCTGCCCAAGGCATCTGTGCTCTGTGAGGGATGACAATAAAACACCCTTCACAGAAAACAATCAAAGTTAGAGGGGACGGCTATTGGATCAAAAATAGATGGATATTTGGTGTAGTACCACTTAAAATATTGCCTGTAGATGTAAATAGTTATATTATTATAGTGAATTATATCAGCGAGTGATTAGTTGTCCCTCCGGTGGTTTTGTCTTACCGCCTGAGCCGCTCTTGCGCAGCTGCTTCTGCCTTCGTTCAGTGCAGCTCTCACACAGAAGCTTGTTTTTACCCATCAGCAGTTCCACAGAGGTGAACTGGTGGAGGCAGGACTGGATGGAGCACTCCTTGGAGCTGGGTGTGTAACTGTGGGAGAGTGCCTGGAAGGCCCCTTGGTGGTGCTGATGGTGATGGTTATCCCGTGACTGCGTTTCTCCCTGCTCCTCTGGGGAACATTGTGTGGAAGGAGAGCAGTCAGAAGCAATGCCCAGATTGAATTTAGACACTGCGGTGACGAGCTGCTCTACGGCGCCCCCTTGCTTCGTAGAGGATGATGACGGTGGGGAGGAGGCACGGACGGGCGTGGGAGATGGAGTAAGGGTGGAAGTGGACGATGGGATGGTTATGTGCCTGTGGCCGGTGGTGCGAGGTGTCAATTCGCTCTCCGAGGCCTCGCTGTCGGCGTCATTACTGCTGTCCTGAGGACCCGAGTCTCTTTCACTGTCTTCTGATAGACTGCCAGCGACGGTTATTTTACAACCTGAGACGCAGCGAGCTGATCCACCAGCTACACTGTCCTCCGGCTGGTCCATACTGCAGCCTGCTCCCTTCTCCTCCACAGAGCTGACAGATCTCCTGCTCTGCTGTTTCTGGAGGACAGAAGAACTGACACATTAGTCCCATACATACCGCCAACATCGATTGTGAACTGTAACTCCCACGTTGTGATGGTATCCCTGGAACTTTCAATGTATATTCTGCGAGCACAAGAGAGGTGATACAGAGGAGGTGATACAGAGGAGGTGATACAGAGGAGGTGAGGAGTGACGTCAGCTGCACACCAGTCTATGAGCCAATGAATCATGAGGAGATGCAGGCCATGCAGATGAGGAGAACGGGAGAGGAATTTGGTTCTTGCTGAACTAGAGGTTACCAATATTCATGCTATACTTGAGGAAAGTCTATTCACCCACCAGAGTTGCAAGGTGGACACCAATGATTAGTGCTAATATAGAACATTAGATGTCAGAGTTAACTTAAGTGTTCAAATATCAAATGCTTAGAACTAGAGGAGAATCGATCTAGTTTGATGAAAGCGATAATCAGCTGAGCAGCTTCACTCAGCCGATTGGGTTACTGGTTACACGCATGCGACATACATCCACAGCAAGCATGAGCTAACAGGGGTTCAAACATCTCACAAGAAAACCAGAAAACAAGCTCCCAATTTGTAACACCAGTAAGGATAAAATAGGCTATGCTATGCTATGTCATTTATGGTTTTAAAACGCAAGACAAAAAAAGCTGCGGCGAAAAAAAAGCATTTGGCACAACAAACTTAATTAGACACTCCAAATTTAATCACCCTGAGGGAAGGAGCAAGTTTCCAAAAGCTAAGTTTGGCAGAACGGCTAAAGCTAGGGACAGCTCAGACAGCCACAAGCGTTGAAGTCCCTGAACAAAGCCAGCATATAACATATAACGGACCGAAAGAAGCTTACAAAGTTCTAGTTTGAAATGTTATACAATTGATTTAGGAAATGGATGTCGGGAGTACATTCATTTCAACAGATCAGAATACATTCATGATGCAGACTAGCCTTACTTCCACTGTAATCCTTCAAAATAAGAGCGCTTATAACACATACTCATTGTGATTTTAAAACTTCAAAGAAAAAAATCAGAATGGCCAAAATCGGTATCGGCCGATCAGACTTTATAAAAATCGGTTATTGGCCAAAACAGTTGCAATCCCTGCACCTCTACTCTTAGCTTTATCCTCTTAAAATCAGTAAATGACTTCTTGACCTGACTAAACACGTTAGAACTGTTTAGTCATGGCTATGTCAGTCATATTGGCATGATAAAAGTATTCAGAAAACCCGAAAAAAACGTGCTATATATGACATTTTTTATGGGAGACAATGAAGTAATGTTATAAAAGCTATGTCTCAATCATTTTAAACCATCATATATGATATGGAGACAAATGCAGGAATTGGTACTTTTGTATGCCTGCTAACAGACACTAATAGGGAGAAATGTATTTCTTGGAACAAAAAAAATTGAAAAACGACAACAATCAAACAAACCAAAAAAATTTAAAAATATGTATGGTGACTATGTTTAAAAATGGAGTCCGCACCTTGTATAAATTATGTATCCTATCACAGAAGTATCCTGTGTTAACGTGTCTGTTTCGTTAGATACCAAATATTGTGTATGGATATATTATGCACAGAGAACATTCGACATGAAAGTGAGGCTCATTAATATTTAGATTTCAGAAATATTTCAGATAAAGTCATGGCACACACCCATTCCTGTCCGCTCAACTTCTTGGTGTTTCTGTTGAAAGAGTGCATTGCAGAATGGACCTGATCGCTGTGAGTCACATGGGTGTCCAGCTCCCGGTTGGCCTTCCCCAGCCTACGAGGGTTGGATGGCTTCGATATCTGAGGATGAGAAATATATCATCAGTTCTAGGAACAGCCATGATAATTATAATAATCAATTTTATTTATCACAAACTTTACATTTGAATCAAATCTCAAAGTTCTACAAAGTAAAGGCAGATAAAAGCATTAATAAAATATAAATATATAAAATATTTGCAAAAAAGCAGCAATGTGAATTAAAAGTCATGGGTTCTGCTGTTTTAAGTCCTTTTTTAAAAGTCTCAGTCGTCTGTGGAGCCCTCAGATGGTCAGGGAGGGCATTCCACAGACGAGGGGCAGCAGAACAGAAGGCCCGGTTTGAGTGTGTAGAACGGAGAGATCATGTACAATGTACATGAACAACATGGCCTGATAGAGTCTTCTACTGAGAACAATTAAACATGCACAAACCTTTACTCATGGTTAGTTGTTAAGTTTGCCGTATCTTACGACGGCGATGGCAACCATCCCCTAATATTAATTGCAGAGTTTTAATGAATAAATGAAGGAGCTCACCCTCTCCTCAATGATGGGTAGAGAGATGTCTATGAACGCTTCCTTCACTGTGGAGATCTGAAAGAGAAATGACATCAGCATATGCATTCATCAGAGTGCTTAATAAACATAATAAAAAAGCCATTTGTGAACAATAATCTGAGAGGAGAAAGGGGAAGTGGCTGTTTCTTTGCTTTCTCCTCTTCAGCTCCACACCTGGCGCTTTCTACCTTCAAGGATTTTCTTTAGTTTTCAACTCGGCGGTGGCTTTGTTAACAACTCTGAGCGCTCACATATTATTGTAAATGCCTGCTGCAAACAGTTGGTGTTGGAGCTGGTCCTTGGAGTGCATTTCTGTGTTTTTTCTTTTTCTTTCTGTTTCCACTGATTTCTGCGTATCATTATCTCTCAATTATGGGCATCAAAGTCAAAATTATGCCCCGCGTACAGCATTTAGAATAGAAATTGCAACTTAATCTTGGTTAGCTTCACTTCTGTTCAATCTGGCCGACTTCCCGCAGGAATTTGAGCAACAGTAATATAAAATGACATATTAGGAAAGGTGGGATCAGTCTCATAACAAAGTTTAACTAAGTTGCTGCAAAAATGATTTCTCCCCTCCGTCTTCTGTTTATTTATTTTTTTATCTCTTGCTCTTTTAAGCCAATCTGAGTAAAAAATAAAAAACAAGTTATAAAAAAATAACTGTATTTATTAAACAAAAAACTAGCCCTCTGTGAAAAAGTTCTTTCTATCTAGGAAACTAAATCCCAGAAAACAAAATAACCAAACTGCCTAACTGGTTGTAACTGGACTAAACACACCCATATCGGAATACTTCTATCCCTGTTCAGTCACAGAACACTTAAAACGAATATCTCAGTAGCAAGGCGGTTGGCTAGTAGATATCACAAGTAAGTTACAATAACACGATCAAAAGAAATTCCTGAAGAGACAAGGAAGAGGGTCATTAAAATACAACAGTCTGGGAAAGGTTAGAAAGCAAATTCTTGGAAGAGGACAATAGTCAACCTCCGAGAGGTGGCTCCAATTTGGCGTAATTAAATTTTGCAGAGAGGTTTAATCAAAGCCCAGAATTGAGCCACAATTAAAAACTGTTGCAGGATTTGAGTAGATCGAATATCCTAAAAGTCCTTATTCCTCTACCCATAAGCAAATGCTACATAAAATAATAGGCTGAGTGAAGACATTGTTAGCTTGTCAACCCAATCGTGTTTTCATGTGCATTAAAAGCCGAACGCTGAGCATTTTCCGATTGTTTCAGAATATAACGATCCTTCGCTGTTGTTACTGGTGCACTTACATGTTCACACTCCTCACACATGATGGTGTTGGTCAGCTCGCCTACAAAGATGCGATCGACGAAGTTCATTCTCACACCTTCTTTCCCGTACGCTATTTAGAGGGATAGACATAGTTTTCATTTGATTAGCTATAGTGTAATAATGTAGTTAATGGTCTATCAATTCTGATAATGTTATATATTCTTGTGCAATATTTCGTGTTTATTATAGCTTTAATTGCTGGACTTTCATTTGCTAAAGCAGTATTACTTTGTCATTAAAATGAGATGAAAGATGAAATCCTGGCCATCAAAGTGGGAGATAGTGTCATGAATTTCAATAAGTGAAATAGTTACTGGTATAAAATTCATGAGTTGAAAAGTTGAATAACATTTTCAGGTAAAACTGAAGGTTTATGTAAGACAGACTGCATCTACATGCTGTTCTGACTTTTAGAACACAACCCCTGTGTTGGTTAGTAACTGAGCTGTAGTTCCTTTGATTTCCACAAGATGGGAGTGTTGATCTTGGCCACTTCTGCGGCAAATGAACCTTTAACTTGGCGTTTGGTGTCCTCATCCGCTGTCTTCTCTGTGGGATTGTTGAAAGCCCTCAAAATTCCCGCTTTCACCCTCTGTGAAGAAAAACAAAAAAAATACACGCTACATCAAAGACTGACGTGTGACAATCCTTGATGAAAATTAAAAGCAAAGACTTTTTACTTGAATTCTCTGCATAACATCCCATTAGTCAGACATCAAAGTCTGGCCCGGAGCTGACTTTGAAAGGTGCACCTATTATAAGCATCATTAGTGTAAAATAATTATTGTGCCTGTCTGAAAATGTTAGAATATAAATCTCTTAATGAACTGTGCATGTTTGTATGTGTGTACAAGTTTTTCACGGGGGCCGCTTATTGAAGCTGACATGGTCAGTGAGTGTGTTGGTGAGAGAGCTGTGAAGAGGTGCAGCCACAGTGTAGCACCAATCAATAGATAATTGGCCACGGTCTATGTCTGAGGTCGAGACCAGTCAGCCCTCATTGTCCCGGTACCCACGCACTGGACTGGCTATTTAGGTCAAAAAGTCCCGCTAATCCCAGAATGGCCGGTCTACACCCCACTCAGACGGCACAGTCAAACCAGGCAGTTGCTCCCCCACTAATTAATAACCAGTAGCCCCCATCCTCCCTCCCCACAGTAGCAGCATGCACTGTCCCACACAAGATAGCTCGGGGTGGGGGTTTAAGGCAGTAGAGAGGGTTGCTGGTGCAGTGGTGGAAACTAAAATGAAGACGTGGCAAAGAAGGACAGACCATGCCCTGAGAGAGTAATACCTACCATCTCAGCTAATTGGTGATAATTGACTGGAGCTAAATTAGCATATTTAGATCTCTGATACTAATGGCCAATCAACACAAACACTTAGGGCCTCTAAAAGGTTGGTGACACCCACTAAACACACACAAAGGAGAGGGTGTATTATTTGTATTGTATTTATTAAATGCACCTATTTATTTATGTCTGTAAATTTGGGATATTATAGGATAATAATAATAATAATAATAATACATCTTCATCACAGCCTTGTCCGCTGCCGCAAATCCTTTGTGTTTACAAAAAAACTGTTTCAACAATCATTTTCACATTTTATAACCACATAGACCTTAGAGTGAGGAAGAATTGGATTGATTATGGGAAAGGTTGGTGGTATATTTCCGGCCCTGAGGGGAGCTTTATCTCCAAAATGTTTTGGGCCATAATTTCTCAACGGTTGGTCCGAGTTCATCCAACTTTGGTGCATACGAATTGGCTTGAGTAGATCTATGTTTGTTTAGATAATGTATTACTCTAAAAGTTCATAATTAACTCTTTTTCTCAAAAAACTTTTGTTTTTGTTTAATTTGAAAAGTTAAATAAGGTCGATTGCCTGTACAATGCAGTGGATCGGGGTCTTCAGGTATATACCACTCTCTCAAAGATGACAGCTGAAGCCTCGTTAAAATTAAAAAGAAAAAAAGATTTTGGTCTGCGTTATTAAAAAAGTATGTTTATCACCCTTCACAAAACACATGACATCATGATTAGAAAAGTCAGTTCCTGGAACAGGATGTGTATTCAATGACAAACAGATTCAATAATGTTGCTCAAAATGCCACTGTATCTGCGAATGTGCTTGGCAGGATGAATTAGTTTCTAAATGAATGAATAGAGGCTGCGCCCCCTCCCTCTCCATCGCCTTGATTGGATTCACAGACTGGCTGATGTGTGTGTGTGTGTGTGTGTGTGTATGTGGGTTAGGTGCGAGGGGGCCATGGGTGACCCTCAAGCACAATGGGACGGCCCTGGAGCCCATTCAGCAGCTGTGGGTTTCCCAAGATCACACAATGATGCCGGTCGTGCCACTTGCAAGTCCCCCTAAGTGGCACAACTGTGAGCGTTCACAAGTTTGAAAGGGAGCAGGGGAGCCCAGCCTGCGGCTCCCCCCGGTCCGGGGGCTGACCACTAAACACACCCGCTAACTTCTCCACTGTGGTTCACATTGCCGCTGGTGGGGCCACGGGAGCACCTCAACCCTGAAAAAGGCTGCTGTGGGGTCTCCTAATTGCCGTGTGTGGGGTTGAGGAGGAGGGGGATCTCTGTACTTGCCAAAAAAATGGAGCTACGAGGTAAAAAGACAAAAACTGGCTCGCCAAGCAAAAAAAATCTCAGGTTAACTGAGAGCAAGCAGCGACACACAAACACACACAGAGCACACAGTGACACAAACACACACAGAGCACACAGTGACACACAAACACACACTGAGAGCACACAGTGACACACAAATACACACAGAGCACACAGTGACACACAAACACACACTGAGAGCACACGGTGACACACAAACACACACTGAGAGCACACGGTGACACACACAGAGCACACAGTGACACACAAACACACACTGACTGCACACAGTGACACAAACACACACTGAGAGCACACAGTGACACACAAACACACACTGAACGCACACAGTGACACAAACACACGAACCGAAAGCACATAGTACACATAAAAGAAACAACACACAGCGACACACAAACACACGATTGGACTTGGATGGATCTTGAGACAATAAGTAAGAGTTCTACTGAGCTACAGGGAAAAAGACTAAGTGGGGGGTTGTCGACTAATTCAAATTGTGAAGAAAAACAATTTAAGACCGGCATGTTAAATAATTCTGTTGTGAGTGCCATTTTAAATTTACTGAATCATTTCATATGTGTAACAACATTCTCTGAGTGAACTGCCATCAGAGCAACCTGATTATTTCTTTGAATGAACTATTAATGTGGTACATAATACACACCTTACTTTACAGCAATCGTTTTTCAATTTAAAAAATAAAATAAAAACTGATGTACAGTTATGCTTTTCTCAGAAGGATTATGTTAGCTACATTAAACAAAGTAAAAAGCAGAGGAAGAGGTGTTTTTTAGGCATTAGCTGAAAAGTGAAATCCAGACGGTTTTCTTACAGCTGGATTTATCACATGCGTAATGTCAACACACATGTTCTTTAACCAAATGTCCTGTAAGAAAATACCAGAATTATGAGTAGTACTACGTGCTTATTTAAAAGTGATTTGTGTGATACAAATTAGAATTGTTATCTGAAAGATTATGACAAAAGCTCCCAAACCAATCTATTCTGGAGAAAAAGTACTTAAAACCATTACAGGTCAAATATAGGGTCCTGCGTAATGATCACACCTTACCTTGGTTTCCTCCACTCGTATGGCGTCCATTAGGTAGTGCAGGAGTTCCTGGCTGTCCTGTTGTTGGTAGCCCTTGAAGCGCGGAGCCCTGAATAAATAAAAGCACAAAAACACAAAATGAAGGTAAAGAAAAAATTTGTAGGAAAGCTAAAATTAATAGAATACACACCCACACACACACAACCACACACACACAACCACACACACACACACACACACACACACACTATCGATTGTTCTTGAAATTAATTGAGTAATCGAATAAGAAATATTTCGTACGCTGCAAGTGTTTTAAATTAAATCACTTTTGATTTGTTCAGGAGCAATAGTAATACACAAAGAAGAAAATGAACAACCAATTGTTCCCCATTTTTAAAAAAAACAACATGTTTTAGCTTGAATTGCAATAATAACTCTCAACAGCTATAATAACAAATGAGATGTCTTGTTGTTGGATTTATCCTTAGAATCTGCAATGTTTTCCAGCGCTTTTTAATTTGTTCACAATATCAGTCTATCACGGCTCCTGGTGGTTTTTCTTAGACGTTTTTCTAGAGTTCATTATTTCTTGCTTTCCCATTTATAATTTAGGAAAAGGGGGTATTTACATGGAAAATTTCTTCTGATTTTATTTAGAGATAAGGGGCCATAAAACCACCCTAATGTCTCAGTTTATGTCAAGCATAGTTCAAACAACCCCTTCTTAACCTCCCCAAATTAGAGGTAGAGTGAGCATCGGTTCGCACTCAAAGGTTATCCCCAACGTTTACCTGGATTCACCGGGAGAGGTGCATCTCCTGGGAGACGCAGGTCCGGGGATTGACAAGTGAGAGGAGATGAGGTGTAATTATAACTTAAATTTATAAAGCGTCTTGTAAAGAGTTGATCCAGTTTGCGATGAATAGCTAGCAAAACATGGACTACAACACTATGCCTGGGGTTAGCAGGCTACCGGCAGATATTACGGGACAATCTAGGCCACTTCCCCGTTTGATTGTCCTGCCACTGTGAGTAACCCTTTACGTATGTATGAAACAGCCAATCATGTTTGAGGTGTGTGGGAGCATCTACGTGACGTAATGGTTCGGTGCGGGCCTAGCACGCAACTACACATTGCGCTGAATAGTAGTCGAGATTTAAGCGAAGCCTCGAGGCAAATAATTTGCAAACCTGTATATATTTATATTTACACGTATATATATATTTAAACATATATATATATATATATATATTTACACGTATATATATATTTAGATTTCAGGGAACCCTGAAATACGTCAGTTTAATTTAGTAAGGATCAGTACATTATTCCCAGAGGAAGTCAAGGAAATGTTGAAAAATACCTCATGTGTTCCTAAAACATTCCCTTTATCTAGATCATTCCTCCCACCAAGCTTCATCAAAATCAACTCAGTAGGTTTATGTAATCCACCTGACTGACCAAATGACATGGGTTAAAACCTAACCTTCTTCTGCATTCTATCCACATTTTGTCGGTGAACATTAAACCAGAGGAAAGGCTATCCTTGGGTCTGTCCTCAACAGTGAAGCAGATGTGAGGGCAGATGTAAGGGGCAGATGTAAGGGGCAGATGGGCAGCCAATGCTGGAGTCACCGCAACCTGTTGGCCCGAGCCACTTACATCACAACAGTACAGGTTGGTCCGACAGGCGCAAGAACATTTCACTGGTTTGAGAAGGCATCTCTCAGAAGTTGAGGGTGTTTAGAATGTGGGGGTTTGGGGTGACGAATTACAGCCACCCAGAATTTGATGCAGCGGATCAATTAATAATAATTTATATTAATAATATTCACAGCACAGAAATCGTGGCCTTATATGTTCTGAAACCAGTCATTAAGGTATTTCAGGAATTCGCTCTAAAATGAATCCTCCCTCTCAGCGATGCTGACACGCCGCCTAAGACCGGTGGTCCATGGTGGGGGAAGAGATGGCCAAACACCTGCCCTCAACACAGGTCATAACCAGAAAATCTGGAGGAGCCTAAAGCCCCCCCCACCGACTTATACAGGCATGATCTGCGTCTGTCGTGCCCTTTTTCATGCAGACACATGAGAGAGGGTGGGAGGAGGGTTAAGAATGGTAGAGAGCACATATGTCGTTCATTCGCCAGCCCTAAAAATGAACAGTTGGTAAAACAACGTCCCTCTTGGGCTGTTAACTAGTCTTTGCAGCTCCCGTGAGGGAGAGCGAGAGAGCGAGATAAAGAGAAACACCGCAATACAGTCAGGGAAACAAGTGAGAGAGAAAAAGAGTGAGAGACGGTGTAGGAGAAAAAATGAAATGTTTGGATGGGATCAGTTGGAATGGGAAGGTCTGGAAGCTCATCCCAGTGGATAGAAGCAGAAGGGCCCTGCAGCGCTGCTCTCAATCTGGCCGATACAAACAGCTGCGGTGCTAACATAATTATTCGCCGGATGAGTTAGTACCAGACACAAGGCCACACTAGCCTCCCCAAAAACATACACACATGTGAGCAACACAACGCACCCACACACAGCTCACATGTTCAAATCCATCCTGCATTTCTCACACACACGTATAAAAAATGTCTCATACATTACAAACAAAAATGGAAATAATATAAAAACGTGGGTGTTTACAATCTACATCCAAACAATTAGAATTACAAATGAAAATAAATGCTTAATGTATGCAAATGAATGACCAGAAACTGCTATAATACAGACAAAGTGTATTAGTTTGACACTAGCTCCTCTGACAAAGGTGTAAAATGTAAAAAACAGAGTGACTCTCTGATAGAGGTTTTCTGGGATTGTGAAAAAATATAAAATACGAGGAGGATATTAAAAGACGGAGCTCAAGGACGTTTATCAGGAAAGTTGCCTTTACACCCGAGCTTTGTCTTTCACAAAAGGTTGGAGAAACAAAATACCCAGTGGGATGCCAAATTCCTTTTGTCATCACCGTCAACATGTTTTGAATGATGCATCACAGAGCCGCTGCACAAACTGGTTTGTATCAATGCTTTCCATGAAGCCCAAACGTCACGTTTGGTTTGTTTTGCTTCACTTTACAGCCCAACTGATGCAAAATGACATGGTATATTTTTTAGATTTCAAAGACCTTTTCATATATCACCATAGTGTATAGCACAGCTGTTTAACTATACCGTATAAAAAACAGGACTGACTTAGGTTACTGTAATCTAATGTTTAAGGGTATGGTTGATATTTTTCTTCTTTCCTCCTTTTGCATATTTTATATGGACAGTTTTGTTATAATTCACTCCTTTTACTGAAAGAAGTAGACCACTGCTGTCATCCCTGACAGCAGTGGTATGTCCCTAAAAAGACGCCTCAAATTAACACGTTGATCTCCAACAGTCCAGATTTCTCTATCTATTACTATAAATTCAGCAATATGCTCTAGGATAATATCCCAATAATGAAAATAAATATAGTTGACTATTACAAATATACTCAAGAAAAATGTCTTTTGTTGAAAATATGCATCCCTACTGAGTGTAATATCAGCAATTAAAGCAAAATCATTTAAACGCCTCAGGTTAGAGCTCCCTGAAGTAGTTCATTTGAGGTAAATTTGGACTAAATCGCAACAACGGTTAGTTTATGAAATTTAGAAATGTATGTCCGAAGGACAGTGTTTTTAATTAAAAAAACTCCCCTAAGTGAGCAACACACATTCTCTTAGAACAATGGTTCTCAAACTATGGTACGAGGAGGAATCTCTGAAATTTCATACTTTCACTAAATTTAATAAGATTAGTTTAAACACGAACGTTGCAAGACCGCATGACCCCTTTGAGAACGTGTGTGTGTGTGTGTAAAACTTCGGCCCGGGAGTAAATAAACAAACATATCCCCTGTTCCCCGACCACAGCCTGGAACCCAAAAAGGAAAAGGCTAACACGTATAATACTAATACTAATACTAATAATAATACTAATAATACTATCAAAATACTATGATGAATGAAATGAAAATATTGTAACCATGACATAAATGAAACTGGGCTTCCAAATAAGTTTAGCCTTTCCTGTACTTTTTTGTTCAGACGTCCATCAGCCTGCTACGTAGTCGGGTTGTGACGCACGCGCCAAGCCTTTACAAGCTAAACTGTGAGGACAGTTGCGGATGAAGCTAAATTACGAGTGGTTTAATAACAATGCAATCCTGGCTTCAAACGGGAAGTTTAAGGAAGAGAAGTGTGGATGAGGAGGAGAATATTGTTAGCAGCATTGTAGAAACTGCGGTGGAAGACAGAGTGAACACAGCAGCATCCCTGAATCAACAGCATCAACCGGCAGCAAACAGTAAGGAGATATGATTCTGGTTACATCAAATTTGAAACGTGAATTGACATGGACTAACAGTTGTTATTGTTAATGTTCTCACCTGCTCTGTGTGCGTGCTGCATGTGTGTGAGGGGCTGCCCAATGCATTATAATCATGTGAAAGAGTTTAGGCGCTAGCTCTAGTGCTACTCCTTTAGACATTGTGGTTGTGCCTGACTAGTCAACAATAAAAAACGTGGGAATAGATGTTCTTCCTGTTTGAGCTATGTTTAGCTGGGTTACCTACTTCTATTAATGTATTTTTACATGGGTCATAATGGTGGTACTTGGAGAGCCGGACATATTCTGAGGTGGTAGGCGGTGTAAAAAGTTTGAGTACCACTGTCTTAGAGTACAATATGATAGATGCAAGACAGAGCTCTTTGAGTCGATTCATATGCACAAAATTTGGATTCAATCGGACCAACTGTTCACAAAGTATGGCCTGCAATTTTTTGGAGATAAGATAAGATAGATTTTTGTGTTATGCAGCCGCCCTTTTTTTCCCTTGGGAAGTTACAGGTGGAGGCTGGTGATTTGATGAAAGACTGATAATAAAATGGCGTTGATGGATGCCAGAGGGCCTCTTCTTTCTCCCTGGCTCCCAGGCTGACAAAGCGTTTGTGTGCCTGTGCTTCACCAATTTGTAATTATATTAGATAATTCCTGTAGTAATGTTTGTCCTTCGTAAATACTGTACATATGCTATGTACATATTGTGAATAACCTTCTAAACAAGGTATCCAGAATCCCTGAAGAGTCACACTTTTGTACTATACTCAGGTTTCTTCTTGAATGGGAAACCAGAGTAAAACAGATAATCTATCAATCATCATTAACCTGTGATTATATGCACAAGTACTATTTCTGCTTCAGATGTGTAGAAGGCATCAACTTTGTTTTCAGCTTCCCAAAATGAACAGACACCAATGTTACTGGGTTGAAAGCATTACAATGTCACGCCCATTGTAGAGAGTTTGTTTTTAATACAACATCTCAAAAAAATAAATGGGAAAGTAACAAATAATAAACCTTGGAAACAATTCCAAGAAAAACCACCGGGAGCCGCGAAAGACTGATGTTGGGAACAAATTAAAAAGCGCAGGAACCCATTGCAGATTCTAAGGATAAATCCAACAACAAGACATCTCATTTGTTATTATACAAATTGTTGTTGACAGTTAATATTGTAATTCAAGCAAAAACATGTTGGATTTTTAAAAAGGGGGAAATATTTGTTGTTCAATCGCTAGACCTGTCGTACTTTCTGTTTTGTGTATTACTATTGCTCCTGAACAAAGCAAAAGTGATTTAATTAAAAAAAATTGCAGAGTACGTTCTATTTCCTATTCGATTACTCGATGAATCGCCAGAATAACCGATAGAATACTTGATTACTGAAATGACCGATTACTGCAGCCCTGATTACAAGTATTTAATCAGCTTAACGTTTTCATACAATTCTTGTCATGAACCTGAAGGAGGTCGTCCTCTATAGCAAACCTGTATGAGAGCCCTGCCTCATTGTGTGTGAGTGGGTTTGTTTCCTGGCTACCACAGCACTAGATTAATCCATTGTTGTCCTCTGTTATTTCTATCAGAGATGTGGGCGTCTCGCAAAAGCTTGTGGAAAACTTGAAAGATATGTGGACATTTCTTTACAGCCCATGAATAGAGTAGAAAAATGAATTAGTCCTTGAGAGAAGCAGGTGCAGAGGGCATCTATGTATTGTACAAGCTGAGACCCTCTCTGGCACCAGAGAGCGTGTGGTGCTGACCATGTATCCAACATGGCTTGGCAGTGGTTCTAGTCAGGACCAGAGAGCTTCTGCTGGCAGCAGCAGGAGAGAACAGTCAAGCAGCGGGCCATCAGCTGGTTGATGGTCGAATGCATGTTTCTATATACACGCGTGGAAACACACACAAACCCACACAGAACTGGGTTCAATAGGTCTTCAGACAGTGAAACAGAAATTGAAAAGTACACCCACAGGCCAAGGGCAAAGCCCCAACTTAGTTCAGTGAGGAGAGGCTGCAGTGAAAGGTGAGGATGATGGACTGGATTCACATCATAAAGGTCACAAACTGGAGAAAAATGTCCTTGTAAAAAAGGGCAGTTCTTGGCCATGCCCTTTCAGCTCAAACCTTTAGATCTGACTGAATGTAGAATTATGTCTGTATGGAGAAAAAGGCTGGATCCAAATGCTACTGCAATAAGGCACAGTGTAGGAATGTTAACGGAAAAGCATGTGAGCAAATAAGGACTTGAAAGTGGATTGAACGTCCATTGGCTTCAAAATTAAAATCAACTGTTGTGAAAAGGTTCTTGAAATCATGATGATCATGGTTTGGAAACCAAAGTTTCCTAAAATGTGTAACAAAAAAGCAAGATCATACCATTTCATGAAGCCATAATGTAGTGGTTGTGAGACAGGCTGATGGAAATGAAGAGAATTGGCCGTTTATCGGTAATAATCAAGAAGAAAGAGCAGAGCTGCACGTGAGTCTATGTATGTGTATCAATATTATACGCATAGAGTGCGGCAACTGATGATGATTTCATAAATGAATCCTGATAATCTAGAAAATCACAGAAAACGAACACAGCAGTTGAGACATTAAATTTGTAGAAAGGCATTAAATTTGCAATAGTAAAAGGAGAGTTTGCAGCAAATCGGACGTGCGATGGAGGGACAAACTAAGAGTTTTAGATTTTTTTCATCGAGCAGATCGGAAGTTAAAATAGAATATCATTTCTGTTATGAAGAATTGATGTATTGTACCTATGAGGGTGCCCATTGTCAAATGGCTAGGGACAACAGCTAGAAATTAGCCCTATAAACTGCTTCATTTACCGTTATTGTTGTCTATTAATGGGAATTGTCCACGAAATTATAAACCAATTAACTAACAAACAATTCCCACACACTGAAAACCTTGATTTATTTTTACTTTCATGGTCAAAGCTTTCCATTTGATGTAAACGATTTGGAGCAAAAATCATTGTTGAATCTGTCATCTTCTGATATCTTCCTTCTTGGTGTAATGACTATTTGGAATTAGCAGCTCTTATACAAAAACAAGAGTCAGTTGAAGATGTCATTATCCTTAACTCCCAGAGTGAAGTCTACACAAATTCAGTATGTGACAGATCCTCCAGGCAATGACATGTCAAGAGCAAGCATTTTGACATTTGATGGATTGCATGTGCAGCCCGTGTGAGTAAAAAAGTTCATTTCTAAACCAGCAGTAAATGTCCAAATTTCATAAATATTCATCAGACAATCCTTATTTAGCACTGAAAATCTATGAAAAAGAAATAGCTTCCATAAATTACAATTGTGTGACTGATCCTACTATGTAAATATAAGTAAATAAATATCTTGAGTCTTAACTTTCACTCTCTTTTCTCATCAAAACTGTTGCTGATGGGTCATTTCTCTTAGTCAACTGATTTAAACCTATTCTTATAAAATCATATTTAAAAATAACATTTTTTAAAAAATGATTAGAATTACGGATTTTATTTTGAAATCTATTTTTTTTATGTTTTCCACCCTTTTGAATAATTGAAGAAAAAAAAATCTGATTATTACGGCTGCATATTTGAACTTACTGTGTGGATATAAAAACAATAATAACATCCATTCCTGTTTTTGCAGCACACAGGAAATGGGTGCCGAGGCTTGGCGTGATAGCATTCTACTGAAATGCATGTCAGTGGAATAGATTAGCCCTATTTTAAATCAGACGCACAAAAGTACATAGAGGAGTGTGCAATGACTGCTGTGTGATGAACAATGGTCTGGATGCGTGTTACAGGCGCCGATGGTACCAGGTGAGATGGCAGACCATATACACACACCGCTACACACACAGACACACACACACACTCAGAGGCCTCTCTGATGAAAGCGAGGTACCAGAATAACTGTCAAAGCCACACCAGAGACATACCCAGTCATCCAACGAAAAACACCCTGGTCACCCACCTGCACGACTCAACAGTGCTTAACACTGCCACTCACATACACACACACAGGGTGGACCCAACCAGCAGTATACCATGCTCCAACAAGAACCCATTCGACCAAACATTCACGATGTTCATGAAAGAGAACAAAACTACGGTTCAGTTCACGAATGTGGGGCTGCTTCTGCCCGTCACACAGCCTGTTAGACCCTGCTCTGGATCAAATATGACACAGGTGGCACCGCAGTGTGACAAGCAGCAGGAAGGACACTAGCTAGCTGCTGCCACACATTTCAGAGTGCACAGTGCCTTTGGTGTGTGCTTGAGTATGTTGAGCTTAGATAGGCGTTCAGCTGGGACAACGTTCTACCTTGTTTGGGCTGGTTAAGTCGGATGACATCGCTCTGTCCCTGAGATGAAATATCTGTGTACATATTCTGAAGCTAGTGTAGAATCATGGGTGATTTTCATCGACTGACGAGAAGAATAGTTCCTTACTTATGGCATAGTTGGTTGAAAAGGATTTTGGGATTGAGCGGGCCTTTCCCCGGATCTTTCATGCTCTGAAGGAAGAGAAACATGGCCGCAGTCAGGGGTTCTGGACCGGGGAGTGTTACAGTCAATGGATTCTGGAATATAAAGAAAACACATACAAATAAGTCAGTAAGTTCAAAATCTACATTAATCCTATTAAACCTTAAGGTTTTTTTTTAGTTAAGACTTGCCAGAAATACATACCCACAATAAACTTGAAATAGCTCCACAACTCACAGGTGTATTTGCATAACATTGGTGTCTATGGACAGGTGAGACTAGAAATAATTCATTTTCAGTAACATTGTACCTCTTACTATGTGTTGACAAATCTATGATTAAAAACAGAAAAAACAATATTTCTATCATCACTTATTTTTTGGATTAAAACAAAGAAAAATATCTAGAAAATCATTAAATGTGAGCAAGACCAAGTAAAACAATCAATGAATTTGTTCTGAAGGTCTTTGGTAACTACTGTCACAGCCCTGTCGACTTTTGTTGTGATATAAACCAATTTTTTTAAAACAAAATGTAGCATTGTGCACATTTAAAAAAAAAAACTAGGTTGAAGCCTGATTATGGGCCTTCAGGTGAGAAGGACCATAATGAGGTGTTCAGTGTTGCTTTGACAATACTGTATTTGGAGTTTACTAAAATCCACGTGGGTTGAATCCAAAGCAAGCTTTTGGCTTGAAGACTTTCAGCTCACATCCCACCCGCTTCTTCGGTTTTAACTGCCTGGTGGGGAGTCTGGGATTCGTTACCTCTAGTAGGTGTTGGTTCACAGAGAGTCGTTGGTAGTTGGCCGTGGATAACTAATGCAGATGGGTCTGAGTCATTACAAACAGTGTGGTCTTGATTGTCTGCTGGGGTATAATGTGAGTCTTTAGTATCATGTGAATCAAGACGTGGATGATGGAGAAATCATGATGGGAGGGATGTTAGAACTGAATTGTATGTGGGTGACAGTTGGTGGTGTAGACCTCCACCCCTGTTTAGAGAGGGCTTCTCCAGTTCGACGCCTATGAATTTGTTATCAGTTATCTAATGCAGCATTCCCGAGCCACGGTGGGCATCAGGCTGTGGACCAGTACCGGGATACAATATGATTCAGGAAAAAAAACAATAAATAACAAAACAGTCAATAATAAATTTGTATTTCTCATTAATTATTAGGGCGTTTACTCCTGAGCCTCCTGATTTCCAGAGAAATGCAAAGGAGGGGATACGTGACTCAGGCAAGTCATGCATGCAGTGCAGGAGGAAGATAACTCGAGAGTTGAAATGTTCATTATACCTCAAAGCAAAGAGGTTTTCTGCATTTAATGCAATAAAAACTAAGTTGTGGAACAGATGGACATAAGGAACATACAGTACCTCAAGTGTTGCTTTCTCACATCCTGGCCGATAGGACTGGTTTACTGCAAGCAAAACTAGCCTCAGGCTCCCACTGATTCAGTGACTATATGTCATGCAAGAAAAATTTGCTTCCACTGTGTTTAATACTACCTCACGTTTTTGATGGTGTGTGTGTACGCCAATCAGTGACGACATTATAACCACTGACAGGTGAAGTCAGAAAACATTAGCGGGTTAAAATGGCACCTGTTATTTAGCAGTATATAATGGTCAGCAAGTGAACATTTTTGTCCTGAAGTTGATGATTTGGACTTGGACGAGGACCAAAGTGCGATTGCTCGGTGAACTTTGCTACAGTAGCTCTTCTGTGGGTCTGATCCCACAGCTTTACCAGTCGGTTTTGAAAGAAAGATGTCAGTTGGGCAGACAATATAAGGCAAGTGGTTAAAATGTTATGGCTGGTCAGCTCTCTCCATCAGCCAGTCTGCAAGATTACTATCAATGTTAAGCGGGTCCACGGTGTAAAATAAGTTGGGGGCCCTTGTTCTAATGAATACAACAAATACAACATGGAACAATTGGTTGGGAGTCACTCAGCGTGGCCCCGGAATCTGTATTTATTCAGTCTTAGCGGTTAGTGTGGACATAGAAAGGCTTCAGTATTGGACAAACTATAAACAAGCAAACTGTACCAGATTGGTCTCCACAGGAGGGCAAATCCTCAGTTTGTACCCCTTCTCCTTCACTTCCTGGATGAGGTCAATGAGCATGTGGGTCTGAGACAGGTTCTGTGGGAAGAACACAATGATTTTGAGGCTGTTCTTTTTTTCTTCATTTTAATCCATCCAGGCACTGAATGGCATTGGTTAAAGGAACTACTTAAGTACTAAATCAGATCGACAAAGGTTGAGCAGCTGATTATTGTTAAAACATGGCCATTATGAATGAAATAAAAAGAACAACAAACAACAAAAAAACTATTCAGAAGATGCGTGTGAAAACTCAATGTGGTCAATTAAAATACCTTTGTGAAATGTTATATCCACTTTAGCAGAATTAAAGAAACTTGTGGTGAGTTCATTACTCTGAAAGATGTTTTCATATCTATCTGTGATGTGTGAGCTGGATGTGGAGAGAATCCTTGGTGAGGAGAAAGCCTGAAGCAGTCATTGTCCCTTTATATTAGAGAAAGATCTTTTCCTTCCCTTTCGTGAGATATTTGTTTTGTCACATCCTGGCAATGAAGACAGTTGCTATGGAAAACCCACAATGAATGCAGACACAGCTCATCCTCTGACAATTACTTGTTTTCACCAGAAAGATTGCAATTTTCAAGGAGACAATACAAACAGACAAGGAGAGGGAGGGAAAAGCATGTAAAGCGCGCTCACTCAAATTTCAATCAAGGAGGAAGGCCCTGAGGGTGATTAATAAAATGGCGGAGAAAAACGCTGCCATTGTTTAGGAGGCATGTCAGTTTGCAGTCACCATGACACGACCAGAGAAAGAGTGAGGACGCTCTGTAGCTGTGTTGTATGGTGAACATGCTCCGCACCAACCGAGTGCCACTTGTGTGTGGGTAGGTGAACGTGTCCGAACCAGCAGTACATTTACCGCATTTAATAAATGAACTCATGGCCTCGCCTGCTTACACTCGTAGTTTTTGTCAGACTGTAATCTGATAGGTCACGCCACAAACAAACAGCACCCAAGAAGTGTTTCCTCATTGCAAAAGCATAAATTGTCTTATATATAGCCTAATTAGCAAATAATTAGCAAATCCATCACAATATCTCTTCCAACTACTTGCAAGCAGGTTGTCCGTAGTAAGAAATCCACTTTCGGATAATGATTTATTATATTTTCTAATAACAAAATAAACAATTGCCAATTTTTTCAATTTGTTTAAAGTTCAAAATTGTTAATTATGTATTATATTATTATTGGTGTTAAGTTTGATAAAACAGGAATCTATAGTTTTGAACATATAGTCTGGACAATAACTGATTATGAACAGACGGATGTACGGAAAAAGGACGAATATTCCCCCAGTCTTCTGAAGGGGGCGTAAAAGTTAGTAATATGCTGGGCTTCTTCTCTGTCACCGTATCCTAAGTTCTTGGTTTCTTCCATGATGATGGAGAGACGCAAGCACAGACAACATTTAGATTCGAATCACCTAATTTTACCAACCTGCATGACAGCATTGAAGAAGCAGGTGTTACCCAGGTTATTTATGCCTTTTATAGGGACTGATGTGCTATTGACAGCTGGACTCTTTCCTTTGACTGGGTCCGTGTGATCTGATGCTTCTTCTTGCAACCTGATAATCTTGGGTGAGGCTCCTGGAACAAAAATCAGAACTGGTCAGTGATGTAGACAAATAGAAAGTGCAACACAAGCATAAAAATGACAGATACAGGATAGCTGTATGTTTGAGTGATCTTTGAAATTAATAAAAGATTTTGTTTCTAAATCCGACCTATCAAGGGATTGATAAACTTAAACGCACAAGTGAGATTGTGGCTCATTGAAATTTGGTCATAACTGAGGATGAATGTCATCCTTGCGCCTGCAAAAATTCCGCCACCGACATATTGAGATCGCGGTACAACGCAATAAAATGTGGGCTAAGCCTTGACCGGAGACTGGGGCTGGGAGCAGGGTGCTGTGATGGCAGCTGGAAGGAAAGCTGGGTCATTTGGGAAAGCAGATGACAGCTGTAGAAGTTTCCGCTGGTTAGTGACGGAGGGGCGGGGGCTTGGGTTGGAGAGATTCCTCTCAAGAGCCAGCTGTTCCTCCTGATCACCAATGAATCTAACCTTAAACAGTGTATCAGACACAGATGGTTAGAGTCCATGAAGTGATGTACAGATGCCGGGGACAGACTCGAATAGGTAGTGTCAATAAGCTGTGTGAGCTCATCACATGCCAGCAGCTAACAACTTAACTAATGGGGTGATAACTCAATACAAATAACATGTTGCTGACATGAGCAAATAGCTGTTGAATGGCCTGCAAATATGGACTTAAACAATCAAAGATTATGGTACAATCTGAACAGAAAATGACATCAGACACTCATGAACAACCATAACTGAATAATGTCAGTGCACTAAGTTTTGGTTTCGTCACAGGATTAACTGATGTATAGAGAAGTACTTTGAATCGAGGTGCTTCAATTTACCTACTGAGTAGAGAAGTTGGTGTTCTCCATTTAAAACATTTGAGGAATCATTAGAAATAAGGAAGTGAATTTGCATGCACAGCCTGAGTGTGCTGTTGTTGTGAGTTGTTAGAAAGGATTGTGCCACAGGTTGTTCGATAATCTTCAGAAAATATTTATTTTATTAAACAGTTTGGTTTGAAGTTTTACAGACTATTCCATCAAAATTATTCAAATTATGTTAAAAGGAGATTAAAGTAAATGAAAATTAATTTCAGCGGCATGGAATCTGGTAAAACAATGATTAAAAAATGTGCTGCACATGTAACCATTTGGAAAAATGTCCCTCCTGAAAGTTTGATCTAATGCAGACTGTTAGCAAATTTCACAACTGCTGGGTTCCTCTAAAGTCTGCTGCCTTTTTAAAGTCACCCTTGAAACATCAATTCAACTTCGTGCTATGCCTTCTTTCGAAAATGGGTGAATACACTAGAACTCACACAGAATACGAATGGAGGTGGTTCTGATGGATTAGAAATTTATGGAGGGGGGTAGGTGAGGAAATGAACGGAATATAAGTAACTCTAGAAGGTGCAAATAGAGGCACAAAGATGTTATATTAATTTGATATTAGAGAGGTCTGAGAGATCTAGAAAATCCCGGGTATGTAGCCATGCAGGATATCATTGCTTCCATGATGAATGACAAACTCAGTCTGCCAAAAGGTCCCTAAACGGCTCGAAGATTCTTCATTGGAACCTAAAAGGTAAATTTGATTTGCAGATAGGAGATTCAGCATTCAGCTTTGTTTGTTAGTCAGAAAGAAAACCTCCTCCAAGGCACAGCGGGACCCAAAGTAAACATTATTTTGATCAAAATCAATTCGATGGCTTTATTTAGGGAAAATTCATGCAGAACAAAAACTTTCAATCCTGCTCAAATACTCTGGAACCGTTTGTTTCTCCTCATTCTCTTGTGCCTTCCACCTCTGCGTTTCTGCTCAGAGCCCCCGGCTCTAAAGCTATGTCTCCGGTTTTAATTTGTCAGTCAACACCAAACCAAAGTCGAAAGAATTTTACTTTCACTACAAGGTTATGTTGCCGCTCCAACTAGCTTTATATTGTATTATTTTATTTTAAATGCTGTAACACAAAAAATGTCACAACTATTAAACCATCTTAAGTAATTGCCAAAGCCTACATCTGGGTTTCATTTCATATGAATCCATCCACTAGTATCTGCATAATCTTGCTAACAGACAAACAAACAGACAAATGAACACACAGAGGTGAGAAAAAAAAACAACTACCTCCTTGGCAGAGCTAATAAAAGTTCATAAAATAAGTTCATCATGGTTTTATCAATCTAAAAAAAAGGACTTTTCTCAAACACACAACACCACACAGTTTCTTACTGGTGATAATTTATCAAAAAACAAAAACAAAAATGTCCACAGGAGGGCTGCTGTTTCAAATAAAATAATGGTGTCCACATTTAACGTAAAGTCAATGTCACCTTCACATTGGCAAGCTTTAGAGCCATGTGATCAAACACGATGGACATCACAACTCATAACAAGCCAGCCAAAAGCTCTGCCTAGCTTAAAATATGTGTAGGAGGTTAGTATGAAAACAATAAACCGCTAAAGAAGTAATAAATTGATAGCTACTTCAGATGAAAACTTCTAATTCAACTGGCATTAATATGGTTGGATGGTGGAGAAATACATGTTTTCTCTACTGAGAATTAATGGGAAAGTCCTGAAGGTTTACAGTTTAGATAAAATACCATTGACTTTCACATGTTACCCAGTGTACATCATCTTCATTCTCCTACCAAACATAATACATGTTGCTCTGCCACAAGATAAATAATGAGAAGGCACATAAATGGTAAGAAAGTGAGCGATCAACTTCAATGACTGCTAAATACTCATTTAAAATGGTTGGAAAGTGAAGAAAACACATGTTTTCTCAATAATATAATAATATTATATAAGGATTTCTATAATAATACATTTTTTGTATATTTGTCAAGACTGCTAGTGATTATTTTGCAAAGTGCTTCATAAAGTTTGGAGATGGACTTGCACCAGTCTAGAGAATAGGAAGCAACTTGCAGAGACGTTCAAGTTTCCTGTTTAAACACTATGTGATAGAATAAAATACACAAATGTTATTTCTCTACAAGTCAAATGAGTAAAGCTAGTTCATGTGGATAAAATGTCTGTTTATAATTGAAGTCATTTATTAACAGTTTTCCACTATATGGATAATGAAACCAAGGCTTTCTTTGTTATGAGCAAATAAGACAACGTGCCGGTGCAAAATGGAGCGCTTTACAAAGAATAATGCAAATAAACTGAGGCCTGCCGCATGTAAAGAAAGCAACTAAATGCTGGTATACACAAAGGACATAAGTCCACCAGCACTTCACCCACATAATCCAGTCAAGAGAGCAGAGTAGCATCAAGGTCACTGGTCTGAACTTCCTTTTATGCGAGCCAAGGAAAATCACAGAAACCGTTAACCATCATAACAACATCTGTCTTCACTGTCACCACTCCTCTCCTCGACACACAAATGGCCGAGCTTTGGCACCTGGACAATTCATAGCAGGCTCCTTCTGCACAAGAAATATACGGAAAACCTATTCAACACACAGAGGTTCTAAGCCCGCTACTGGCCGCAACCAAAGGAGTGTTTCCCCTCTAGGTCAAGGACATGGGCAAAAGTGTCGCGGCCATATTTGCTGTATGTGAGCAGTGGATTTTACATGCAATAAAACTTCCACTTGAAGGAACAGAATAGGGCAAAAATACTTTTGATTAGATTAGAAAAGACAAAACTAAATTACTTAAACACACAACACACATTAGGCAAACAGCCCTTTTCAGGTTTGCTGTTTGTACAGGTGTGTACTGGATCTCAAAACTCATGATTTGGATCGGAAAACGGACTGGTTTTTGAGGGACAGACATAAAATATTCGATAACCAAATGTAAAGTCAAACAACGTCATGTAGCCTTATTTTGATCAACAGGCCAAGGTCAGGTGTGTGATAAGCATTGCAAAAGTGTGACAATGCTACATGTATTGTCAGCGTCTTATGGATTTCTCATGCCGACATACTGTGGCAGTTTTTTCTTTTCATGTGACTTAAGTGATGGGGGCTTAACTTGCTCACTACTCTCCTCCGGTATCCATGACTGTTTGCGTCACACCTGACCACACAACTGCTTTGTCTGCATCTACTCACTGCTACTCTGCACTGAGATGTAGGAAAGGTTCACTTTAAAAATAAATAGTTGCAGTCAAGTTCTGTAGTTTAGTTTAAGGCGTTACAGACAGGCAGAAATGTAAGGCAGTACTGCGGCCTGAAAATGTAAATGTGTAGTGTATGTGTTGTTAAATTAAGCTTAAAAAGGGAGAAGGGTTGGCTGTAGTGCGGGGGTACAGCAGTTGTCCATAAACTACATGATGACCCCTCCTACATGTCTTAAAGTTCTTGATCAATACCCTGAACCTCAATGCTTCCCCAGGTGCATCACAGGGATGGCTGAAATGCAGGGAACTAATTGCCCAATGTTGTAATGTTTATGATAAAGTGGTAATAAAGAGTATATACATTTTTTGAATAGGGCCAGGTAAAGACTCCTCGCCGTGATACATTGTCCAAATTGTAAAGCATTTTCTTTGAAGCACTATTACATCAGTGTGATCATAGGACTATATGCAACATGCCAGGAGTTTTGTTATCACGTTTCTGCCATTCAGGCTAAGTAGAGTCATTTAATATGAAGTACCTGTTGACAGAGGTACAACATATTAATTTCAGTGTAATGGAATCTGCTAAAACAATGATTTAAAATTCAGCAGCACATGTATGAAAATAGAAACATGTCCCTTTGGGAGGCTTAAAATAAAATGATAACATAAATCTTACTGCAACGCTGCACCAAGATTTAGGAAATTTTCCCTTTAAAATAGTAAAAGCAGCAGTAAATTATTGGTAAAATTTGCAATCACTCTGTGGTTCAAATGAACTCCTAACCATGGGATCATGGAATAACTATGGTCTGTTAAACCACTGATGTTTCATTTTTGCTTCAGCTGTAAAAATAAATAAATAAAAAAAAAACACACTATTAAGAGAAGGAGCTCCTGTTGCGCCTGTGTTGCATTTTGGGGACTAAGAAGGGGTGAGGTTCAGCTTGTCTGGGCGACATGCCCTGGTGATGCTCCACCCAGTGGTACTAAATGCATCTGGCCCTCTGTGCTATAACATCTGGAGGCCTATTTCCAACTTCAATATGTCGCCATAAGGGAGCTCCCATATGTCAACACAAAGAGTGCATGGAAAACAAGTGGGGAACGACCGCAGCCCTGATCAGGAAAACACACCGTGTGTGCTTGGGTTTGTATGAGACTGAGAAGGTGTGAAAAGATGAGCTTATGCAGGCGTGAACAAATGAGGCAAAAAGACAGTAATTGAGAGAAAAAGAGTGTAAGTGAGTGTCTACGTGTTTGGGAGTTTGTGAGTGTAGATGTCAACAGACTGAATGCAACTAGAGTTAAAGATCTGCGATTTGCACTTCAGCTAAGTGGGAGCAGAGGAATGAGGGAACTAACTGGGTGGAATGGGGATGCCGATGGACACACTCTGCATCTGGGACCGTCACCCAAGGTAAACAATGTTCAGGGAGCCATCTGGTTGAGACTAGGGAGAGGGGTGGGGCGGAGGAGGGCAGGAAGGGCAGTGGGTGGAGGGAAGGGTTGCAACGAGCACAAGCATATGGAAAAGCAGATTTTTCCACTCCCTGCAGCAGTCCGCAAAGGAAAATGTCAGCATGCGCCACGGCCACGCTTGACTGTGCTGCACTCGGCACCCCCACCTGGCCCTCCTTGCTCAGCCACCGAGTATGGGCAGCAGTGACACTGTGGAGCCTTTCCCCAGGGTGGAGGAAAGCATCGCTGTGCTCAGCATCGTCCACATGCACGCATCTACACCAACACCTTCTGAGCTCCCTGCTTTTTATCACACAAGAGAGGCACAAAGAAACGGGGGTCTCGTTTATTTTAATCGAGAAAATATAAAAATACAACAGGGGCTTGAGTGACCTCTTTCAAAATGTATTTGACATCATATAAGAAACCGCAAGTTCATGAAGGAATGCTCTAAACAAAACAGTCTTTTCAAGTTTGGCTTACACGTACACCTGCGGCTCACCGAACCTACTCAATATTTTTGGTATCAAAGCCACGTTGTTGATAAAATAAGAGCAAAGATCCTGCTAAAGTATAGCTTCCATTAAAAAACACACAACATTTTAAGGCGCCTTCTTAATCTGGTTCACAGTTGGGCTGAGAGACCATCAAATGGTATGGCCAGTGGGCTTCATGCCTCCATGTTCACTTACAGTGCAGCAGTGTGGGGGACTGAGGCCAGCTCCCTTCATGCAGAGCAAGCAGTCAAGAGGAAGGCCAGGCAACACCAAATGTCTTATTAATTTGCTAATTTGTTGTGACTGCAGGGCATGAAAAGCCTGTTTCTTTGCCATCTGAGGCCAAGAGAACCCAGTACATCATGTTACTCACACAAACACACACGCACAAACACACACATACACACCTACCCACTATCTGGCCTACTTTCATGTGCGGTGGTGGGAATAGAGACAGAATCATCCTTGATTACCTCATGAAGGCACCATCAGGGGACAAGCATCTTACAGGCAGCTGACTATGCGGAGCTAAACCGACATTAAAAATATAGCCAAGCTTTATAAAATCAAACAGCAGAGGCAGGAAAGCAGGTGAATGAGCTTGCAGTAGTCATACAGCACACTAATTTGTCTATTTCAGGCTTTCACAATTCTTCCAAATGAGGAAAGGTCAATACAGATATCAATACTGTAAAAAACCCAGGACTAAACTGGATACAGGATTTTCTGTTTTATTATTTTCTGTTATATGTAAGTTTTAATATATAGTGTGTCCTCAGAGTCAAACACTCACACAGACACACCATGAAAAAAATAATCACACGTATAAACATGTGCTACTCTTCCAAAAATGACAGCATCACAATCCAACAAACTGGGCTCTAAAAGCCCAACTTGAATTGATGGTCATCGAGGAGAAGAAGTCCTTACATGGTTCGTTATTTACTTTCTTTACTTATCAGGGTTGGTGTGTACATCAACACATTTAAAGTAAATATGACCCACCACACCAGCATCACCAAAGAAATGTCACCTCCACTGTTAGCACTGAGTTTTCTGACAACACCAGCATGATGAAACATTTCTTTTCTCTATTTTGTGGGTGTGGTTTTGTTTTTGACCTTCTACCACTGAGGAGATGCAGTGAAATTGTTATTGTACTGTACACATTTCAATTAAGTGTTACATTCTATTTCTATATTACTTTCATGTGTAGTTATGAGTGCTTGACGTTTCAGAATCTGTGTAAGAGTGACATACCCCGCAATGTTTTTCATACGGACTGCACACTTTATTGTTGTCACTAGCAGCATGTCCGTATCTCTGAAGATATGTAACAGCATTTTTAGCAATGAGGGAATAGTGAAAGGGAAAACACTTTTGAGATGAAAAAAAAAAGTTTTTGAGAAGCCCAAAAACAACAGATGTGGAACATTCAACAGTCTGAACTTGGACAAGCACAAAATAATTTGGTAGGGGGCTACAAGCTAAATGCCTGAAGGCCGTCACTCATACACAGAAGATAATAGTAACAAAAAAAAGAATATTGACACACCTCTGGTATAACATTATAAAATTATTGTGGGTCATATGTAATGAGTGAGGGATAATGCTGATGCATCAGATACACAATTATATTGTGACTTCATTCCAATACTAAGATTAGAGTTATATCTGGTGGTTGCTGTTAAAAATCTACATAGCAATCATACATACAAAATATTTATATAGTGAATTGTAAAGGATGGGTTTCAGGTGGACAAAATAAGGTTAAACATCCCCCCAATGTTAATATTATAACAGGATTAAAAATATGTTTTCCAACAAGTCAAAAGAAGTCACGGTCTTAAATATAAATATACACAGTCCAGGTTCACACAGTGACATACTATGGAGTAAAGGAGCTGCCCTCTCCATAAGAAGTCAATGAAAGTCTATAAATACGGCCTGTAAGCATTATTTAGTTTCCTCTTGAGAGTTTTCTTTGTGTCCTATAGATCACGTTTTTGATTACAGCATTTAATGTTATCGCAATATTTACTGAAGAAATACTGATTACAGCAAGCATGTAAAATCCTGAAAGCAGGATTATTTGAGAATTATTTAGTTGAGAAAGCTGTTGCGAAAACACTCAAGAGGGAGGATCACTACTCCAGCACACAATGAATAATTAATTTGGAAAGCTATAAGGCAACGTGGCAAACGGGGACCAGGAGAAGAGGTGCAGGGAAAGGCCGGTTAGAGCGGGAAACTCAGTCTGAAGAACTAATCTAGTTTGGGTAGATGATTCTAGTGCATGCAAATTCACGGAGAGACGCAATCTACACATCAATAATACACAGACATTTAATGAATGTACTTTCTAACAGGCATGTTGGTATCAGTGGAATCTGACACCTGCAGATGGCTTCCATCTGTCAACTTCTCAAATGGAATGAATGAGTGAAATTAATAGCTAAAATAACAAATGTATCTCACCTAGATTCCTTAGGATCAGATTTTAATGGCTTGAAGTTTGATGTTAAGTAAACCTGATTTATTCGTGTATTAATTTAACTTAGATTCTCAGTTCAACATTTATTCATTTTATATAAATTCAAATATTGTTCAGATCTGTCTGTGAAGAATTTGAGTTTTTCCGGCCATTATTATTATATAAGTCACGGAAAATTCATTCTAAGTCTGGAATGAATTTCTATGACCAATTGTTTGTACGGATGTGTTGGAGACACATAATCAAATTCTAAAAAGAAGGCCTGTGTTATTAAGCAACAAAACTTTATAACAGAATGTTTATGTTACAAAATAAAATATTAATTCACAAAGTATGATAGTAATTGATATTAAAATACAGCAATTAAATAAGACAGATTGAGAGATTACAACGAGAAACAACCTCTGACGCCTATTCAGAACCAACATTTTAACCCTCTTAACCCTAACCCTAACCAACATTTAATTTGCCCGACAAAGACTCCACAGCTGTGTTACAAGCTGGAGTCTCGCTACCTGAGGTCAATCTGCTTTTCACTGGGACTCTGGCACTTGAGCTGAAGGCCTTGATGGTGAGAGAGCACAGTTAATAGACTTCTTTCTAAGCTGAGCGGTTGTACAAAATTATTATAGATTCTAAAAAACATCCTTGCTACGGGTCCTTTGTCGTGGGGGAAACAGTGCAACAGCAGCTACTTCTGAAAACATGTCCTTCATACTGAAATGCAATTTCACAAGCTCCTCAACAGACAACAACCGCCTATTTTGCTGCGACAATGGCAGCCTGCCTCCAAACCCACCGGCCCGACCGGTGTGGAACAATTGGGTGGCAGGGAAGGTGACAGGTAATTTAAAGAGGTTGAGGGGAAAGCTGTAGATGTAGACTGCCAACCTCAGCTGATCCCCTCACACCAACATGGACTCTTGCCCTGTAGTGGACATCCACTGCAGGGCAGCTCCAAAAATACAATACGGACGTATAAATCACACAAACTGCTCATGGGAAGAGCAGCCGTCTTCCAATCGGAAGATCTGCAGGTCGACAGTTCATACCCGAGCAGTCTACATGTGGAAGGGTCCTTGAGCAGGACCCTAAACCCCAATCAGCTCCCCGGGCACTTCAGAAAGACGCCCACTGCTCCTCAGGGGTGGGTTAAATGTAGAGAACCAATTTTGCTACGTTGTACAACATGTATGATCGTATGTGACAATAAAGACTTCTCATTCGTGTTAAAAAAAATTGCTTTTATGTTCTTCTTTACTTGTGCGCATAAAGAACTGGTACGCTTGAGTTTATTTTTAAAATTGGATATTGTGATGGAGAAATCTTAAATATTAATGAGGAAATAGAGAAATTGGAGAAAAATGGAAATATCTACATTTGTCAACCATTTGTACAGGATTTGTAATATCTCATTCCGTACATAAGATTTCTTTTTATTAGATATTTCTTAATCTGTGAGGTTCAGCTTGTTCCACAAACCCAGTCTGCCTTTTATGGAGGTGGAGATGCTCTGAGTCAGTTGTCTAGTCATCACAATTTGGTCCTTATGAAAGTCAATCAGATCCGTATGTTTGCCCATTTTTCATAGTTCAAAGACAAAAACTTTTGGAGAAAAAGATAACTTGCTACTTAACATATCGTAGCCACTGTCAGGTGCCATTGTAACTAGAAAATTAATGTTTTTCCGACTACACTGCTGTGTTAAGTCAGAATCAACTGGGTGATAATGTTATGGCTGATCGGTGTATCATTTATTTATTAATGCAACTTAGATCTTTTTTAATGAACAATACAGAGAGAAAAGTATATGCTACGGTTGATTAGTATTTTCTATATGTGATGTGTGTGTGTGTGTGTGTGGTTATCCACTGAGAATTAGTGCGCTCCAGCTGTTAGGATCCCGTTGCTCTGACTTGTTGAGGACCCTGACTCCCACTAGTGCAGCACACAGGCCCAGAGGTGGTGAGACATACAGCGGTTCGACAGAAGAAGCAAGGGACAGTAACGGATAGCGATGGAAAGACAAAGGAGGACATCGCAGTGGCTGAACCCCACGCAGCTGCTCCTGTTCTTCAGGGAACCCAGCCGGGAAGCACTGCTCAAGCGCCTAATTCCTCTAATGTGTGCAGTCATGCGACGTGCGGGGTGGGGGGTGAGCGTGAGGGGATTGTTGCGGCAACATGAACTATAGAGCTGATGGACTGATGGTGGACCAGCCTGACCGGGCCGGAGCGGCTGGCCACTGGCAAACGAGGTTAGCTTGAGCCAGGGAGACCAAGAGTACCATAGATGCCCACCATACTCATCATCTACAGTCTGTTGAGAGGCCTCTCAGCATTCCACAACAAAGTGGGAGAAGCACAGAACAGAAGGACTGAGTGGGTACAGAAAGTGGTGGGGGTGTGGATGATGTATATGGTTGACTGAGTGAGGAGGGCTCAGGTGGTCGGAGTGAGGTGAGAGGGCCTGAACAGCGAAAGCAGGGCTAACACAACACAGCTAGGTGCATCAAAAATATATATTATTTATATTTACAGGTAATTATTTAATTTATTATGGTTATAGAAGGCATAAGCAGCTACGGATATCTAAGATGACGGGGTAGATTAAATAAAATTGCAATGGACGCATTTCATTGATGAAAGAGAGAAAGAAGCTATTTTAAATTGTCACAGTTAAATGCAACTCTTTTGCATGTTTGATAACAAAAGTTCAATTTTACATAAAATAAAAATCATCAAAATGCTTGAAATTTCTCACATATCAAAAGGTGTCTCTCCAGTAGCCCAGGACGTCAAGTTTTGAGGAAAATTGAAAAGTTGTTGATCTATGTTGCAAAATTCCTCATCTAAAGTCACAGTCTAACTTATAACCGTAAAAACAGCAAAAAAATACAAATGACAAAAGTCCTTAAACAGCAGAGGGGCAACACTTAAGTACTAGGTTGTCGCATGCAGAGACTTTATGTAAGAAAAAATTGTCAAAAAGAGCTATCCCACATGCTTCCAGGTTCACAGAGAATGGAAGTCAGTGACTAACCACAGTCAGCAGGGGGAGCAGGTGGATCGCAGTCGGCTCCTGGTAAGTGGATCATGGGTGATACATTTGAAACCAATGTGCAGAGATGCACCGAACTTTCAAAGGCAGGTTCCTAGTTAGTACTGGGAGACTCAGAAATAGCATCTTATCAGTCACTGCTGACTTCAGTAATGTGCTTCTCTGTGATTCCCTCAGTGCCCTGTAGTTCAGCTTCCTGCATCTGGACAAGGCAGACATCTCTTCACTTCTCTGGTTGGGTGGCGCCTGACCACAGACTGGAGACATCTTGCATTGTGCCGACATTCCAATATGTTTTGGCTTAATCTTTGACAGGTGGATTTACATCAGGGCTGAGAGGAGAGTATGTGCCAGAAGTGATCTTTAGTTGTTTTTCTTTCATTTCGAGATGTCTGGATACCGTTTCACATGCTACACTACCCAGGGACAGAGTAACAGCCTCGTTTATTTTAGCTCTGGATTGCCTGTTTTAACCATTTCTACCGAGTCATACACAGACGGAAGCATCAAGTATTTCCCTGCCAGCTCTAAGTGGATCCGTTCTCTCACAGCGGAGTCTCCGTCAAGTTCCAAAGAGGCCTGGTATTGATTGCTTCCAAAATAGCGCTGGTCTAGCATTGCTTCGGGCCATGACTGCATGAATTGAAGGAATCATGTCCCATTTCCACCAGCTCTGTTTTTTAGTCAGCATCAGCATTAGAATAGAGTTCATGTTCACCTCCTCCAATGAAGAACTTTTCCTTCTGAGACATTTTCTACTGGATATGATTTTGTAAAGGCTACCAATGAACACTAGAAAGGGTACACTGATATGCTGCAGGTCACTGCTATCAGTAAAAGAAAGTTGCAGTTCAGATTTTCAATGTACCTCCAAACAGACCATCGTGTGAAACTTCAAAATTCATTCAAAATCATCAAATTCTGCCTGGAATGAAGAATATTTAAAGGGTTACATGGAAAGCTACCATGTAATCGTCAATATCTTGTAAGTGTTGTTCAGGGCTCTGCTATGATTGACCAGTCCAGTCTGGGTTCTAGAGGTGGGATTAAGATCCATTCTTTGAACATCATTTTCATCATTTTTTTTGCTAGATATAGATGTGAACGACATTGTTGTGAACTCATCACTAGATCCCCGCAATATGATATTTCACTAGTGTGTGGGCAACTTAAACGTACTGTATGTTGATGACCTTTGACAGCTGCACTCTGGTAAAAAATGGTAAACTTGAAACATAGTAACAAACAAACCATCAGATGGTTGTGAAGAGCTTTGATTTCATTCATCTCATCGGTTCACCAGTTACCCACTTAATAGGTTCTAACGACTTCACACCAGGAACACCTACCAAGACCAGCAGTTCTTAAAACGGACTCACTCAGTCAACTGGCAATCACAATTTGGCCCTTTTCAGATTCTTACCATTATCTATTTTTATTGGTTTCGACACATCAACATCAGGACATACTGTTAATTTTCTGCTTAATAGCTCCCACCCAATGACAAATACCATTGTAATAAGATAATCAAAGTTATAAGGACCTTTCCTGTCAGTGGATATATAATGCGATGGCTGTCGGGTGTATTTGTCTTCACAAGTTGTCTGTGTACATGGTCCATCGGTTTATATTTTAACTGAAGTCATGGTTGCTAAATTACATTAACCTTTGTATAAAACCTCAGCTGAACAGATTCCAGCCTCGGTGGAATTTCAGTATGTTTAACAAAAGTTATTTTTCGGCATCAGTAAGGGGCAGAAATCCAGGAGGCCAAACACCTTACCCGATGCTGCCTTGAAAGAGTGCTTTTGTAAGAAGTCCAGGGTCTGAGCGAGAGCTTTCTTGTTGCAGTGTGTGGAGAGCTCCTCATTGCATTCAAAACACCTGTCACAATGAGAGGGAGTCACAGGCAGAGAAAGGCCGTAAGCTGTAGTAGAACACAATCAGACACGATAACGGAGGGATAATTCCATACTACTCTATTGGGAAATAAATACAATTAAAATTTTCTGTAAAATAATACATAGAATTGGAAAATGAAGCTGATGGTGGTAGCCACAATCATATAGAGAACTAACAACCTACACATCTGTTTGCAATGTCACAGATGACACAGTCAGTATCTTGATACATCCCATCTCAATCTGACATACATTATCGGTCCGTGCCTTTTCATTACAGTTTAGGCTATAGTTTATGTTATAGTGAGTTTTTTTCACCAGGCCTTCCACGTGCTCAAGCTGATGGTGATGCAGTGAGACTCTGGATTGAAGGCTTGGTGGTGCTTGACAGCATGCTGTATTCCTGGGTGGGTACAACCCTGTAAAATACATTAAAACACATTCAAGCCGGCACCACAAATCCACTATGAATATATATGTATATATATATACTATATGTACACACACTATATACTATATGATAGTATATATATACACACTATAGCATTAAGTGTCCACACTTTCATATTTAAATCATTAATTATTACCTGGAAACCGCACTTTAAGCACACCACGATGTCATGGGATGCTGCTGGGTCTTCATCGATCATGGTCCTCTCCTTCAGGCACTCAGAGCACACCAACCACACACTAGAGAGCACCGATTTCTTCACCGAGTTCAGCTCTACGGCCTTACCCACATGCTGGCAAGTCAAGCCTGATAACAAATCATAATGATAACATGCAAAATACCAATACATGCTCCTTTCAATCGGCTTTAGGAAACATTTTGAGACTCTTGAGGGATTTTCTGTTTTACATTTATTACAATATTCTCAACACAAAAGAATAGAAATTTGTGTAATAGAAGAGGCATATATGATTTTTGTTGCGATTCTTTAGATAAATGCCTTGTAGTTCATATTCCACTGGGGTCATGGGGTTTCATTAACACACAGCTCATTGCCCAAATAACGACAAAGTTATGAAAACCTCAACATTCTACAAATAGAAAAATTAAGGAAGTCATCATTGTTCAGTTGAGACCAATATTGTATTTCCAGTGCTGTCAAGTGAAGTGGCAATACACTCCTGGACAAAAGAATAAACAGATAATGGGGCAACCTCTATTTATTACATTATGTGTTGCTAATTTTGAATGAAATTAAACTATGCCACAATAATATACATAACAAGTGAAGCGAATGTAAGTGAAGCTAACACTGGCAGAGCGACTAAAGCTAGCATGAGTCAACGAGTCCGCTCTATGTACGCTGCTAATTATGGTTTTAAAATTTTCAAGAAAAAGAAAAAAAATGGAATCGGCCAAGGCCGGGTAGGTCAGATTTGATAAAAAAATCTGTCATCGGGAAATGGTGCACCTCTATTTTTTAACCCTTGAGTTTATTAACCAGTAAATTATTTGAAGAACTTACTGAATAATTCTCCAACTTTAAACGCACAGGAACACCACCTTCAGACTGTCTGGCGCTTGTTTCCCTGACTTACCACTGATTTCATCTGGTGACTCTTCATCTCGAGGATTCCTCGGTTTATTAGTCCTCTTAGTCATGTCAGCTTTTAAAGAAAAAGGGTCCTTTAGCCGCATCTGGAGCTCTGGATGGGAGGATGGAGAGAATTCAATAGGCGGAGGAATAAAATCTGCATTGAAATGACTGAAAACAATATGAATAATTTGATTATAGTCAGTATCATTAGCCAATCATGTTCGTTTGAAACGAGTTCGAGCAGATGAGCGAGTTGATATCAATTATTATTTTTTAAAAAGTCCCTTTATTGTGTAAAGTGAGTGCTATCATAGCAAAATACGAGATAAACAAGACAGATCTCCTCAAGCTGATTCCTATGCACCAACTTTGGTCTAAACTGCGGGTTGAGAAATAATGGCTCTACGAAAAGATACACAAATACGCACAAAATTAACACAGAGGGCAGGCGGAAGGCTCCAATCGTATCTGGGTACTGTATGTCTATATGTGAGTATAATTGGGCCCACGATTAAAAACCCTAGAAGGGTATGAACAAGTCAGGCTGACTTTGGTATGATGTAAGCAACATCCATACAGCTAATAAAATTGATAACAGATGTGTTAGAATTAAAACAATCTGCCATAAAATTAAAACTATCTGCCTCATATTGTGTAGTAAACAATTTGTGTTCAGATGCTTCTCCATCAGAACTAGCAACAGATTCTCACCTCAACCCTCTTGTGAACCCGACTGAATCGCCAAGTTCAATCTTCAGGGGTGATTAAAGGAAGCTTGGCTATTGGCAATCTATTGGTCATTACACAACCTGGCACTCATTTGGACCCACGCATGTGTGTTTGATGGTGTTAAGTATTAGCTATAACATTAAAACCACCTGCTTCATATTGTTTGTTCCTTTTTGATGCCAAACAGCTCTGCAATGCTTTCTGTGTTCTGAACACCTTTTCCATCAATACCAGCATTTACTTATTCAGCAATGTGTGGTGCAGGAACTCTTCTGGGGAATTGGAAAACATGGGCTAGTCATCACGATTATTGTCAGCCCTAGAAAATACTTTGATATTTCGAGGGAGGTTACACAAGCTGTCTTATTCTCTCATACATGCTTCCATGGACTCCATCAAATACCAGCGGATTTTGGAGGAAAGGCTATTAGCCCCTACCAGGAAATTTAAAGTGGGCCGTGGGTTGGGCCTTTAAGCAGGACAATAATCTGCAGCACACCTAAAATCAACCCGAGTGGTTAAGAGATCACAAAATAAGTTTTTACTATGGCCATCACAGTCACCAACCTAAACCCAATAGAACATACGGGAGATGTGCTGCCGAAGAGAGTTTCCCAGGCATTAACCTCAGAATTGTAGGGACTTGGAGAGTGTCTGTATGGAGGAATGGTCTCAGATTTCCCCACGTGTTCTCAAACCTCATCACACACTACAGGAGACTCCGGGCTGTTATTGTGGCAAAAGCGGGCTTTACGTAATGTTACATGCGTACAGCACGTTACAGTGGCTCACATGTTTTAGATTAAAAAAAGATTTGCTTCATGTGAACAATGTTATTTAATAAATGATGTTACTTGACTTATAAGTTAGATTTTTTTTGTAAAAGATCTGAATTCAAGATCATGGGTAAGGACAATAAAGACATTCTGTGTAACTCATTTAACCCTTTTTTTTAATGGGTACCAATGTTTCTTGAAGTCACTGCATATCCGAACCACACACATGTGTCCCTGCAACAAGGTAAACAAAGATATCCTGACTTCACTTGTCATTGGTTATCATGTTGTTGCTGATAGGGCCCAGATGTACTGTGTGAATGATCAAGTGTTGGGGAGAGGTTAATTTCTGATATGTACTTGTGGAAATCTGTGGAAAAATATAGTTTTTAAGTATTTGTTCACTAAGACATTCACTGATTTGTTGTCCTTTTCTTCATAACGGTGGATTTAATTAAGTATCCTTAAGACTCAAAGTCCACTGCAGGAATTTGGAAAAATGTTGAAACAAATGAAAAAATGTGTAACTGTCCGAATCGTTAAAGGTTGCACATTTCAATGAGAATAAAAAAAAGCCAGCCAGAAATAGAGGATGATATACTTATATTAAGAATAAACAGATTACTGGTGAACATTAATAACAGTTAAGAAGCTTCAACTGTACTCGAACCTTTCATCTATGTGAGACTGATGTTTATTAATGACATTTAACAAATGAACTAAAAACCTTTTCAGAGCTGTATTAACATAAAACTGGTTATTACTCACCTCTTTATTTCAGCTCCTGTGTTGACAATATTAACTAAACTGAGACCAACGGTTAGATGTCAACTCTTCCTGGCTAGCGAACAGGCTAGCTACATTAGCTCATCAAAATAATTATACATTAAACTGTGAGTTTAATCCAACAATATACTGGGATATGAAAACATTTCGTATTATACAGAGCACCGACTGCAGAAGAACGTTATTTCCAATAGTTCTCCGTTTTTGCCTTTGATTTAGTAGATTATGGCAAGCTTTCGCTAGCATCAGCTATCAAGCCTCAGTCAAAATGTGACGCACTACGGCAACTCCGTGTGGCCTAATGGTGCGTTCAGAACGATGGGAAATTCAGCACAGAATGTACACAGAATCACAAATTTTGCTGTATTCACGGCCAGTACGTATCTTTTCATATACGGAACCACATAATGACGCTAATGTGATCATAATTTAAAATGATAATTTGTAAATCTTGTGGAATTGTCTGAGAAAGCGGCGAGGGGTATTGCTATCATAATTCATTCATCCACATTCATAATTTCATCAGTTTGTTAGATAGATAGTTATTTTGTTATTTTATAATAAGCATATAATTATACATTTCCTTAATACTTAGAGTTCAAGCATCTAATCGTGTTCATATAAATGGATTAATTTAATGGCTTGGGTTTAAGTTTGACTAATGAAATTATAGGATTTTTTTCTTATATTGTCCGTAAAAGCTTTCCGTAGTTCCGCAAACTGAGTAGTTGTAGGACACTGATAGGAAGTTGCGATTTAAAGGCTTTTCGCACGTACTGCACTGCGCATTAAAGCGTTCATGTGGATAAGTTGCTAACTAACTAATAAGTAATGTTTATCAGAAGGTGTCTGAGGTTTGGAGTGAGTGTTCCGCGTCTATTATGGAACATTACCGTCCAGCCGGGGGCTTCTGTCCCGCCAGGTCGAAGTTTTGTGTCCAACCATGACAACACTCACCTCTATCATGAAAGTAAGTTACAAATCTAAATGCATGGCTTTTCCTCTTTGACTCGTGATTCAAGGTAATATATTTGAAATCGTTCATATATGAAATGTTTGCTTTGCAGAGTCGCTGCTGCGCAGGTTCAGTTCAGGACCACCGAACACAGACGTGACCTATGACCAACTGAAGCAGCTCCTGGTCGGGGGCACAACTGTGGTGATAGACGTTAGAGAGCCATGGGAGCTCAGGGAGTATGGCTACATCCCAGGATCCATTAACGTCCCTCGTGAGTGTCATCCTACCTGAATTATACAGAACAAATGCTGTGACATTGGCTGGAAAGTCAGGTTATAGCTACTTCTTAGACATAATAGTATGGAATCGTCATTGCTGCTGCCTCAGAGTCTGCAGATCCTTCGTGTTAATCCTGTAACTCAAAACCACTTAATGGATCCTTTTCATAAGCTCGTTCGTGCCTTAAATAGATCTTCAGTTTAATATTGCTGACACCTTGACAACTTGACAATGTTCTGAGGAAGCACATAAAGTGCCGCCTCACCCTCTTCATAGTCAACAATCCTTTGATGACACCGTAATAAGTGTATCTTGGTGCTCTGATACCCAATCAGAACAGTCGATTGGCCCAGCAATATTTCGCTTAACTTGACAGTGCATGTTTTTAAAGTTTGTCCGGTTTATATTTAACCTGCCTGTATTTTTTTATTTACCTCTGCAGTGGGACAGGTGGGCACCGCCCTCCAGCTGAGTTCAGAAGAGTTCAAAGAAAAGTACGGTGGTGAAATGCCTCAGCCTGCAGATAGCATTGTGTTCAGCTGTCTGGCAGGGATAAGGAGCAAGGAGGCACTCGAGACAGTCGCCCCCTTGGGATACAAACAGTGAGATATGTTTTCCTGTTTTTGTATTTGTCAAGAAAATTGGTTTCCATCTCTTTGTTAAGCCCAGGAATGATTTAACTATGGTGGTCATGTGTAGCGATGTTTAAATAAGATTTATTTTTATTGTTATCGCCTGCCTTTTCCGAGATTTGACAAAACCTGGAGTATTTGTATATTTTGTGGCTGATTTTCGATTTCACCGTTCCATTCAACCATGAGTTGGTATTAAATTCCTTCCGCCTGGGGTCATTGACCTCTGCATGCACAATACCAAACAATCATGAATTGTTCTTTTGAGACCACCCACATACCACACCTCCAGTATCCACATGAAAATTCCAGAAAATATTTTGTCATTGTAATGGGCTAACCATGAAATTACTAAATCTAGTGTGTTTTCTCTTCTCTCTTTTTGAGTCACAACAGACTTAGCTTCTTTATATTTCATAGAAATGCTGTATCACATTTAATGCAGCTCCTTATTTCGGCCCTTTTCTCTTTCTTTGCAGTGCCCAGCATTTCCCAGGTGGATGGCAAGAATGGTTTAAAAATGAACAACAGAAGTGATCCACTGATAACGGAGCAGGAGAAGAAAATATATACTCTCAGCTTAATGAGCAAAAAATCAATAGCATAAACCAGAGCAACATCTCAGCAGAGATGATTAACAAGGAGACTTTTTCAAACCTTCATATTTGTGATTTAAGTTGTTCTCGTCTTTGAATCTCAAAGGCCAGAGGACATCAGCAATAATGGCTGCCGCTGAAAGAAATCATAACCACTGTGATATTACTTGAAGGAACTTTTGATTCTGTCTCGGCATCGATACATTTACAAACCTTTTACAGCTTATGCACAAATATATAACCTTTGAATTACTCTTCCACTCCAGGTATCAGAACCTAATGAAGCGCTTGTCAATGCACTGATGACTCACCTGCGTATCCCATGATTGTGACTTAAAATGAAGCTTTTTGTTGTGTAATGAGACGTAAATATCAGTTTGCCTGCTCTCGCCAAAAATCATTCACTGAATAAAATCACATTTTTTTGTCTGTTTTCACGACTTAAGGACAGTTTTTCTTTTAAAAAGGTCATGAAAGAATGTTTGTTTTGATCATTTATGGTTTAAGGAGACAGCGGGTGGCTTGATGAGGTGACAGCTGGTGGGATTAAAATGATCTTAAGTATTTAGGGGCCTTGTCTAATACCCACTGTGTCTCAATGTGAATATCCCAACCACCCTCCAGGGAACAGTAAGATTCCTTCGTCACAGACGATAACAAATGTGTTTGTTTTCAACAAAACCTCTTCTACGGCATATTGACCACGGTTATGGACCTCGTTCCCTCCCCTTTTACAACTGAGTTCCAAACAGAAAGTATCAATTATATTCTTGTGTTTCAAGATTTATAAGTCATTCAAGCAGGCCAGAAAGATAGAAGGGGTTTGTTGATGCTTCATCATCGTCACAGAATAGGAAACTGACCTCTGCCTGACTTCCCACATGGACGATTAAATAATCTAAGACGTGTTAATAGTGTTTCCGCTTATGTGACATAATATTTCCCGAGCAGGCTAGAAAGTCCTGAAATGATTGTTGATATTTATCGGGTAACCCTTGAGATCAACACATCCAGCCACACCACGTCATTTCACCGGCTAATACGGAAAACGACGATATCCATGTCTAGATATATAGATAGATCATTTATTAATCTCCATATGGGAACATAATTTTGTTGTTGAAGCAACTCCGAAAAGATTAGAAAAGTGACAGTTGCAATAAAAGTAAGAGAAAGTGTAAAAAAAAATAACCCCATTAATATTCCTTTCATGCATGAATTATTAAATCAGCGTATTTCCTTTTTTTCCGAAGAAGTGAAAAACCATGGCAATAACTTTTTTATATCTATATAAATATATTGGGCTATATTTATAAAAAGTGATTCAACTGAAATTGTGTGAAAATACAATATTTTATTTAGATATTAACGCATGATGCATGTAAAAACATTAAATAACAACAATAGACTAGGATATTTTGGAAAACATAGAATTTTCTCTTTCTGAATTGATTTGATTCCCGGACAAACATTTGACTCTTAAATTGTGATGCAAATGTTTGTCTTTCCCTTCTAAAATCCATACAGGTTTCTTGTGAAGACAATTTCTTTTTACTTATTTCTTTTTTAATTTCTGCTCATCCTGCATATGAAACCATCCCTCAAACTCATTATCCTTACGCTTCAAGATTCTTCTTCTCACATTCTCTTCTCTCCATTGGTTTTCCTGAACATCTGTCTCACTGCCTGTCTCTCCTCCTGAGCTGTCGCTGGACTCTCCTCTGTCTTGCGTCATGGGTGATGGTCCTCATCACTGCCACTCCCTCATGGAATTTCCCCGATCACCCCGTAGTTCTGTCTGACCCTAGACTTTAAGCATTGAATCAAAATATAAAAAAGACATCAAAGTGTAGATGACGTCATGATTTTAGATAAAGAATACAAAATAATGCAGAGACTAAAATAAGGCCCAATTGGTAGAATATCACCTTTGATGCATGATGTCCACTGATGCGGACGGATCGGCTTATCACCCAAAGGAAAATTATATAAAAGAAAACTGTTTCAATCAGAGAAGACAGAGAATGAAGACAAGGTGAATGATGAATATTGTCCTGGCACACTTTGGGCCCCTAAGTACCAACTGAGCATCCTTTCTTTGTGAACCATCTTCGGATGGCTACGTCCAGCCAGGCAAGCAACTTCTTTCGGCTCTTTCCCTTTTTCGGAGGTCGCCACAGTGATTCGTCTCTTTCAGCATATTGATTCGGCTTATGTTCTTACGTCGGATGCCATCCTGACAAAACCCTCCCACGTCATCCGGGGGTGGGCACTCGCACTAAATGTGGCTGTGTAGGCTGGTTATCCTTATATAGAATATAAACCAAAAGTAGAAATTCACATGTGTTTAAATAATGTTATACATTACTAGAGAAATATTAAGAACAGAATTGTAGTTAAAGCAGTCCAGTGTATTCATGGACAGTAGTATAATTTGGCAGATGCACACTTGGCGTGTAGTTTGTGTGAGGTGGACGAATGGTTGTCAAGTTCCAGTGTTTCAAACGTACAAATAATTTAAAAGGAAGATGTGACACCATGGTGGCCTCTGAAAAGAGAGTTCTTAAATACTGATAAAGGAGACACCTTAATGAGTATTGATTTAGTGACAACATATTGATATAGGTTGATTCCCAGAACAGGTTCCACCTCCTCATCACGCGCTCCTGCATGTCTGGTTTCAATACAGAAACATGGATGTTTGCTTAATCATTCGTGTCAAGAAATAGCAACGCATTCTGACTTGCCGCATCACAGTGTTGCTGAAAATGAGAGGGTTATAATTTAAGCGTAGGTTATTCAGCGTGTGGAACATGAGCGTCAGGTTTTCAGTAAGGCTTCCGGATTCTTACTGTATATTTGAACAGCATTCGCTGACCCCTGACCGAGTAGTGACCCTGTAATAGAATCGCTCTGACCTCTGCTTTCCCCCCTCATATCACTGTACCATGTCAACCGCAAATTCCAGACTACCCCCCCCCCCCCCCCCCCCCCCCCCCCCCACACTTCATTTTCTTCTGCCTCCTTATTTCCCCTCGTTCTCTTACTTCTGATTTTAATACGTTGAAAACCGAATGAACTAATAAGCACTAATTTATGTCAAATCTTGCCGGGGCTTTCCGTGCCTCTGCAGCCTCGTGGGCTCACCCTCCAGCTTCTCAGCATTCAATTAAACTTCCTCCTCCTCCCATTAGAACAGATCACATCAGTGCTGCACCTTCTGTGCAGGATCTTCTGGGTGACTGGACCCTGCTTGCTTCCCTTCTGCTGCCAGTGCTGTAGTGGACACTGAAGGGGTGGATGTAGCATAATCCTGGCAAAACCCATTACGCATGTGATAGAAGGCAACACCGAGACATGATTGCCCTCTATATTTTGCAAAGACTGATGGGTAAAGCTTCACTGATGCTGTGAGTCACTATCCTAGCCCAGCTATGCTCCTCACAAGCTGCTGACAGATATCTGAACAGCAGGTCCAAACCTCTGAGCTGATGTAGTGCCGAGGTTCAAGATTCTCCAAGTGTTGGCTCATGAATGCGTTTGACAGCGGCGGGGAATGGCTGGCCATGAGGAGTATAAAACTAGAGACTGGGTCGACATGCAGGGAGTGCAAACGAGGGGGCTCAGCCGTCAAGTGCAGCAAGCCACATCCAGGCCCTGCTCGAGTTCTTCTTCTGTAGAGAACCGGGGGAAACACAGCCTCTGCCGCCACCATGAGTCGCAGCCCGGAGAGGATGTCGTCCTACCGCAGACACTTTGAGGACAGCAGCTGCTCCTGCTACCAAGTCAGGGTGTCCAGCCCATCTCCCACCAGGAGAGAGACGAGTGAAGCCTCTGTCGGCTACTCCTGCAGAGCTGGGGCCAGCAGCATGCGGGGGGATTCAGTGGGACGAAGGAACCTCTCAGCTGTACTCAGAACCCGCCTGCTTGGAGGAGGGTAAGCTCTGCCTATGCATGGACTGATGCAGTGTTGAGTAAGAAGGCTTGACAGTTAGATGTAGGTCATGTTGTAACACATTTTTACCAGACTCGTCAAACTGTATTTCAGTATTATTTTGTTTTGAATTCTCATGATATAATCATATTTTGAATGTAAAGTCTTTGGCTAACGGGGGATTTTTCAGAGTCAGTGCAGGAGTCACGGTGTGTGTCGGGCCAAAGGGAGAAACTCCGATGGATCTGAATGTGGCTGCAGCTGAGAACCAGGAGTTCCTCAAGACTCGCAGCGGTGAACGACAGGAGATGGTTGTCCTCAACGACAGACTGGCTGGGTACATTGACAAGGTAAAAGAAATCCTCCACATCAGTACATTTGACTTTTTCCGTCAGTGTCTGTCTTGAGGCCTGGATAAAATTGAATAGTGCTGATAATGAGGTTTCCAATACAATTCAAATCATTTCAATTCAATTCAATAACATTACATTCAATGCAATTAAATCAAACCCCCCATCCCACTTACAAACCCACACAAACACACAAAAATACACACACACACACAAACACACACACACACACACACACACACGTACACAAAGATCTTATACACACAGAAAAAGGAAAGCATTCTGTGCAGACCAAGAGAGAAATGTCACAGAGAAAGTAGAAATAAAATATAATTATAGTATTACACATAAAACCAGTACTGATGAGTCATTCATTCCATTTTGTAGATTTTGTGATTTAGTTTCTTAGGGGGCAAATACTTTTTCACACAAGCCCAGTTGATATCAGATAACTTTTTTCTGATTCAACAAATAGAATAGGATTTGTTTGAAGTTTCAAAACGATTTAGTTTGTATGGAAGAGGATGAGGGCCAAATATGTGAATGTTCCTTTTTTGACCTGAAATTCAGAATTTCTGACTTGAAATTCAGAATTTCTGACTTGAATTTCAGAATTTCTGACTCAGAATTTTATTTTATTCTCAGAGTTCTGACTTTAAACTCCAAATTCTAACTTTAAACTCAAAAGTTCTGAGGATTAAGTCAGAATTTAAAGATCAAAGTAAGAATTCTGAGAATAAAGTCAGAATTCTGAATTCAAAAGTTAGAATTTTGAGAATAAAGATATGAGGTGAAATGCAACACAAAATTACGGAATAAATAAAGAGGGGTCCAATACTTTTTCACAACACTAGATTGCATTTTTTTGTTTTTTGTATTTGCAGGTTCGATCACTGGAGCAGCACAACATGTTGCTGGAGGCAGAGATCGAGGCCTACCGTAACCGCTTCCAGAAGCCAACAGGTCTGCGCCTCCTGTATGAGGAACAGCTGAAGGAGCAGAGAAAGATTGCTGAACAGATGAGGGTTCAGCGGGTGAGACTGTTAACTCCAAGCCACACATGGACCTTTTTTTGTTTTTACTTATATATTACCAGGCACTGGATCGAGCATAAACAGTGGATTCTTTGTTTTCGGGTGAGGTTTACACCTCACTGAGCTGCAGAGAATCCGTCCAAGCAACGATACAAGACGTCAACTTGGTGTTTTCAAGGTTCCTTACCTGGTAACAGGCTTATTTCCGGCAGGCAAATGGAGAGGTGCCCGAGCGTATTAAGGTGTCCAGGAGTGCAGCTGTCTTCAGCTACGTTTTATGCACGGATGAAGGATGGCTTCATTATGCATTTTTCCCCGCACACACAAACACACGCATACACACACAAACACAGAGTGAAAAAATGGAAGCGTAAAATGCTTAAGGGACTGATGTACATTTCTTCTCAGGTACTTGAACACACCACAAATCTAATAGACAACCATTTTGCTTCTTTTTTTTTTCGGTTTTCAGGACATCTCCTTGGCGGCTAAGGATGCAAGAACTGCTCAACTAGAGGCAGTAAAGATAAAGTACGAGGAGGCTGTAAAGCTGAGGAAGAAAGCCGAGCGAGACGTCGAAGCCTTGCGTCCAGTAGGCACCATTTAATTTAATCATCATCGAATTTATTATTCAGTCCGACCCCCGCAGGTTAAAAACAATGTGTGTTCTTCAGGACGTTGACAAAGCCACCTCCTCATGTATCGCCATGGAAAAGAAGCTGGAGCAGCTGGAGGCCGAAATTGAATTCCTAAAGCGGGTTCACCAACAGGTGCATAACATCTTCAACCCAAAATGATTGGGGTCATTTTTCTCTTCCCTTGTTACGAAGGATTTCTTGTTTTTTTCTTTCAAGGAAATCGATGAGCTCATGAAACAGATCCACGCTGCTCACGTCTCAGTTCAGAATGTGTTCGACCTCCCAGACATGGCTGCTGCGCTGAAACAAATCCAAACCCAGTATGACAGCATGGCAGCCAAAAATCTCCAGGTAGAATAATCAGACATCCGCTCTCCCTGGAGTCAAATGAGAATCCTGTTCTATTTCCCCTCTTTTTTTTTTCTTTCTTAAATAAGGAGATGGATTCATGGTATAAAAACAAATTTGAAGATCTGACCAGTAAGACATCAAGGCACGTGAATACAACTCGAAGCTTTAGAGAAGAGCTATCAGGTGCCAAGAGGGATGTGAGTATCAAAAGGTAGACACGAACAAAGTGATATTAAAAGACCATAATGACTATAATCATATAAAAATATCTTCAGATCCAAAGCAAGGAAAATGATTTGGAAAACCTGAGGACCAGGAATGAAGCTCTTGAGGCGCAAATCCGAGAGAAACGAGAAAAGTACAGACAGGACGTGGAAGACCTGCAGGTAAAAGGAGCTCATGTTGTGTGGTTGCTGCAGGAGTGTTGAGGCACACACCTGCTCACAGTAGAGTTAATTGTGAGCTCATGCTTCCATGCATGGAGACACAAAACCACCGCAGTAATGCATTCAACCGGGCCGCTCTGTTCACAGGCTCGGATTGAGGCCCTGCAGCTGGAACTGAAGTCCACCAAGGAGAAAATTGCGGTGCACCTGCGAGAGTACCAGGACCTCCTGAATATCAAGATGTCTCTGGAGATGGAGATTACAACATACAGGTGAAGAGAAATTTGTGGAAAAAAGTATTTATATTGGCTCGAAGTTCTGATCATCTTTGATTCTGTTTTTTTCTCCTACAGAAAACTTATCGAAGGAGAAGATCTGCGTCTCTCTGGCATGATGCAGACCGTGTCTCTGACCCACTGCAGCACGAGTGCCATTGGTGCTGGAATGAGCTCCGGCGGAGGAGGCATGGGTGGTGTTGGTGGAATGGGTGGCGGAGTAATTGAAGATAGTGGTGGAAGTGTTGGAGGAATGGTGAGTGAAGTAGGAAGACTGGGTAGTGGTGCTGGAGGATTGGGTTTAAGAATTGGCGCTGGAGGTCTGGGTTACAGGAAGGGTCCCACTGGTAGGGGCGCGTGGGGCGGACATGGCCAGTCGTCATGGGTTTGATGCTGGGGGTGTTGGTGCTAGTGCAAGGGATGCTGGTACTGGTGGAGGAATGGGTGCTGCAGGAATTAGTGGTGCAGGATCTGGTGCTGATGGAGTGGATGCTAGAGACTTTGGTTCTGTTGGTGGTTCAGCATTGGGCAATATTGGTGGAGGTATAGGTGCTGCAGGATTAGATACCAGTTCTAGAGGTGTGGGTGCTGTCGGTTTGGGTACTGGGTCTGGAGGTGTGGGTGCTGCAGGATTAGGTACCGTGGCTGGAGGTGTGGGTGCTGTCGGTTTGGGTACCGTGGCTGGAGGTGTGGGTGCTGCAGGTTTGGGCTCTGGGACTGAAGGTGTGGGTGCTGCAGGTTTGGGCTCTGGGACTGAAGGTGTGGGTGCTGCAGGTTTTGGCTCTGGGACTGAAGGTGTGGGGGTTTCAGGTTTGGGCTCTGGGACTGAAGGTGTGGGGGTTTCAGGTTTGGGCTCTGGGACTGAAGGTGTGGGGGTTTCAGGTTTGGGCTCTGGGACTGAAGGTGTGGGTGCTGCAGGTTTTGGCTCTGGGACTGAAGGTGTGGGGGTTTCAGGTTTGGGCTCTGGGACTGAAGGTGTGGGGGTTTCAGGTTTGGGCTCTGGGACTGAAGGTGTGGGGGTTTCAGGTTTGGGCTCTGGGACTGAAGGTGTGGGGGTTTCAGGTTTGGGCTCTGGGACTGAAGGTGTGGGTGCTGCAGGTTTGGGCTCTGGGACTGAAGGTGTGGGGGTTTCGGGTTTGGGCTCTGGGGCTGGAGGTGTGGGTGTTGCAGGGGGCAAGGTTGACAGTAGAGTAAATTGTTCTGAAATGGGTGCAGGTAGCGGCTCCACGGGTTCGTGTAGCATTGGTGACACTGGGATGGGGTTTAGAGGAGGAAGTATCAATCTCGATGCAGGGAAGAATGAGGGAGTTGGTCAAAGCATCTATACGGATGGAGGAAAAGATTTTAGAATAAGTGGAGGAATCAAAGGCAGAACAGGAAGTGAGGGTGCAAAAGGAGGCCCACTGTCAGACACTGGTGGAATGGGTGACCCCAGTGTTATCATAATGGGGTATGGATCCACTGGATACGGTCCCATCAATGATACCTACGTAGAACAGGCTGTGGAGCTGACAAAGAGAAGGACGGTGCTCATTAGGTAAAGGTACCATGAGGGATCTTCTCTATTTCTTTTTATTTCATATAGAAAGAAAGAATGCCTTTAAGTTCCTTAACCTGCTTGACTACAGGTTCTGATAAAGGCCAGCACACATTTGAATCAGGTTCCATCCAGTTTAACAAGACTTATAGCCTTCAACCTTCTAAATTCCCTTTCTTTTCCTAAAGAACCGTCAGATGTGACGATAACGTTCTGCACATGGACCTCCAGGAAAAAACCTACACCATCACAGGGGCAGCCGACGACTCTGATGATGACTGACCAACGCAAATTTCCATGTGGCCTCATCGCGCCCTCAAACCCCCACGCCCCTCTGAGCTTTGCACTGACCAGAACCCATGTCTGAGCGCTGACCTTTGCCCTTTGCCCTGGACAAGAAGACCATGACTGCCCTTTGGTTCGAGTGAAACCTCTTCTTCACAGGGTTTAAACATGCCTCAGTAGGAAGACTCAACATGGTCTCTAAACTTTTGTCCGCCTCACCACCCCTCCCTCTTTTTCCTACCGGCTGCAAATAAAGCTATCAGCATTCAATTACCTTGTCCGTTTAATGTCTTATTCACTTAGTGAGATGATGCTACCCTATGTTTTCATGTGACGCTGGTAAAAGCCTGCTTTAGCTCAACTCAGAGAGATTTTGATTATTTAATTAGCTTTGAGATGTTAAGAAAAGCAAAGGGGCGGGGGGTGAAGTAGCGAGAGAACAGCAAAATGGAGAGAAAGGAAGAGTCACCTGAGGGTCACGGAAGTCGCATTGACACTTTCTGGGAGGCTAAGGAATCCGTCAGTCAGATTCTGTCCTGCAGCGCTGCGACGGCACACAGCCGTTTCCTGTCCTCATTCCATCCACATCCACACCTTTTACTCCTGCTGATGATTGGGAGCGATTGGATCCGGCCAGCAGATGCCAAACACGCTCAGTGTCCTGCCCAGGGCCTGAGAGCAGAGACACGCAAAATGCAAAACAGCGATCCTCTGATGCAAACCGCATCAAAGGATAGTCATAGCATTAATGTGCTGTTATTACTGCACATCTGACTGAAGATGAATCAGAGATAAATATAAAGCTCTACATGATGAACGGTGCAACCCTGAAATGTTTGCATGTGTAGAACATGTGGATTACAATGGTTATATAACAGGGGGGGAAAGCACATGTTTTAGTTTATATTGCCTCATACAGAGAGCTTCACATACAATAAGACAAAATGTTTATATGTTGAATACACTTTCCTGAAACCTTGGAATGCAACAAAACAAGAACACTGAAGAAGAGAGGTTTTCTGTCCCTGTGTCAGCCCTGCGTTGAACAGGCAACTCGTCCTGTGTTGTACCCGGCCTCTCACTCAATGTCAGCTTGGATAGGCTCCAGCCCCCCCCCCCCCCCCCCCCCCCCACCCCCCCCCCACCCCCACCCCCCCGCGACCCTGAACAGGATAAGCGGTTACGGAAAATGAATGACGAGGATGAATTAAATATTAAGCTCTTAAAATTTCCAGTTAACCCTAACCACATTTTACTCAAATATAGACACAATCAGACTTAACATTCATATGGCAGGATAATGGAAAAAAAAATCTTTCTTTTAATCAATGCACCGCTAAAACATATGACGTTATTACGGCCATATTACTGCGTAATAACTAATATCCGTGATAAACATGAACAAATTTCATGTTAAAAAAAATACATTTTTTTTACCCCAGACATCATTTCCACAAGCTCATCCCACCCGAACATCAAGGAGACAATTAGTGTGAACCGAGAACTGTCAATTTGAGATATAATGAGGAGGAGCAGAGAGACGCTCATGCCATTAGATTACATTCTCTTACAGCGGATCATTAATGTCCAGCCAACCCGAAAGATGCCTATTCCTATGTAGAAATTCTCAAATATACCTAGGTTTGAGGTCATGGAGATAAACACACCTCTCATCTATAAAATGAGAAGGGAGTGGAATTTATTACTGATATAATTAACATCGTTTGTCGGAGCTCTCCATGGTGCTCCGTCTTCTCGGGGTGGCGCAGTGGAAAAGACGCGTGCCGCCTCTCTGTGGTAGATTGACAAATACTAATATATAGTTCTCAATGATATGCATGCATATGCAGGGGACAGAGGGATCTACCGAAGACGACGTCTCAATTAGCAATGCGCTGTTTTATTTCCAATCAAACACCAATGATAATTATCATCACAAGCGTTAATCTAGAAGAGCTGCAGAAAGCTGAAAATGCTCTATTTAAAAAAGTATATTTTTATAAGTAATATTATTATAAGTGTTAATATTCCCTGTTTTTTGTTTTATCCATTATTTCTGAACAATATAACCAATGCGTATAACAATTGAAAATAAGAGCCGAGGCTTGGAATAAAATATCCGTTTTTTTTTGTTTTTATTTTAAACATATGGGCCAGTTAAGGTTATAATCTTTAGACCTGCTCTTTGCCTTTAGTAGAATTGCTCATGTTTTCAGTTCGAAGATAAACACAGAAAAGCCAATTGGGTCACTAACCCTCATCCCAGAAAATGCTGTTTTACTCCGCGCCGAGGCAACCAGCTCCTCATATCCACCAAGAAGGGCAAAAGTTGTGACTTTCTTTGGAACCTGCGATTCTCTGTCACTTTGTGCATATGCTTTGGGTGGCTAAATCCCAATTAGGGTCGGCTGACACGCTGCTCCATTCATGCACGGCCCGGCCTGCATACATTTGCCTAGGAATGAACTCCTCAAATAGATCTCCTGCTAAATGCGTCGGACAGCAGAGAGAATCGGCCTGAGTGACGCGTCCTTTCTGAGGCGCTCGAGTGAGAAAAGGTATGAATTTATAAGGTACACCGAAACATATCAATTCACGCAACTTCACACGCCTTTTATCCGCGCCTCCTCATGCGAAACAAAGTGCGTTTAAGTCAGAAGGACTGTGGCTTGGAAAAGCCGGGCGCAGGAACTTTGCGGGGACTTTGAATACCCAAAACGGTGCAGCCCACTTCTGGGGGAGAAAGAGAGGAGGCATTCTGAATGACATCACGCATGAACAGCGTTGAATCGGGTGCCGTTTATTCGGCTCCTCTCTAATGCGATCTTGAATATTAGTCTGGGTTAAAACCCAATCATGTCATCTGGTGGGAGTCCCATACAAGCATAATTACTATTCAAACGCGTCTCTAATGTCCCACCCGCATCCAGGCAGCTGGTCTGCCCCTCAGTGCAGCTCCCATCTTTCCCCAGGTTTCCACAGAGTACACACCTTCAGTTTTGACACTTTCAATAAAAAGAAAAAGCAAGGGATAAGATAAACCGACCTGTCCGGAGTTTTTTTTTTTTCCCCTGCTGGTCTGAGAGAAGGACTTGGATCTGAAAGGAATAATAAGAAGTTGAGGGTCTTTGGCTGCGGAGTTCAGCCAGAGACCGAAACATGATGATTTAACTTTTCTTTCTTGTTTCTTTAATTAAAAGACGTGTGACCAAATAAACGTGAAAGGTGCCGACACATCGGAGAAATAAATGGACGTGGACAAACACAACGTCATTTCCAAGACGTGGGAATCTGTGAGAAATAGGCCACATTGCTAAGTGGGACAATGATTGGGCTCCTCTGAATGGGGCCAACGGAGTTTATGGGTCGACATAAAAAATGTGTTTTCTTCTGAGCTCGGAGGGGTCTTAAATGGTAGGCCATTGAAACCAGTCCAGGAGAGGTGGTGGTGAACCCTTGGCACCCCTGCAGCATAGTGAGGGAGCCTGAATGGAGATCCCTGGTGGGGCATTGCTCTCTGTGTTTACCGCGTTGCTTTGCAGGCAGGTTGTTCCTCTATATTCATGGCTCATTAATGGCCAACCAGTTAAATCACAGCCCCGCCGTTCAAGTAGTTAAAGTACAGAGAAAAGTCTGGCAGGACCCGGGCAGAGCCGCCCATAAAAACGTCCGATCCTTCTCAGGTCGTTATTTAAGTTTATGAAAGCCTCCGGAGAGAAGCGCACTGACGGAATTCTATTTTCCCCACTCCGCATCTCTGTCCCAGAATAAAGATCAACTTTGTAATTAATGGGACTTTTTCTCTTTCTTTAAAAGGAGGTGGAACAATAACGCAGGTGAAGCCATTTAATTTCATTTAATTTTCCATCCCATTCGTTTCCAACACTCTGACACTCGGCCTTGTGGGGAGTCAGGAGCGACTTTTCCGCACACAGAAAGGAAACGTCCCCCCCCCCTCTCGCCCCGCCTCTCTTCTCCTCTTCTCCTCTCCTCCGAGAATAATTAATTTCACTGTGGAGAGGTGCATGGCTTTAGAATAGAGCAGGGGTGGATGGGAACCAGTCGCAAATGGCGAGGCGTTAATAAATAACCCCTCCGCACAGCCAGGCGCAAACATTGCGCCCATTGATGAGATTGTTCGCGTGTCGTTCAGGCTCTTAGACTGACTGTGGGTGAGAGAGAGGGAGAGAGAGAGAGAGAGAGAGAGAGAGAGAGAAAGAGAAAGAGAAAGTGAGAGAGAAACAGAGAGAGTTTGCATTTTTTTTGCCAGCAACATTTTTAGAGCGCCACCAGAATTCAGATGTTTTTTTATGGGTTAAAAATGTCATAGGATGAATATTCAAATTCAATTTGAGATTGTGTTTTCATGTTTTCATGTCTTTATCTTCTTATTTTGTTGACTAATTGATTCTACATTTGATTCATGACTTTGACCTCAATGTGTTGTACGTATTTCATTTATCATAAATAGTCCAGGAGACCTTTGATATGTGACGTTTCCAGAATTGACTTGTCGTGATTCACATTCAGAGTTCACATTAGACCGGTCAGAAATGAGCATGTCTGATTCAGTCGCTGGCAGGTTCTTCTCCTCTGGTCAGATTCATCACTGCAGCATCAAGAGGCCGGCCATAAAAAAAAAAGAAAAAAGGCGAAACTGTTGCAGCTGCTGCTCAGATCCACATGTTGGAGGCTCCTTCTCTCTTATGTACAGGAGATAACTGTTAAACAACAAGCTAATTAATCCTGGATAGTATAATAATGGATTTGGAAATGGATTAAAGATGTGCTGATTACGTCATCAACCCATAAAAGATATTCCTTATAAGGCTTGAGTTGAATTTGGCATTCACGTAACAAACAGATTAAACAACTCATTTAATAGAAGGACAAAAAAACAACAACAACAGCTTGATCACATGATCAGATCGAAATCAGAGGGGTTTTGATGTCATCATTTTATAAAATAATTAAATAAATAATTCACTGAAGACATAAACTCAGTATTATTTAATGGCATTATTGTTTTTATTATTCAGACATTTTGGTATTTAATTATGGCATTACAATGACGATTTTAATTTTGTTTTCTACATAACAAGCACTATAATCAATATCTAAACTCTAAATATGCTAAAATATTATGTTTTAAGTTAAAATAACCACAAAGAAGGCAACAAGAAAAATTTGTGTTTTTACAAATTTAGGGAACTTCATAAAAATGGTGGAATTTAAAGGAATGACGGATCTCGCATCTCCGACCACTCCTTACTTTTCCCCAAATATTGGGTCGAACCGAAAAAATCTATTACTCAGCAGCCTCAATCCAGCATTTTTGTTATTACAAAAACCTGGCATTTTTTATTTTAGTGTTTATTACCTTCTTCTCCATTTATTTATAATATTTTAATCATGATCTTCAACCATACGTGTGATTTTTGTTATTTATGGTTTTTTGTTGATTAATTCATGAGAGCATAACTGAAATAAATGAACATAAGTTTCTGTTCATTACCTAAATTATAAAATTAAAGAATAAAATACAATTTTAATTTATTTTTCTTGCTTTTTCCTCATTTCACTTCATTTCAGCTGAAACGAAGACAAACACAAGTGTAATTGTGTGTGTGTGGAAGGATGGTGATATTCATGTATTCTCCTCTCTCTCTCTCCCTCTCTCTCTCACTCTCTCTCTCTTCCTGCTGCTGGTTCTCCCTCTTCAGTACCTGCCTGATCTCAAGCCGGCACACGCCGAGAGTCAATAGAAGTTAACAAGTCCTCTAAACTTTCCTGCTCCTTTTGTCAAACTAAGGACACAATGGAGGAGGCAGAATGAAGTCTTTTGAAGTCCATTAAAGCCCAAGAATGGCAGCCAAGTAGATTTAAAGTAGCCCCTGATTTCAAAAACCTTCTTGAAAGGAGAGAATGGAAAAGGTTGAGGATTTATGGAGAAATTATACAGTGGATTTGTCAGTTAAAATATCGGAACTGTCTGGGGGACAAAACCACATGCTGAGGATTAATGGTCTCTCCGGACCTTTGATTCTGCACCCTCTTTTCTCTGCCCTTGACAAATTGGATTTTGGGGATGGGAAGGTCGCCTGGCCCTTTGTGCCTCTTGACCGTTTTAGAGCAATTCATTATGCGGCGGGGTGAGGGAAAGTCTCCATGTGAGCAGAGTGGGCCCTCTTCTCCCTCTACTCACAGCTGCTGGGGGAGCCAAACTCTCTCACACTCACGCACAACTACTAGCTTCTCCGCACTGCTGCTGCAAACTCAGGACCGCTCCTCCACCCCTCCTCCTCCTCCTCCTCCACCTCCGTCCTCCCCTCCTTCATAGCACAGCATCATCTCTCTGCACCTCCTCCCTGCTCTTCCCACACACACACTTGCATCCTGAACTGGAGAGGTCGATAGGGGGTGGGTGGGTGATGCGGGGCATTTGGGGGGGGGGGGGGGGGGGGGTATCTTGCCTGCTCCATCACTAGAAAAGCCGGAGAGCATACCGCCACCGCGTCACTTTGAGGGCGGATATCGGCCGGTCCTCTTCCTCTCTCTCCTCCTCTTCCCTGCACTCTCCCACTCAGTCTCCATCGGTCTTCATGGTTCTGATCTCACCCCACGCCATGCAAGCCACCCGGGCGTCCAACAGCGTCAGTGTGTTTGCGGACTGCAGCATCCCAGCCGGGCTCCGGATAGGACCGGTACCGGGTATCTTCAAACTCGGGAAGTACTTGTCGGATCGTAGGGAGGCTGGACCCAAGAAGAAGGTTAGTTCAAACTCCTGAATTATCAATCTCTTTAAGTTATAGGAGTTTCGGAGAGCAACCGAAAACGTGTTTTCGAATGAAGTTTACATGACTGCTTTATTACCTAGTAATTACCTAGAATTACTTTAAAAGAAAAAAAGAAAAGTCATCATTTTATCAGCTTTGGTTTGATATTTTTTTTATCCTACCAAAACGCACAACAAAAATCCTACTATATTATCCAACAAACGCTTTTTTTAAAATCAATTTTAAACTTATTTCACAAACGAACGGGTCGGATTCTGCTGCGCTGTCAAACTCCATCGGGCCTCCTCCTATTAATTGGTTTGGCCTGTCATGTAGGAAATAATTGAGCTCCATTAGTGGCCGGCTTGTCAGTCTGTGCTTCTACTTAACCGGCCTAATGGGCTTCCCGGGCCGCTGTGTGGGATTTCATGCCCTCAAACGCCTCACATTTCTACATTTCCCCGCCTGGCGGGCCTGTTACTCTGATGAGTCGTTTAATTTTAATGTAATCCGGCCACAGAAAGATGCCACGGAGGGTCCGCAGCCCGAGGCAAGGGAGCATTTATAATAATAATAATCATAATAGAAATGAAAAAATAAAACCATGCAATCTGTATTTGTGACAAGAACGGCATAATTCACACTAACAGCAGCGCGGTGAGGGGTTTAATAATTAGATATTGGCATTTATTAAGCACAGAAAAGCAAATAAATATAAATTACACACATGAAAAAATGAAAAATAAAATAAAAGATCACATTGCATGTAAAAACAGGTATTTTTTTTATGCGGGCGTGAAGAAGTGGGAGCTCACCCTGTTATTGTTGCGGCTGTCAGCGGCTGTGATTGATGCGTTTAAATGCGTGGCCTCCGGGCTGCGCGCGATCATCAGGTGCAATCTCTGTGTCAAATGTCGCGCTTCGATCTTTAATGTCCTTGAACAGTTTAGAAACGCTCTGACACTCCTCAAATTCGTTTCCCATATCAAGTCAATTAGGCCAGTGTGTCAGTCTCTTTAATACATTATCAGCAGAGCGGATAAAGACGCATTAAGCGCGCGCTTTGCTCATGCGTGGCCGCGGCAGCACCTCTGGGTGATGAAGAGAAGCACGGGCGACATTGTTGGTGAGATCGGTGAGATACAGTTTTTAAAAAAAGGAATGGAAGTAGTCGAAAGAATAATAGAAATGAATTGAAAACTTTGAGAAGGTTCTTTTATTTTCTAATTATATTCGTTAGAAATAATTGATCAAAGGGCCTTGATGCTTTTATTTATCTTGAGATTGCATCATGCTTGTTTTCTGCTTTAGATCCGTTTGGTTCGGGGAGAGTTCGTGGATGAGTCGGGTTCCCCCGCGCCTGATTGGATCGGATTCATCCGCGCCGCCAGGAACAGCCAAGAACAAAACCTGGAGGTGGTGTCGGATCTACCTGGCGGACAGGTGAATATTCCTCACAGCACGTCATCATCGAGTGTCAGTTCCTGCACAAACTTTATTTATTTTTTTAGAGTCAACTATAAACGTCATTCTCTTTTTCTGTTTCTATGTGTAGATTTTCTACCGCGTGCTGAGAGAAATCCCTGCGGGAGAGGAGCTCAGTGTTTGGTACTCCAACACTCTGGCCCAGTGGTACGACATCCCCACCACGGCCACTCCCACCCACGACGAGAAAGGTAAACCGAAGTTGTAATAATGCTCTGGGAGTAATGGGGATCATGATGGGGGTGAGGGGGGCTTAACTAAACTGCCTTCAGTCTGGTGGGGGGAAGATAAGGGTGATGGGCCTGGACGTCTCCTATTCATATATAGCTCCTATAATAATAATAATGATAATAATAATAATAAAAATACGGATTTTTCTGCACTTTTTCTAGATTATGTATCGTGTATAAAGCGCTTCAATATTAATTCTGGTGTCAGGCTACAACAGAGAGAAGAGAATCGACATGTTGAGGGCTACATCCCTCCACGGTTAACAAACTGCCAATACCCATGATGCCTCTCTTTTATCGCTGAGTGATGGAAATTGATCGGGGATGCCCCCCCCCCCACCCCTCCCAAACAGGTTATTTATTTTTTCGTTATCCATTAATTTATATAAAGTAAAACAGAGAAAAAAAAAATCTTAATTTATTCTTCAGCAAAATAAAATAATTTTCTTTTTTGCGGAGAAAAAAAAATTACATTCTCTGAAACGAAAGGGTGGAAATATTATTTCATGACATTTATGATTTGACGTGCAGTAGTGAGCATATTAGAGGCAACACAAACAGAAAAAAAACTATTACCTGAGCCTAATTTAAGAAGATTAAAATTCCTTAGAGAGGATATCCGATGATTCCTTTTTTGGATTAGTTCGTTAATCTGTAATCTGATAATTCAGCGTTAGCGCGTGGGGATTATCTCCAAATTTTGGCAAAAACACCAGCTCATCTAGACCTTATCCCTTTACAATAAAAGAGAAAAGATTAATATCAATATGCACAGAATTCCATCATGCAACATTTTGGACTGAATTGAGGAAGAGGCCTCCGGTGAGTGACTCTTTATAAAACAAAACAAAAAAAAAAAGGCGCAAGATTGGAATCATATCCAAGTTGCGCGCGGAGGGAAAAATAAATAATGATTATGAAGTAATTACTGATCTAAAGCCACTGAATAAAAAAGTAATTAGAAGCATAAATTGACGTGTCTCTGTGACCGTGGAACAAGGAGAGGCTGGTGATTCACCCGCGAGAGGGAGGTTAACAAATGTCACCGCGTCATTAATATTCATGTATTCAAAAGCAAATAAATTCAAAAACAAGTGTTTCACGGTAAATTAGGTGGGTGCGTCAAGGTATTGTGGCCTAATGAATGCTAACTTTTATGTGCGGTGTATATTGGCCTGATTCTGCGGCCAAACACACCGTGTGCGCTCCTGGACATACGCTCGTTCCCATTATGAGGCGTCAACAGATGGACCCACGCCTTTGTGTCCCGGAGACTCGCGATTTCAAGCAACAGCTGCTGTCACTTCCACGGGAAAGAGCGCAGGGAGGGAAAGTCCCGCATTCAATGCATCGGTTTGTGAGCGCCAGATTGGGCAGGGCGTTTTTGCTCTTTTGATGGAGATCATAAACAATGACCCGTATGAGGATTACAAAATCATTACATCTATATTAACCTCTGAGCAGCCGTCTGGGGGTCATTGAGATGGCTTCTTGTGTCTGTTACCGTTTGGCACTGGATCTAAGAAATCGGAACAAATCCATCAGGGCCCTGTTTTAAATTTCGGCTGTGATGAGGATTCGACTCTTTGGGGCAGAGGTGTGTTCAGGGCCCAAGTGTTCAGGCCCCTTACTTGTCTTATCAGTACTTCTACATCACTTTAACCTGCATTCAAAACCCAACTTACGTGAAATTTAGTTAGATATTTACTCAAAGTAAAGAGTGCACTGTGAAAATGAAAGGTTAAAATCAACAACTGTCAAATCAGCAACATTGAAAACTGTTAAATTCAATATCACAGTAGTCGATAAGGTGAATTAAGGTGTAGATAAAGATGTAGTCGATAAGGTGAATTAAATAAATGAAGAGTAAATGACTTCATTATTTTTACAGTCAGAATGTGTGGACGAGCCAGAATTTCACAGATAAAATAAAAACTTTTACAAGCAGGTCATAATGATAAACGTATTTTTCTGTCTAAATGATTATTCTGCTGGGTTGTGCATTTAAATTTACAGTTACAAAAAAAACATTTAGCTCGAGCTTACTCTTGTTTCTACTGTAAAAAGTTACCAAAAATATGGTATATTTTCTGAAATAAGGTAATATTGATTTCAAGGTAAAATAAAAAGTCAGAATTTATTGTAATTTAATATCCTTTCATGTATTTTCCTTGCGAACTGTAAAGAAGTTGGCATTATATCTGTTATTTTCATGCTAATTTACACAATTTACATTCCTTTAAATGTTAAATGACGGGTTATCAAACTACTATATGAAGTTGAATTAAAATCTGTATAATTTGCAGTAAAATACTGTCAGCTGCTGGAATTTCGACATAAGAATATGGCTACCTTTAGAAAACATTACTGTAAATGACCATGAAAGATATGTCAACCTGTTTACTATTAAATAGTTAAAAACATAAAATGACAGTAAATTACAATAAAGGCAGATATTTAAAAAAACCAACTAGAAATCGACATTATTCTATAAATCCATACCATCATTTTAACATTTTATCTCTGTAGAAATTATGGTACTTTAGTTTTCATACCAGTAAAATCTATCAGTTAGTCAGATATTGTACTAATAAGTACTGTACTTAAGTAAATGTACTTAGTTACTATCCAGCAGTGGTGGATAGTAACTAAGTACATTTACTATTACTATTAGAGGTACATTTCTCCAGGTTTGATATAATATGACATTGCAGTAATGTAAAAAAAATGTATTTTTCTATTACATCAAACCTTGTCTTCATTTATGTGCTGGCATTGTGTTTGTGTACTATGGTGCCCTTAGAGGAAGAGGGGTACTCCTCTTCATGGACTCGCTCACAGGTCTTTTTCTCTACAGGTCACCAAAACCTGTTCTTTCCATTTTACGCGCGGGCATGGGGATTTTGCGCACGATAATATATATTATAAATAGCCGTGTCATCATCATCATCCTCATCCTCATGACTCCACGCTGTGGTTTAGTGATCATCTGATTAATCACTGTCGTGTCTGCTTTTCTCTCTACAGGTGAGGAGCGTTACATCTGCTGGTACTGCTGGAGAATATTCAAATATCCCAACACGCTCAAGGCCCACGTCCACTTCCACTGCGCCCTCAGCAACGGGCGAGGTTATGTGAGCAACGAGCAGGCAAGAGGCTCGGAGATCTTCAGCCGGTCCCCAAAGTCTGGAGACATCCCCAACACCTCCATCTCCCCGAGGAGCGGCCACAGCCACGCTTCCATCTTAGACTCTGGCAGGAGGATAGTGTCCACCTCACCGTTCCTGAACAAAGCAGGACTGTCGAAGAAGAGTAGCACGGAGGAGCAGGACAGGGCCCTCGACATGAGTGTCACGTCAGCGAGGAACCAAGGACACATCCTCGGCCTCAGCGCCACATCCTCAGTGCTGAGCAGCATGGGCTTCCACCCAGGGGTGCGCTCCGCCTTCAAACCCACCGGCGTCTCCAAACTCCCGGGCGTTGACGCAACCAGAGAGGACGCAAACGGGAAGCTGAGTGGTTTAGGGTTCGGCAAACTCATTGGAAACATGAAGCCCATCCGCAACGTAGGCGAGGCTCCAAACGGCGGAGGGGGCCACCCGTCCAAATGCGCACCCGCAGTTATGGATTCGGCGTCTCCAATGGTGCCGTGCGCAAACGGCATGAGAAGTTTCCCGCTGCTGCCTCACCTGGAGGAGACCTCGGCTTTCAAGCACGTGGAGAGCCGGGTGCACTCCGGCCTGTCCCCATCCCGTTACCCCCAGATGCCCCCGGGACTGCACTTTGAGAGGTTCTCTCTCCCTCACTTCGACGGCGTCAAGACTTACGGTGGGGAATGTAACATCCCTCTCATGCCGTTCACCGTCTATAACGGGGAGCTGCTCTACAGCTCTCCTTACTATCCGCTCAAATTCCACTTCAGCAACCTCCTGAAATACCCAGAGTCCATGTCCTACTTTGGGGCGCCCTCACTGAGCCAAGACCTGAGCTCCATCACCAACATCGACCGGGAGATCGCCATGCACACGCAGCAGTTGTCGGAAATCGCCGCGGAGAAGAACCGGACAAGGCTGGACTCCCTCCCGGCCGGAAGCGCAAACAGCTCCGGGTCTGGGAAACCTAAAAAGGGACACCTGTGTCTCTACTGCGGTAAGCTGTACTCGAGGAAATACGGCCTGAAAATCCACATGAGGACTCACACCGGTTACAAACCGCTCAAGTGCAAAGTTTGCTTCCGACCGTTTGGAGACCCGAGCAACCTGAACAAACACATCCGGCTCCACGCGGAGGGAAACACGCCCTACAGGTGCGACTTCTGCGGCAAGGTGCTGGTGAGGAGGCGGGACCTGGAGAGGCACGTCAAGTCCAGACATCCCGGCCAGACCGTCAAGAAACTGGACGACAAACCGGAAAACCTGTTCGAGGACGCCGAGCCCAAGAGCGACAACGACAGTGACGTGGACGTGTGCTTCACCGACGACCAGAGCGACCAAGATTCGAGCAAAAACAATGACTGAGATGATTTCAGCCCCACATATAAACTTCTTATTATCAACCCTGAAAACCATGTCAGTTAGTAATTTTTCACGATTTATTATATTTTAAGACTCTGACCCAAGGGCGCCTGACACGTGACACCAACATTCCCGAAGCCCAATAATGGTTGAAACGTCTCTTTATTGACTGAGAGGGGATTCTTTCTTTTTATTTCAATTTCATTATGACAGATTTGAGAACAAAAATCAAATCATTATACTCACATGAGGGCATTCAGCATTCATGGAAAAATGATCCATCACATTTGTGTGATTTGTTTGTATGCAAGTAGAGGAATTTATCTTTACTTTCTGCATTTATATCTGTTGACACTTCAAAGAAAAGCAACATAAAATCACTGCAGCTGCAAAACAACAACAATAATCCGAAATCGCTGAAGAAAAGCCGAACACGACGCTTATTGACTTTCGAGTGACGTCATTTACGGTATAAAAACAAACAATGTGTGAATCCACGAGAAGTCAAGGGTTTGCAAAAGCTTATAATAAGACTTTATAATAAACAAATGGATAAATAAAAAAGGGCGCCACATTCCATCAGATTGGAAAATAACACACTGCAGAACAAACTCACTTTTGTTTTTTATTTGTTTTTGTTTTTTATTGTGAATAAAAATGGCCAGAACCCACTATTCCCTTCCGTTGCACTTTAAAACAACAACGAACGTTTTTGTTTTTGTTTTTCCCAACAAAAGCCAACGAATAATGATCCTTTTAATCGAACTTCTTTCAGAAATATCTCTGATCTCCTGCGCCTCGCTGAACAGCACCCTGTATTTAAATTTGCACTTTCTGAACGAGGCGCACACTTTATTTAAGGAATTATTTCTACAGAGGAAATTGTATTGATGGCATTTGTAGCCTATGTAAAGAATTGTAAAGTATGTATTTCATATTTCAGTGGAGAAGTGTTGTATACGTTTGTTTATAAGTGATATTGTCTATGAGCGCAGCATTTTGCTCCTGTCTGTTATGTCGTTGTTTTTGAATAAATTTAATTTAAAATATCGCCAAGGATGTTTGAGAATTATTTTTTATTTTATCCTTGAGATGTTCAAAATAAACGAAACACCCCGAACCATGTGCAGTGATTCATCTATACCGGAATACACATTATTATTATTTTTTAAATTTGATACATCATTATGAATGAAGAGGTATTTATTGTTAATATGTATTTTTTTCTAACCTATAGTCATTAATTGTTAATGAGACCACGAACTTATTATTAAGGAGCATTCTTTCTTTTTCTTTGTCTTTTTTTTCTCCTGTAACAATAACAATACAACAATGACACAATACAACAATTACTATAATAATAATTACTATAATAATAATAATAATAACTATTATATATAGTATATTATAAAAATAATAATATTAATAATACTACTACTACTACCGCTACTATTACTACTACTGATAACAACAACAACAATAATAATAATAATAATAATAATAATAATAATAATAATAATAATAATGTCGGATTTATTTTGAGGTTCGCTTTACTCAAATAAATATGTCAATATTATTATATTTTTTTACTCAGTTACAATTTAAATGTTGTGCAATTAATTGTCAATTAAGTAAAATTATGAAGGCTCAAGATTTATTAGCAAACTGTACACTGTAATATAAATCTGCATGAATTTGTAAGATACCGGAGGCTGTGGTTGCTTGAATTTTCCTACAAATTACAGTAAATTACCATGAAAAAACAAATATACTGTCAACCTGTTTGCACATTTGTATTCAATTACATAAATGACAGTAAATTTGATAATTGCTAAATGGTCAGTAAATTATTTTACTTTTTATTTTATCATTATAAAAAAAACCTTAATGGCTATGACATGCTTGTAATATTATGGTATTTTTTTCTGTTAGTTTTAAACGTGTATATTCTTTTTACAGTAAAATATCCTGTGTTTGCCATATTTCCCAAATATTTACATAAGAAATGATTTACTGTTTCATTATTTGAAATAATTCACTGTATACTAGAGGAATAAACTATTTTTATTTTTACGGCCTTTAACTGTCTCTATTTGCCTTGTACTGTTTTTAGACTGTACTTGGAGTTTCCGAGTAGTCACTAGGAAATGCTGACCCTTACTATACTTTTATAATATCATATCATATGTGAATGTGTAATTACCATTTTTTGTTTTTTTCCAGGTGGGACAGTTCCAACCGCTCTATGCTGCATGAGTTTACATTTCTAAAGTAATAGTAAAGAGGAGCAAAATGTGCAACACTTCTTAAACTTTAAGAAGTGTTGCACATTTTGCTTTAAGACCTAAAGGAATGGTAGAAAATAGTTGAAATACTCTGTGAGCAGTAGCACCAATAATTAAGCAATTTTATGGCATAACTATAAAAACTATAAAAACTATATGGCACAAGTGCAGGACTTGGATTTGCACAAATAGGACCATTGAGTCTATCACAGACAAAGTCCAAATGAACATTTTACTCTTAATATTTGCATTTTGTACACTCTCTGATGGATTTTCAACATATTTCATGTACATTCCCACAAGCCGTTTACGGTTCTGTTTAAATATGAATAGAAAGGCTCGATATTTTTGTATTTTAAATAAAAGCTGTCACCTCATACACAGATTTGATGGACTTGAACAGGGTTGGCAAGCTGCGATTCCAGCTTCTGACCTCCATACAGTCTAACTGACCACCTTCCACGTCACACACAGGGAGAATCAGCTGCATCCATTATTTTTTAAGACATCAGGGATGTGGTCGCTGATCAAAAAAAACATAAATCCGTATCCTCACTTCTGCTCCCCCTTGACTTAACATCCTGTTTTTCTGTCACCTCAATCTGAAAATGTATGCTCCCTCCAACACACCCAACATCTGGAGGTGTAAACAACAATGTTGTTTTGTTGTGTCCGTTTTGGATTAGGTGAAATGGGCCAATGAAGAGCAGATACCCAGCATTAACGGCTGCTGGCTTTTAAATGCAGTAAATTGTCCCGCTGGTGAATGACGTCTGAGATGTAAAGATTGTGAATATGGGAATGACCTTGATGTGGCACGCTCAATATATCGGTGAAAATTTTACACAGTCTGCATATAGTGTGCCGCGTTATTCATTCACTCCTGTCCCTGACACTTGGGTGTAACATATTGTGATGGCTGTGACACAAGAAGAATGCTTCAAAATCAAAAATACTTAAAGCAGGAAAACCCCTCCCTGCACACACACACACACACACACACACACACACACACACACACACACACACACACACACACACACACACACACACACACACACACACACACACACACACACACACACACACACACCTATTTTGTTCCTTTTTTCGATTCCAGGCTGTCTTGATTTGAAATATGTCCAGCTCTTATAAACCGACCACGCCCTCGTCTGTTTTATTATTTTATCTACATTAAGTTCTACCTTTCTTGGGTCTTCTTCTTCAAGTCTTCTCTCGCTGCTGACTGCAAAACTGGTTGATGGACAATATGAAATGAAGAGAAACCGCAAAACCAGTGCTGTTTTTTTCTGACATTAAACATCTCGATGCAGTGATTGTGTCTAAAACATGAAATGACTCCCAAAAAGGCAAAACAGGAGTCTGCAAAATGCAATAACGAGGATAATAATAATAATAATATAAATAAAAATCTGTTTACTAAAAGAAAGAAAGAAAGAAAGAAAGAAATACACAGATAATTACAAAAATAAATAAAAAGAGAAAGAAGATACAAAGGGCTCCGCAGGACAAAATAAATTGATATAAAATGAATTAATCAGTGATAACATTTGTCGTGTGTCAATGCAAAAAGATGCAGTGTTGATCAAAAGCAATGTTAAAATGCCTCTTCATTTATATATATGTCTAGTTATATACTGCAAACATACAAACTGTATGTTGTATGTTCTATACGTATGTGTTTGTATGTCATTAAAATGTCTTTAGTGTGTATGTGTATCTCGTATATTCTCTATATTCACAAATATTGGAGCTGCAACACCTAAACTTCACCGTGGGGATTTATAAAGTTTTTTCTATTCTATTCTATTCTATTCTATTCTATTCTATTCTATAAATAATGCCAAACAGTAAAATATTATTATTAAAATAGCTTAATAAAACAAATGCATATAAAAAGGGTTTTAGACTTAAATATATTCATACACCCTGGTAAAAGGGCACCAATCAAATATGTTTTTAATTATGTATCAACGAACATTAAATGGCTCGAGGAGCTCTACATTCAAAATATCCTGCTTTACTTTAATATTTCGTATTTTACTCACCAGGGGGCGCTTTTTGCGATAAACACAGTTTCTCTGACATAAGAAGGAGATCTATCAGAAATATGATACGTTACTCCTTAAGTTCATCCTTGTTTTTTCAATTTTATTTGACAAAAATCCCTATTTTCAAGGCAGAACTCCAAAACTATTCAGTGGATCATTTTCAAATATTAAACCTCTATAGCGAGAACTAACTGGATTGATTTTCACGCCATAGTTTCTCAAGCTTCCGCTCGATTTATTTCAAATTTCATGCAAATATCCTACTTTACTCCTGTAGTTCGGTGAAGACAATCCATAATATCCCAGACTTTATGGGATGTAAATAAATGTGACTCAGGGTCATACCACAGACATCAACATCCAGCCTGTTGATGTCAGTGGTATGATAAATAATTATTATTAGTCATTATTATAGTTATAATAACTAATAATACCTGCTCGGTACTAATAGAAAATATGTATTGTTTCACCAGCCACACACTTTTGCTTTCTTTCGAGACTCATTTTTCTTCATCTGACACTCACATAATAAAATGAAAGAAAGAAAAAAAACACTCTTTATAACTATAAGAGAGTGGTGGAACAGATTAACAAGTTGCAGAGAAATCGAACATGGCGGCTCTCCATACCGACATGCTACCACTTCTCCGAATTAAAGCGCCGTCTGTTCTTCCACAGTGGGTTCGAGTGGAGGCTTTGGAGACGGCGCTTCTGAAAAATGTGTCTTTTTCCTTCCAGATATCCGCCTGACGTGGAGCAGCTCTCTGGAGGTTTTTCCATTAGCGAAGGTGAAAAGGATAGTGGGGTTGAGTGTGAGCCGTGCGTCTGTGATAGTAAAGATAGAAGTGCACGGCTAAGCACAAACAAAAAAAAAGCATTTGATTTGCTGGTTGATCTTTTTTCACCTGCTTTCAGATCGTGTCGGAAAGCGCACCATCGCAGATTCAAGCAGCAAAATTTGATTTTTCCACAGAGCTGGGTGACTCCCTCCACCCGCACGCGGAATTCAGAGGTTACGAAACAAAGATTGTCTGCTTGTGAGGAATTTATTAAGAAAAGCAGAACATCCTTTTCTGCAGTGAATGTCATGTGATGCATTCATGACAACACAAATGATGTCACACATTTTTAAATTTCTTTCAAATTCCCATGGTTTATCAGGCATTTGTCAAACTTACATTCCTTCAATTGGTAACATACGCGCTTGGGTAACTTTTTAATTTTAAAATCAACTCAATTAAGAGAGAATGAGAATGAAGAAAAGATGAATGATTTATTACAACAGTTGATGTGTTATAATTAGAGGCTGTTATCGAAGGGCTTCCGCCCTGAGCAGCAGCTTGGTATGTGTCCCCGTTGGAGTCTGGATACTGGTGGTGGCGACTGATGACTCTGCTGAGACTGATGTTGCTAATGGGTTTTTGAGGACCCGTTAGAGGACTTTCATTAGATCTTCATATTAAATGACGATGTATTCTTATTTCTTCAACTTCTTGGTATTTCAAACGCTCCCTTTCGGTTCGCCTCAGCGGATCATCTTTTTCCATTTATAGCTAACACCGATACCCAGCTGGCTAACAGTACCAGTGACGTATTTGTAAACCCGAACCTCGACTGATCCAGTTTTGAAATCAGTTTTGTGTTTCACATATTATTAAACTAGGCTAACTTTCTTTGATGGTCTCTATAAATTAAACGTGAAGTTATTTCCAAAAATAATTTTCCATAAGAAGCTCCCCCTAGTGAGTAAAATATGAGCTATAAGATTAAAATATAATAAATATGAGAAAGATCTCCCTGAGTTGATATATGCACCAAATATGGACTGGATTGGTAGAACAGTTAGGCACAAAAAGCTCCCCCTAGTGTCAGAAATAAACAAGTTACCTTTCCCCCAATACATCCAGTTCTTTCTCGCAGTAAGGTCTATTTGGGTATAATATTTGAAAATGATCCTTGAAACACTTTTTGAGTTATCGCGCTATCAGGAAAGATCTGTGGATCCCATAATATCTTTAACTTTTTGGGGATTTAATTAACATGTTTTATTCTTTTTACCATTTCACAAGTTTTTTGAAGGTCCATGCCTCTTCTGCTGGAATACGTTCTGTTGGGTGAGTTCAGTATGCTGAGTTCTGTTGGGTGAGTTCTGTATGCTGAGTTCTGTTGGGTGAGTTCTGTATGCTGAGTTCTGTTGGGTGAGTTCTGTATGCTGAGTTCTGTTGGGTGAGTTCCGTATGCAGAGTTCTGTTGGGTGAGATCCGTCTGGTCAGTTAGCTTGCTAAATTTTGTTGTTGCAGAGTTTGTTTGGTCCATCTAAACTCTTTCATGGACCCAGAACATCCCTGCTTCATCTTGTAAAATCAAGCTGTGTCTCCTCGTTCCTTCCCGATTGGTCCTTCACAGAAATACTGCATTAAATGTATGAGCATGATTTATTTGTATTATGATTGACACAACATGCCCAACATGATCCAACCCACAGAAATGATTGTATTTAACGGTGAAGTGTTTTTACCTCTCAGCAGGGGTCTGGGTTTGGAGGGTCCCTCCATATCCTCTGTGTCCCCTGTACCCTTTCATATATCCTCTCCCCTGGGTACCGTACTCGGGGCTCTCCATTGTGGGACCCCACATCAGTCTGGACCCGATCCAAGCTCCGTTCAACCCCCTTCCCTCTCTCACACTACAACACCCTGCTTGCTCGTCCCCTCCCACCAGCGTTTTCAATCAATTAGTGCCGTTCATTAGCGGGAACACTGGAAAAAAGAGTTTGATTGAGAGAGTTTGACTCCCAGCCGAGAATGTGATCCAGAACCAGAATTCATCAGCGGGCCAACCATCACGCCGGTCTGTCTCTAGGCTACGATTCATTCTCCTCTAAAGAGCGTGATGTGGCTATCCTTGATCACAGGAACCTTATTCTGCTGCGTGCCTCGGCTGGACAAGCAATGGATGATACATGATGAAGATACCATGTATCTCAAAGTCATTTCTCGCATTTTAAATGAATAACTGTGCTATTCAGCTCATTCACTGTGGAGGCTGGACACTGTTAGAATGAAAAGGGAAATGAGTATTTCAAAGAACAATCTGCCCAACTGAAATAGTCCAGACAAGCTGAGGTGAAAGAACTGAATAAAATCTTTTCTCAACAAATACCCTTCAGAGCCTGGAAACTGCTCGGACTCAGAAGGACGTATGGTTCTGAAAGGGCAAAAAATTCTTTAAATTCACGGCGTCTGCATGAATCAGGCGCTGATTTAAACAAAAAGGATTCATCTTTTAATCCCATTGTGGAAGAAACTGAATGTTAGCCTGTGGGTAACAAAGAGTTTGTGTTCTCAGAATTAAGACCACATTTGAATCTTTACTGACTTTGTTACAGTGCAGAGTCGTCACAATAAACGTTGATACGCTAACAAGGAACATTGAATGCTAAGTCATCTCGATCAGTGTGTCAGGGTGTTTGTGTGTGTGTGTGTCTGGCATCATGTTCAAAATGTTCTGCATTCAGTCAAATCTAAACACTGCCAGTGAACAGAATAGGCTGTACTCACGATTTTACCAACTATTATCACTAATTTTAATACCCGTAATAATTTTAAACCCTGTGTAACAAATATATAATGCACAGAAAGGTAAAACAAATCTCTCTCTCTCTCTATATATATATATACATAAACTATTTTAAGAAATTTTAAAGCTGAAATTATATCTGGAAAGGCTCTCCAGTGAAAAAATATGTTATTAGAAGTTACTAGAAAAGAGTTCAGCGAGCCTTCAGTGAGAAATAAAACAACTATGTTGTACTGTCTATGAGTAATTGTGATTAATAGAGGATAAAATTTGGTTTATAATAATAATAATAATAGTAATAATAATAATAATAACTATAATTATAATTATTATCATTATTATTAATATCAATACTTCAGTTTCCACAGTATGTCATTGCACCTAAAAGTAATAGTTACATAACACATGATATAGATTTACCGTCATAAGATGACTATTTGATCATGAACACATTAAAAATACTTACATTTATGGTTATTTATTCACCAGTGGGGATTTTTTATGGGATACAGCTCAACAACTTTTGAAGATAAATCAGCGCTGGATCTGTTTTTATTTACTGCAGAATGGTTTGGATGGATGGAGAAGCGACGACTGCTTGTCTCGGCCTCTCAGCTTGTTTTAGATTTGACAGAGCTAATGTCATGTGACTGCTCTCCTCCTCTCCTGGAGCAGGTAGACCAGGAGCTGAACGCAGGTAGTGGCAACACGCACAACTGGTCAGATAGATCTGGAGAGAGATGGAATAAATGGCTTCGGCTGAAAGTGACCTGGCTGTACGGACAATGTTTGCACGGCAGGAGGAAGACGTTCAGTCCTCCTGGCAGTGACTCGGGTCTGACAGAGAGGATGTGAAGTGATGGAGCTGCTGCCGGCAGCCTGCTCTCCTGGAGCAGGTGAACCAGGTAGAGTAAACACGCATAGCTGGTTTCACAGAGCTGCAGATGAGGACACAAATTCAAGGAACAAAAGCAGAACAAGAACATGAAAGACACTGATACATGAGGACATACACACACAAACAAGTATAGAGTTATACAGGGAGGTAGAGGAAAGGACACATGCTGTAATCAGGGAAGATGGAATCTTGGAAATCCGCATTTCCCTGAAAAAACCCACAGGCGAGAGGAACTGGTTTTATTTGAGGGGTAGATTAAAGAGTTTTAGTTGTTGCTATTAATCAGGGCAGACAGGTGACCAGACAGACTGACAGTGGGGGAAACAAGATGGCAGCTTTGGCTCAGGTGGGCAAAAGAAGCAAACCCAGAAGTAATAAGGGCTGTGCTCAAGTCCACAGCCTCAACTTCCGCCAAAGAGAGACTATTAGTCCCTGGTCTCGGCCCGGCCTGTCAGTTATGATAGCAGCAGGTAAAAGGTTGAGACTGTGACACACCAGCTGTGGCCCACTGGTACCCTCTCCTCCTCCATCCCTCCACCGTCTCCGCAACACAAACACATGCTAAACAGGCCACTGGCCCCATTGCCTCCCGCATTCAGCTGCAAATGAGCCGGATTTGGGCCCCAACCCCGTTTGATGTCATGAATAATGAAGATGAATTTTCATTTGCACAGATTTTGGAAAACTGTAATGCCTATTGTCCAGGACCCTCACATCAAGCAGTCAGGTCTGCAAGCTATGAAGTCTATTTATGTTCAAGTTAAATACCAGCCCATACGGATCACATCCATATGTTAAGAGGCAGATTTTGTAAAATGAATGCACCAATATGAGACAGCCCAGTATTAATGAGTCATTTATAGAAGGGCTTTCTGAAGGTCGGCATATTCAGTATATTTCAGGATTCGTACAGCTGAGGTAGACATGTGGACCTTCTGGCAATGACGGACATCTGACAAAGAGGGCATTAAGTGGAGCAGAACAAAAAATGGTCTGATCATGGCTTACATAGAGACTTCAGTCTCATCTCAGTCCAGTATGCGTTATTAAAGGCAAAAAAATGAAAACAAAGGCCTATACATCACCGTTTATCGACGGTGGCTCACTTGCTACAGCGGTCGTCCACTTATCTGAAAGTCGGAGGTTCGATTCCCGGCCACTGCGGTCCACATGTGGAAGTGTCCTTGAGCAAGATACAGAACCACAAGTTCTGTATCTTGATTCATGCCATCAATCAATGTGTGATTGATGGCATGAATGGTTACTGCTCCTGATGAGAGAGGCCGATGCCATGGTCATTATTGTTTGAGTGTTCGGGTGAATGCTGGTGCTCATTGTAAAACACTTCATGTGGTCAAGCAGACTAGAAAAGTACCGTACAAGTAAAGTCCATTAACCATTTACCAAGACCGATGTTTGTGCAGAAGTATTCTGATTTTTGCAAACCGGATTTTATGATACTGATGATATCCCTGACTACATTGAACAGAAGTAGAATTGAATGATTGATGACTGTTTGGTGACCCACCTAGCTTGTCTGTAGCATAGCTCCTTTAGTTATAAGTAAAGTATAAGTATAAATAAGTATAGAGCTTTCACATGAACTATTTTCCTTCCAAATAATTGTGAAGCACTAGCACTGCTGAGTCTTCTTCTGCAAAGCGCTGAGGTTCACTTAATTATGCGACTCTCATTACAGAACATAGACGTGTTTGTGTTTGTGTGTGTGTGCGTGTGTGTGTGAGCATGTGTGTTTTTGTATGGCTGAAAGAAGCACATCACGCACCAATCTTTGGTCTCATACCGTCAACATCTCTGACACAGGGGATTAAATACATTCCAGTTTGGATGAAGAGATGGATCCCCTTTTCCACAAAGGAAGTTCGAAGGCTGATTTGGAGGCGGTGCCTAGTTTGGAACCAATTTTATGTTTTTCCACACACAAAGGGGAGGCTCTTTCACAGAAAAAGTGGTTCCAGAGTGGAACCAAAACCTCGCTGGTCGTGGCACAATAATCTGTAACAACAATGGAAAGAAAATGATGTGGAAAAAGTACAAAAAAAAGAGATTTACTAACTTGAGTGTGTCCACCCGCTACATCTTTAAATGATTCAATTTTGTCTCTATTTGCTTTCTAGGTATATTATTGCAAACTCTTCGCACTTCAGAATTTTTGATGTGATCAAAACTTTCCATCCTCAAGAATGATCGATTTCAAGTAATAAAGTGTGAGCGTTAAAGGGTGGGTGAAAGGGGACAGCAAAGCTATTATGTGTAGAGTTTGCATCATTGTTGCCACGTACGATAATTATTGTATTTGTACGATAATGATCATAATTGTACGATAATGATCATATTTGTACGATCATTTCACCCTCTGTACAATGTAAGATCAATAAGGCCATAAATCTCCAAATGTACGATAATTTGGTCAGTTCATCACTCTGACATTTTTTAGCGAAGTTTTTCTCATTGTGACTGAATTGCGCTAGCGACTGTTTAGCAGCTGTGTTTCTGGCTCCTCCCATTTGACGTCTATCCAGCCAATCAAAATGCTGCGTGATGTGAAACATAACGAATCGTTTAATAATGGGCCACAATAAGACCGAGGAGTCGGACTGCGGAGAAGAGAAGGAGGACATTGGAATCAAAAAATTTGCTTCGTAGTCTCCGGGATCACAGACTTAAGGGGGAAACTTACTCTAATGTTACAGGCTGGCTATGACATTGAAGCTTTATGTCATTGTTGCAACATGCAGACGGAGACTGAGATCAACGCTGTTAAAATCCACGTCGAGTCTAAAAAACATCAGGATGACAAAATCCCTGTCCCCCGGAATAGAAGACCCCCGCAGTGCTCACAGAGAACATCTGAAAAGGGAGAAACTAGACACGACCGTGAAAATAGCAGCGGTCTAGCCATATTTACAAAAACATATTTATATTCAAAATCTCTAGGGAACATCCGTCTTTTTCAGCAGCTGTGTCTTTTTCAGTAGTAATGTAGGCCGTTTCATTGATATTTGATTCAGATTGGGCGTCTTTATAATGTGTAAGACTCACCGAATGTAAGAATACAGGCGTCAGTCCAAAGCCTGAAAGAGGACAATGTCTGTTCATTGGACCAGAGCTCGGCCTACACTCAGCCTGTCCGTCAGCGGCAATATGCTCCAACTGATATGAAAACGTTAATCTATAATATATAGTAGAAGCAGGTTTGCATGGTTTTCATGTTCTATCCCTGTTTGTATGGGTTCCCTTCTGGATGGTTAAGCCCCCCCCCCCCTGGAATTTGCTTTCGTTGAATTGGTGACTGTAAAATGCCTGTGACTGTGAATGGTTGTTTGAACATGTCGGTGATGAACTGGTGAATTGTGGGTATGACCTGCCTCTTGTGTCATGTAAACTTGGATAGGCTCCAGCTCCTTGTGACGCTGCCCTGGATGAACAGTTGGACTGGTTGGTACTGTATGCATGTGGAGCAGGGTGAGAGAAAAAACAAGGGTGGGCCAGTGAAAGCAGCAGGTTTGGCTCTCAATGAGACCGGTCGATTAAAACCAGGTCGGTTAAAATCTAGATTTAATTGAAGCCCACGAGCTGCTACAAGCAAATATCGACAAGCCTGAGGATAGTCTATAGGAGAGTAACAATTAACTGGTCATCTCATCATCCCTGTTGATCTTCCTGAGGTGTGACGGTCGAGGCTTTCAGATTTGAGCTAGCCAGTGTCGTGTCTGCTACGCAACCTTTAGAAAGACGTTGTCAGCGCTGACGTTCAGCGAGCTCCGCTGCTGGAGATGTTATTCATCTTTCCATGCTGTGAATCTTTGAATAAAGATGCGGTGAATGCGGTGCATTGATTTCCTCATTACCCTCAGCCTACTAAACAACCAGGCGACCGCTAATGCACTTGTCCACACCATTCAATTTACTAGACAAGGTCTCTGAAGAGACCCTTTCTGCGCGGTTCCCAAGGACATTCTCTCCTGTGGGCTAACTTTACGTTGGACAATGGAAGTCAATGTAGAGGTTTCACAAAGCCAATAGTTGGTGCTTGGCTTCAATTTTGTGTTAACTCCTAAAGATCCGTTGTGATTACAAGTTTGAAAACAGTCAGCAGGTAATAAAAAAAAAAAAGTATATATACTAAGTATTAATAGACAGACTTAGTGGTGGATGTATTGATGCTCTTGATGTTCTTCAAACAGCACACATGGCTTTAGATCAACAGTCAACAGTGGATGAGCTCAACCACTCACACGTACATTTTGGTGGCACTTAATATAGACATTCATTTCATGGCTGGATTATAATCTAAGAATAATAATATTTCTAGTAACCAGGCCTACGCTGTCATTCCAGACAGCGAGGGTTTATTCCTGAACGCTCACCTGCGTTGTGCAAGCAATCGCCCTGATTGAACACTTCAAACTAAATGTGAAGTTGTTTCTGGAAAAAGCGTGAAGTATGAACTATTAGGGTAAAATATGATAGAAACTAGATAGATCCCTTGGAGTCAATTAATATGCATCAAATTCAGACTAAATGGGACTAACGGTTAGGAAGTTAAGTCAAAATAACAGTGTTTTTGATGAAAAAAGCACCAATCTGGTGTAAATTGGACCAATGGATGAGAAATTATTGCTCTCCCTTGTGTTGCAAATATTCACCCTACCTTTCCCAAAATCAATTCAGTTCTTCCTCACACTGGGGTCTATGTTGGTATAACATTTCAAAATGATCCATTAAATGCTTTTTGAGTTAACATGAAGGCTACTGACGCAGTGGCGGACACCGGGGCAATTCAAAATCACACCGATGATATTAATAATGTGATATAAATTTATACGTTTATTGATCACATAGGGTCATACGGTAGAGAGAGTTCAACACAGTAGCAGTGGACGACTCCTGTCAGGTTACTGGGGGGCAAACTGGGGTTCAGGTTCTTGCTCAAGGAGCAATAACCTGAAACAACAAAATAACATTACAGTATATTTTCCTTTATTAACCCAATGGCATATAATACAGGGGAGACATTATATTGTTGCTTGTCCATTTGTTCACCATAAATTGAAAACTGGGAGCACAGTTGCCTCGCAGGACAAGGTTCTATGTTCAAATCCACGTCTTGCCTTGGGGTCTTGAGTTCGTGTGGGTTCCCTGCCGGTACTCAGCTCCCTCCCACACTCTAAAAACATGCAATATAGGTGAATTAGTGACCCTAAATTGCTTGTAGGTGTGAATCAGGGTGTGAATGGTTGTCGGCCACTATGTGTCTGCGCGGTGATGAAGAGGCGGCTCGTTCGGGGTGAACCCCGCCTCTCGCCCGATGTCAGCTGGTGGAAAGAGCGAGAGGCTGAGGGCAGAGGCATTCAATCACTGATTGTGTGAAGGTGTCCACCGTACAGTCTGTGAGGAGGTTTTTACATGATCACAAAGTGAATGTTCCGTTTCCATATCGTCATTGTGATGCTACAAATGATTCCATTTAAACTATTTTAAATGGCTGTAAGTCTGCTACATACTAAATATTGTTAGAATCAATGAATCCTTTCGTATTTGTATTTATTTGTGCGTCTTGTTGGTAGTTTGTATATAAGGTCTAAATGAAGGAGCAAAACCCTCATGGGAATTTGATTTCAATCATGTCCTTTACCACAAATATATTCAAGAAAACTCTAAGAAGAACTTTTTAAAATGACATATGGCCAAATACATGTTTTTTTTATTTCTGACTTTTATAACTTAATAATGACTTTAATCACAGAATTCCGGTTTCATTCTCAGGGTTATGAAATTTCATCACAGAATACTGACTTTATTCTCAGGGTTATGTCTTTAAACTCAGAATTCTTCTTTGAGCTAAGAATTCTGACTCCAACCTCAGAATTCTGATTTTAATCTCAGAAATTCCGGAGTCTCCAATCACCTTTAATGAACAAGCAATTTACGATTACATTTTATGTCCTAAGACTGAATGTGAAGTTACGTCCACTGTATTTTTCATAAAAGAAAGGTCAGCCAAGGGAGTAAAACATGATTATACACGATAGAGCTCCTTGAGACGATTCATATGCACCAGATTTGGGTTACATCAAATCAATGCTTGAGAAATAATGGCACGAAAATGTTTGCAGCTAAATCTCCCCTGTAGTCAGAATTATACAACCCACCTTTGGAAAAATCAGTCAAGTTTTTCTTTGCAGTAAGGTCAATGAAGGTATAAAGTTTGAAAATAATCCATGAAATAGTTTTTGAGTTCTGCCTAGGACACAGTGTTTTCCATTTTTAGAAAGAGCTCCCTCTAGAGAGATAAATATGAACTACCAGAGCAAACTGGGACATTTACTCGATAGATCGCCTTGAGTCCATTCATAAGCACCAAGTTTGGTCTAAGTTGGACCAACTGTTAAGAAATTAAGGCCCGAAAACCTTTGGAGATAAAGCTCCCCCTACTGGTGGAAGAGTACAACCAACCTTTCCCAGAATCACTCCAGTTCTTCCTCCCACTAGGGTCTACATGGCTATGGGATTTGAAAGTGATCCATGAAACAGTTTTTGAGTTACAGCGAAGGATCTGCTGCGGACGCGGCGCCAATGACGATTCCATAATATCCCCGACTTTTCTCTGTCATAATTAAAATAAAAAATCCGGAATCCGGAATCTTCCGGAGAGGCCTCAAAATCCAATCATCCAATCATATTCTCCTACACAGGATCTATCTTTTTGCAAAATGTATGTGTTCGTGTTATGTAAATGTAATGTAACCATAAAATTGAACCCACATTAACCATCTAAAAATATCAATAATAATCTTCTTGGTGTGCTTTAGGTACCAAAAAATATAAATTTACTTCCCTGCCCGTCTTTCACATCCTCAGGGGACAATCATTACCAAAACTATTACAAAAGGCAAACTATTTAAACCCTTGCTCCCATTGAGGCCCAAATCACACCGGCTGAAGAAAATAACTTAAAAAAAGAAAAAAAAAAAAAAGAAAAAGGAAAAGGAAGGCAAGAAAAAAAAAAAGGAAACAAAAGCCAAGACAGAGGCTGGGAGAAGGTGGATGAGAGAAAGAGGACGGGGAAGACAGAGAGGGAGAGACGGAAAGAGCAGGACACGCACAGAGAAAGAGATGGAGAAGGGGCTCTTTTGGGGTGCAGTGGGCTGTGAGACAGGTCCATTCACCCTCGTCTAAACACTGTGTCCCAATGTGCATCAGTGCTCTCACCCGGGCAGCCGCGCCACGGCCACAGACTCACATTTAACCAGTCAACTCCATTACAGAGCAGGGGGCGTGCACGGACCTGCCACACCAAAGGGATCACGCCGGCCGGCTAAGAATATTAATTGCCTTTAAATGAAGTGGAAGTCTCTTTATTGGGTGTCTGGTGTTGGTTTGTTATCTGCAGCGCTCAAAAGGCCTCGCTGCTCTTTGGTCTCACCGCCTTTGAAAGAGAAACTGACTCTGGATGAGGTCATTGATCAGCGGGGGCTGTATACTCCCAGTGGGTTTTTGTGCGTCCTGCCCCTTTAACTACCGCTATTGTCCTCCGCCCATTCAGTCCTCAATGAACTGCAGTCAATAAACATATTTGTTAATGATACTTCCTCTCAAGTGTAGATAAACTCAGAACATGTTTGGACCATGATGTGTTTGATAAACTTTTGTTACAGCGCCCTGAAAAGCCGTGGATATTATGGAGTTGTCGTTGCTTCAGGTCGTTCATCAGGTCCTTCCTATCACATGGATCATTTTTGAATTTTATCGCATCTTCCTCAGCGCGAGGTAGAACTTGATTGATTTTGGGAGTCAGTTGCATATTTCCGCCACTAGGGGGTGGCTTTATATTCAAATGTTTTTGGGCCGTCATTTTTCTACTGTTGGTCCGATTTAGTCCAAATTTGATGCATATGAATGGACTTGAGAAGATCTATTTTGTATTTATCATATTACAATCTAATAGTTTAAATTTTACTACTGTTTTTTGGAAATAACTTCCAAAAGGTTTGTCCAATTTAATGCATATTTATTTTATTTATTTATTTATTTATTTTTTGCCCCAAGGGAATCTAATCTAGTTTTATTTTTTTTAATTTCTAGTCTTTTGAACATTTTTGAACAACCATATGTCCAAATACGGCAAAATTGGCTCATATAACTCTACACAAGGAGATTTATCTTGTATATGTAATTTCAATAAAAATATATAATTTAGCTCCTATGAATTGACACAAAGAAATCTGTCTTGTTTTATTACTGATCTCAGAAAAACTAGTTAACTGTATTTATCATCATTATTGAGTCACTATGGGATCTGATCTCAGAGCAGACTGCTGACTCCATAGAAATAGTTAGTTTGAGTCATTGCTGACTGTTTGAGATTATTAATTAGTCAAATTTAAAGTTGCAGTGAGTAAGTTTTAAGGGTATCTCTTTGAATGAATGGAATATGAATGAAATTTTGCATTGTATTTTGTTACTTTGGTTTGTGTTTTGACAAATGGAGTATTACACTTATTGTTTAGAACAAAAGTAAGCGGAGGAGTGCCAAGCCTCGCCATCAAAGCAAACACGATGATTCGCCGCTTTCCGTCCAGAGGGGCAGTCACTCCAGAATCGACCTTTCCTCGACCCATTGAGTTGATTTCAGCGGGTGAACTGGACGGACCTCACCAGAACGAGCGCCTGTTCCCGGGTCACATTTCCTCAGCGGTGGTGCTCCGGGCTGACTTATGGAAAGTTTAGGTAAAGAAGGAGGGAGAAAGCTCACTGCGCCCCCAGTGGCCAAATTGTATACACTATTTTGCATAAGAAGAAAGACGAAGAAAATGAAAGAAATAAAACAAAGAAAGACAGAAGGAGGAAGGAAAAGAGAGAGAAAAAAAAGAAGAAAAATGAAAAAAGAAAGAAAAAGGGAAAAAATAAATAATAAAAGATAAAAAAAAACAGTAAAAAATGAAAAAAGAAAAAAAATAAAGAAATGAGAAAAAAAACAAAAAAACAACAACAAATTGTACACTTTTAAAAACAGAAGCAGACAATGCATGTAATTAATTCAGTCAAAAAATGACAACAGTAAATCCGACAGCTGCATGTGGTTGTGGAGGTACTGGTGATGTTTTGTGTAAAAGGTGCTTACACAGAAGACATAATGTAGCCACTACTCTACTCTTCAACAACGTCTAACATCCATCTAATTTCAGTCTGTGCACAAACATTCATTATCTGTACGAGGTGCCAGATTCTGACATTATATTACTCATAGAAAATGAAGGTGGTCCAATCCCAGCGGACTGAGCACCATGCGCTGCACACTAGCCTTCATCACGCTGTCACATATAGGTCGGAGCTGCGACTGAACGCATTTCCACCTGTGAGCCCTGCCGGGGCGACAATGGCTGCCGTTGCTGAAATCACGTACACTACGTTCACCTCTGCGGTCCGCAACGAGTGCTCCCTCTGAGGCCTTGCAGGCTAGCGGGGCGAGAGGATCGGGGGCATTATCTATAATTCCCTGCTTCGTCTCTCTCTCTCTCTCTCTTCTCAAAAGGGGCCCCGGGCACCAAACAAAGCCCTGCTGCTAGACGGCTCCGGAGATGAAGACGAAGCTGAGGTTTCACATCCCCCGTGAATAAGGTTAGGTATTAATCCGGCGGAGAGAAGAAAAAAAACATGCCACAGGTTGCTTTCTCAGCTCCCTTTTGTGGGAGTATTTCTTTGTGTCGCTGCCTGTCTAGCCGGTGAATAGAAGCCCCCTCATTCGTACTCTGTCCATTGAAAAAAAATTGGCTTCTAAATACAAGCTATTAGAATATTTGTGTAGATGAGAAATAAGTTATTAGTTGCAATTACTGGTCATCTATTAGTGGGGTATAATAGACTGATTAGGCAGTGGGCCTTTTAACTTCTGAGGAAGTAATTTGGAAGATAGCCTACCTTTGAGAAGGCAAAGAAAGGCTTCCTTTATTCAGGCCATATCTGCTCATTGTACTAACAGACATGTTATAATGGGATTACTGGCGACCACAGTGGACTGATCAAATCAATGGCGAACACATCATTTTGTATAATTCACAGGTACTGGAGATGAGAAGAGATTTTGTCTAGTGAGAGGCGCCACTTCAAACAGCATGAAAAGGCAGTGGCACATACACCCACGACCTATATTTTATGTCATTTATTGGACGTGGTTGAGGGAAATTTGATTCCATCATATACATTTAGCTATTTAAGGGGGATCTATGTTCGACTTTGGAGAAATTCGAAGCACAGCCGTCCTCCTCTCTACAGGTAGATCTGGTCCGTGGTCGAAAAACTATGAAAAAATACCCCAATCATTTCCTGTCCGAGCTTTCCAAGGACAACACATTGTTGCCTCGCGTATCTCTCTCTGAAATCTTTCACGGTAAAAACAATGGCGGCCCTCGTGGTCAGGGACGACTGTTTTTTCCGCCCCTCGTTCTCCCTCCTTCGCCATTGTCTTCGGTCCGAGGGGATGCTGGTGAATCTTCGCCGCTGTATTAACCAAACTGCTCACACACCTTTATATGCATGAAATAATAGATCCCTCACAAGTGAGGGGACAGCCTTCACCGGCGTAAGGTGCCGGTTTCTGAGCAGCAGAAATACAAAAAAAAACGAGTCTCGTCCCTGAACATATCGTTATGACCAGTCTGCTGTGTTAAACGCTGTGGTGTGTGTCGCACAGATGAGTTGGGTTCCTGGCTCAGGTTGTTTCTTCGTGGACCCTCATTCACCAGTGGCCACAGATGGGGCACACTGTTGACACCGGGCCAAATAACGCAGGACAATATCATCTTTGCATTGATGGCAGACGAGACAAGAGTAGCCCATTGCTTCACCCACTTGTCCCCTCTCCTCCTACGTCTGCGTCTTCCTCGCCTGTTGTTTATCCTAATGTGTTCTGCACGGAGCAGCTGGTGGTGACATGGGGCTGATTATGCTGTTCCCACAGTGACATATTCAAAGGCGGCGGAGGAAGGCAGCATTGTTGCCTCTGATCTGTGGTTGACAGTCCTGCCCGTTGCACCAGCTCCATACTGGCGATACTGATGGAGAGAGAGAGGGGCGTGCAAGGAGAGCAGGGCCAGGGCATGCCAGGGTTGGAATATTATGGGATTTTGAAGCAAGGCAGTGGTTCATGTCTTCCATAGGAGATATTAGTGCCAGTATGAGATCATCAAACTCTAACGCTCTGGAGTCTGACATCAAGCTGATGTCATCCTGAGCCCCACCCCCTCCCCAAGCTTGTCTTTGGGTTCTTTGATGATAAATGGAGTTGATATTATGGACTCAAAATGCAACAACAATCAGATACCTAATGCATTTAATGCAAAGAGGAAAATATCTCAAAGAGGGGCAGTTTTTTGGGACAACATTTTCACAGATACAGAATCTGGTTATTGCCATACAAGTTTTTGTATCGGCAAAATATAAATCAAAGAAGTAAACGACAAAATTTTTGCACAAAACAAATCCACTAAATTTATATTTTCTCAATATTTTGTTATGATGACCTAGAAATTTTTATTTTACTTCTGGTCACCAGTTGGATTGGAAAATTATATAATGTGTAAAATAAATGGTGACATCAAAATTAATGTAAAAATGTCATTACGTATTTTTAACACAAGTAACTTGACCTTATTGTGAACTTATTATTTATGTGTGGTGAATTTCACATTCACAAATGTTAATTTAACAAAGTGCCCCTCAACTTTATAGGTTTTCTGTGTGAATTTAAAGAATATATTAAAACCCTACAGTCAAACTGTACAGCGAGGAATGATTTTTTTTTCTTGTTCCCCGTTTATCTCTATATTTCTGATTTATTTTTTGGGAATTTCTTTTTTGATTCTGAAGGGGATATTTGTTCTAATCACTTGAAAGTTTATTAGAACTATTTTAGAACTATTATATAAATCAAAATTTCTAATTGTTTCATTCATGTTTTCATGACAAATATGCATTTTTTTTATATTCTTAACATGATGGAAATTGTACATGTAATTAGAATAAATAAATCTTTAATATTAGGCATACATTTTTTTGAGTGTATGTATGGTGCGTAGTTTGATGAGTGAAGGTAATACCTCACTGAGTCTCGGTTGATCTGGACTTCAGAAGACAGAAGATCCCTCTCAAACCAGTCTCACTCCGAGGGGCAGGATGTGGAGATGGTACAGTCCCATAAGTACCTGGGAGTGTTCGATAAACTGGACTGAACGCACACCACTGATCCATTTTTACTTCCTCTGGAAGTTCAGGTCATCCAATTTGTCCAAACCATCCAGAAACATCTTCCATCAGTCAGTGGCAACCAGTGCTCCTGAAAGCTGTGTCACAGCTGCTGAAGCCCGATGGATAATATTGGATTGATAAACTGTTGACGAAGGCCGGATCTGTTCAAGGACCCGCTCCGGGGAAAGTGGCAGATGGGGATTTTGACTGGGGCGGAGGACAGAAAACCTCCCATGGAGCATAAGCTTGATCCTGAATTGTATGAATACAGTCTGTGAAAGCTTGGCCTCAAGATCCTTCTGACTTTATGGGATTCGGCTCCTCACTGTACCTGAGAGGAGGACACTTTCCAAACTTCTGGACATCCTAATGCCCCGCCGTTCCACTGAAAGACACTTCAAATCATTTCTACCCTCTGCCATTAATCTCTACAACATCACTGTCACCATCATAACACCTCCAGCGTCCACGCCATCCCCTTTGTACACTGTAAAATAGTGAAATACTGGTACCTATGGAGGACAGAACTTCCATGTAAAAAATATGGTTGCAAAATACAAAACATTATGGTGTGCTTTCAAAGCAGCAGTTGAACTTTTTTATTTTTTAACAGCAAATTGATAGAAAAAAAGATGTAGGGTAAATGTAAATGATTTAAAATACAACAAAAACTGCAATGAATGCTCCATTGCATATGGATCATAAAGTGACAGATCAGATCTACAGGCATATTTCTGACCATGACAGTAAATTACAGCATATTTAGACATATTTTGACATTCTAATACTGTGTAATATAATAATGTGGATTTGATATTCTGGTATTTTCCAATTAATTGACCAAAAGCTTAAATTTTCATGATGAAATTTTGTGTTTTCCAAATGACATGCTGGTAAAAATGTTATTCCCTTGTTGCTTCTTGAAATAATATTATTATCTACTACAGTTTTATACTGTTTAAAATCTTTTGCTATTGCCGACGGTTTGACACTTTAATCTCTACCAACATTTTAACAGTGTTTCGGGGCAGCGCCTCATATTTTTATCTCCAGTGCGGACATAAAAAAGTGGATCTTTGAGTGAAATATCTCTTCTCGATTCCTTAAATCTTAATGCTCACCAGATTATTTTCCTAATTTTAAAAAAGTGTTGAAGTTTTCATGAGCACAAACGTGTAATATAGCTAATATTGACATTATTTAGAGGTTTCGGAGCCCTCTAAAAATTTTTTTAGAATAGATAGACTATTAAAATAAAATTATTGTATTTGTTTGTATAATAAGTTAGATTTTTGAATTAAAGGAAAAGATTTCCCGTCTTTTACATTCTATGGAGTCATAGACCAGACTTCTAGGATAACTGGGACATCACTCAGAATCTGATTAATCTGAGGCACTTTTTCGACCATTTATCTGCTTATTAGCCCCAAAAAATGCTTACTCTGCAAAACCCCAAAGTCTTACCAAGTAGTGATCAGACACAGGTCGGATTTTTTGCATCTGCATCTTGTTTCAGCCTGAACAATGACATTGGAATAAATGCGGCTTTGACGTCATCTTCTATCAACATTCGTCACAAAGCTGCGCCGGCAGGAGCCGGTTTTCACTCCAAACCATCCCTGAAACGCTATAAACATCACTATAAACTCTGTAAACATCACTGTAAACACTACAAACAACACTATAAACGCTATAAACATCACTATAAACTCTATAAATGCCACTATTGACACTATAAATAACAATATAAACTCTGTAAAAATTACTATAAACACTATAAACAACATTTTAAAAGCTATAAATATCACCGTAAACACTCTTATCAACACTATAAATGGTACAAACATCCCGATAAACATTACAAAACAACACTAGAAATGCTATGAACATCACTATAAACACTATAAAAAACACTAGTAACTCCATAAACATCCCTTAAAACATTATAAACGACACTATAAACGCTATAAATATCACTATAAACACTATTTGACAATAAGATCTCTCTCCTCACTCACCAGTGCAGCCATGGCAATGCACCCCCCTACCTAAAAGAACTACTCACACCACTGACCTCAACACGATCCCTCCGTTCTACCCACTCATACCGCCTCCTCCTTCCCCGGACTAAGATCAGCACAATGGTTGATCGGTCCTTCTGTTCGGCTGCCACTCGTCTGTGGAATGCCCTCCCTGACCATCTGAGGGCTCCACAGACGACTGAGACTTTAAAAAAGGACTTACAACTTTCCTTTTTAGCAGAACCCATAACTTTAATTAACATTGCTGCTTTTTGGTCAGGCTTTTATATGGTTATTTTTTTTTTTTCTTTATTGATGCTTTTATCTGCTTTTATCTTTTAGCGGTTTGACATTTGATCCAAATGGAAAGTGCATTATAAATGAAATGTATTATTATTATTATTATTATTATCATCATAATCAACACTATACATGCTATAAAAATCACTAGAAACATTACAAACAACACTTTAAACGCTATAAATATCACTAGAAACACTTAAAACATCACTATAAACTTCACTATGAACACTACAAACATCCCTATAAACACCATTAAAATTACTATAGACACTATTAACATTACTATAAACACTAGTAACGTTATAAAGAGCTTTAAATATGCTATGAACATAGTTATCAACACAATAAACACCATTAAAATTACTATACACACTTTCACCATTACAAAAGCGTTCAAACTAACTTTAGTGGCTTCTATTTTGCTACCGTATTGACAACATGCTGTTTGTGACGTCTTTGTTGTTGTTTATTTCATTTTATGGCCGTGAACTGTTCATACTGGAGTCTGATACAGGTCACATTTTTTAAATAACGTGATCTGCCAAACATAAAATCAGGATTTAACATCGAGACTGGCAGTGTGAAGGAAGCCTTGATGTTTTACTCTGTTTCCTTTCGATAAATGTGTTTATCAGCCTGCTAAATCAAACCCAGAGTGTTGTGTTAGATTAAATGTTATTATGAAATAAATAGTATCCAGCCAAATAAATACTAAGGTTTGGAGAGCGCACTGCAAAATCTCTAAATCTTACCAAGAGCATTTGTCTAATTTCTTTTCAAAATATCTTATTGCATTTGATTTAAGACACAATCAATGAATAAGGAACATTTCCCTGAGATATAAGGATTCCTTTTGAGGTATTTGAACATGTTCAGTCAAAGAATCTTGAAAATATCTTGAAAGTTCAAATTCTGTATTTCCAGGTAACTTAAAGACAAATTTCCTCTTAAAATGCTTAAATATAACTTTATAATCTCATTTCAAAGTCGTCACGGTCTTAAATCTAGAACTGTGTAACTACAAAGTAGGTAGAAACTTTATAAATCGTTACAAGGGAAATGTATTAACTGGCTAAGGAGTATAGGATTAAATCAAGAAAAGAAAAAAAATCAAGAAAAAATGCAGATATTACAGCAAAAACAAAACAAATAAAAGTGATACGATGTGATCATGTAAAGAAAAAAAAAAGAAAGTATTTCTGGCTGATTCTGAGACACAAAACGTCCCTGTATTAGTAAAATATAGTTAAATAGGAGATTAAATGTCCTTTGTAGTATACACACACACACACACACACACACACACACACACACACACACACACACACACACACACACACACACACACACACACACACACACACACACACACACACACACACACACACACACACACACACACACACACACACACACAACACTGCTCTGTTTAAAAGCATATAGGACAATACGGTACACACAAGCAGAGAAGAACTGTGCAGACAGTCGCTCAGTCCCGCTTCTTCATCACAGGCCCAGTTTGGATCATTTGGTGGGTAATTGCTGCCCACAAGTGAGCCACTCCACATGAATGGAAGTGCAGTAAAGCGTCAGTGGCCATGATCACGGTCTGCTCCCAGGTAATAGCCCCATCACCTCCCCCCCCTGGCTCCATCCCGGCTTCCTTCCACTGGGCCGCTCCTCCTGTTGAAAGCGAGGGCGAGGTGAAGGGCCTTTGCAGGAAAAAAAAGAAAAAGGGAGGGGGTTGAGAAATATAGGCAGTCCATAATTACCTGTAATGAGACTTTTGTCTTGGAGCATTACGGAGATGTTCTTGAAGTCACCCCGGAGGTGGATTTCAGATGGAGGAAGAGCCCGGCGCGTCTCAAGTCCTCTCATGGGCCTTCTCATCCATATGTGCAGTAATAGGTAATTACTGAAGTCTCACTGAAGTTCATGTAGAGTATTCTCTCCGTCTCCCTCTCGAGGTAGATGAATACCCGCCACTCACCTATTACACAAAGTGACACTCCTGGGGATCCGACGTGTCATCTCAATCTCTTCTTTTCAGGCCCACTCGTTCCTCTCCTTCAACCGCCCCCCCCTCAGTTTGAGCAAACAGCTGGCACCCTTTGAAGCCCGACTGGCCTCGCGCCGGGTCACGTTCACTGCTGCTTCTGACAGAATATCTATTCACGCTATTCTGGGGATTCTTAATTCTTTTTCTATACGGCACCATGCTGCAGATACCCATCATGGGCTTCCTTTCACTTCCTCCTAACACCGAAAAAAAACATGGATCTCACGTGGTACAGACCAAATCGACCGAAATGCTGTTGGAACATTTTCTCTTTTCTCTTCCTAAAAGTTCCAGTGGCTCCATTTAGGAATGAGGGTTTCCAGCCCAAAAAAAAAAAGGATCTGCTTTGCCAGTTGAATGCTCAATTGGTTCCCACGTCCAAATTCGCTGCAAAAAAGGAATTTCATAGAAGTATTAAAAAAAAACTTGATGTGCCCGACACTGATGGTATACCGCTGAAAAGTCCCCGATCCCCTGCATTGCACAAGTAATCCCACTGATTAAACACTTCAAATGAAATGTGAAGGTATGTCTACAATAGTTTTGGTAAAAAATGAAACTGTTACAGTGGAATGACGATTTGATACATGATAGATCTCTTTGAGTGGATTAAAACGCAATGGTGTTTGACTTAATCGGGCCGATTATTGAGAACAAAGTCCAGAAAACTTTGTTTTTGTGTTGAAACGTTTCTCCTAGTGAGTAAAATATTAACTAATAGAGTCAAAAATACGATCACACCAATTCACATGCGCTAAACTTGGACTAAATCCGATCAATGGTTAGGAAGTTATTACCCCCTAGTGGGTCAAATACGAATTATCAAGGTAAAACATGATCTATACAAGATAGATCTCTTCGAGTCGATTCATTTGCACCAAACTCGAAATAAATTGGACCAAGGATTGACAAAATATAGTCCAGAAACATTTCGCATCAAAGCTCCCCCTAGTGGTAGAAATATAAAACTGCCCCTACTTTCCCAAAATCAATCCCGTTCTTCGCCCTAAAGTCTATGTGGGTATAAAATGTTTAAAATGATCCATGAAAGAGTTTTTTGAGTTATCGCATCATCAAGAAGTATATGTGGCGGACAC
>JBBDHG010000443.1:525000-577553 GCA_037951165.1 Lophius americanus
CAGCATGTGTTTCCTCATCGTCTTCTTCAGGAAGAAGCATCGGCGTCTTAAGAACTGTTGCCCACGGGTGCCAACGCACTGCAACTTAAGAAAAAGACATGAAAATAGACGAAGCTCAGGCAAATCAAGAAAACGTCTTCATCGATATGACAACATGCGTGCAGTAAACATTTTTCTTCAAATTCACAACACAGGAGCGCTGCAAAAACCGCAGCACAACGGAAGTGTTTGCGGGGGACACGTAAAAGTGATGCGCCGTTTTAAATGTTTCATTTAGTGAATAAAACATATAACACACAGACGTTTCATGATGTTTTGATTAACTGCGGCGCTTGGCCTAACTTCCGAGCCTTGTGGTCATGTGACTTAGAATAAAACGTTAACATATGATCGGGCCGACTTTTACTGCTTCAGAGTTTGCACTGAAAGAAATAAAAATGTGTAAGAGATCATAGAAGAATCAAGAATCGGATTCAAAATCATTCTCCTCACACACAAAACCCTTTGATGCTCAGGCACCGTCACGTTTTAAAGAACTCATAGCAGCATTCTATCTGTGCTCCCAAGATGCAGTATGTTTGTGTAGATCCTCATTCACTGAGGTCATGATAATCCTTCATAGCTGAGTCTGAAGCAGCTTTAAACAAGAAGCCCAGTTGGTTCGGATTGAACCTTGAAGGATTTCCAGGATGCTCTTGTAGTCCCTAGAACGGGAGTCAGGCTCCTCCCCTTACATAACCATCTTCCGGTCCTGGTCAGAGATGCAAACACTCGCGTTCCGTTTCCCTTATGAGAAGATTTAATCATTTCCTTCACCTTGCTTTCCCTCGTACTCTATCCTCTCTCCCTTAAATTTGAAGAGAGTCTTTCACGCCTTCTTTTTCTCACAGCTGGACCAACATGACTTCCTGTGCGCAGGTATGGAGCAAATTAGAACTGAACAGAACCTTGATGTTTTTAAATCTTTATCAAAAATACAGCGTTTTCTCCCTTTTTTTTTTTTTTTTTTACTTGAGTTGAGTTTATTATTGTCTTTGATCCTTTTATCTTACTTTATTTAACTGAGTTGATTACCTGATTTGTCTTTTACTCATTTAGTTTGTTTCTTCTCCGTAGACGTGCTGCCCTTCATCACCACACGAAGGCTGGAGTTCTTGGGTTCTGACGTTCATTAAGGATATTTGGACACCAGGAAAACAACATCAAACAACACAGAACTAAAAATAAGACAAACATGTAACAAATCATAACTTAAAAATAGAACTATGCCAAAAATACAAATGACAATAAACTGAAAATTAGATTTCTTGAAGCTTATTGACATTGATCACTTGATAACGTGGCTTTAAACATTCGTTAAAATGTTCGGTCCATAGAGCGAGAGAGAGACTTACATTCAGTCATGAGATGGCCTTTTAAGGTCACTCGCTGTCTGAACAGGAAGTGACATATTTGCTACACAGGAAGTGATTTCTCTTGGTCTGAAATAAACACTCACATACAGAAATAAGCATTGACATTAAAAAAAACATGAATAAAACAAATCAGCCAAGCACTTATAAAGAAGAGACAGAAACTTTTCAAACTGCAGTTACAACAGAACTTTGGTTAACTCGTTGCTGTAAATGTGTTATAGAAAAATAAACCTTGACTTGACTTCTCTCTCATCCAACCAGTCAAAGCAGAGGGTGTCCCACCATGATTTGGGATCCACTCCAGGTTTTTTTCTGTTAAAAAGTTGATTTTTTTCTTCCTGCCACTGTCATTAAGTTCTTGTTGGGAACTGTCTTAAATTGAATTGACAGAAATATTTAAGGTAATATTTTTGCCATTATTTCTCAACTGTCGGTACAATTAAGTCCACATTTGGTGCATATAATAATAATAATAATAATAATACATTTAATTTATAATGCACTTTACATTTGGATCAAATCTCAAAGTGCTACAAAGTAAAAGCAGATAAAAGCATCAATAAAATAATTAAATAATAACTATATAAAACCATGACCAAAAAGCAGCAATGTTAATTAAGTTATAAGTTCTGCTAAAAAGGAAAGTTTTAAGTCCTTTTTTAAATGTGTCAGTCGTCTGTGGAGCCCTCAGATGGTCAGGGAGGGCATTCCACAGACGAGGGGCAGCAGAACAGAAGGCCCGATCACCCATGGTGCTGGGAGACATAGTGTGAGGCGAAGGTTGGTGTTGTATTTCCAACAATAAAAGAACTATATCTCCAAAACTTTTGGGGCCATAATTTCTCAACCATTGAACCAATTTTGTCCAAATTAGGTGCACATGAATCTACTTGAGGAGACGAATCTTGTTTATATCATACCTCACCCATATATTAATTGAATAGCTCACATTTACCCACTTTTTTTCTTATTAAAAATACCGTGGTAAAGACTTTTACAAAAAAAATGAACCATTTAATTTGAGGAGTTCAATCAGCAGGATTGCTTGTAACACTACGGGGATTGGGGACTATGCGAGGATATATCCTGGCTGTCGAGGAAAACAACATAGGTCTAGGCAGGTCTTTTCCTGAACCTCACCGTGTCGGTTTACGATTAAGCCTCTTGAGTCAAAGGTCATGTTGACATATACCACGACAACGAGCCAGTATATAGCACAATAAATAATGTTTAACATGCTAAAACCAACATGTTTTTTTTTAGGTATTCACCCTATACCTAAAAAAAACATGTTTAATGGGTTTATGATCACATCGATGGGATTCTAGACTCCAGAGCATTAAAGCAGACCGTTTGAGACAGACATTAACTGTTTGATGTCCTGCTCGACCGTTTGGTTGAGCACATTTTGTGTCTCTATCTCTTATTGAAAGATGTGACCTACCCTCTGTATAATCTGATCAGTGGCAGCATGTATATGCTAAACAGTAAGGGATCAAGGTAGAGCCCTGAGGTACACCGTAGGGCCTCATAGAACGAGGCATTAACCACGGCTATTGAAAAATCATTGTCCCATACGAGACGAGCTGGGACCAGAACATGCTGAAATCACACAACTGATGAGCAACATGTCATGTTTGACTTCAGTCTTGGTCTTTAGAAGAGTCCAGCCTCTGCCTCAAACATACTTCCGATCTTCTCTCTTTGGACAACTCTGTAATGACAGTGGGTGACATTTGAAAACACTACGTGTACGATATTAGTTATCCTTCGCTGACAAATAAAACCATTACCAAAGGACAGGACTGATGGACTTCATTCATGCTGCAGACTCAACTTCACAGCAGCTCAATAATGTTTTATTTATTTCACGCTATGCAACAGATTTTTGGTTTGTTCTGCCATTTTTCTCATTATTTGTGCACAGGCAGTTCTCGGAGGGACCGACGTGTCTCCTGTTTTGGGCGTGAGGCAGCTCGGTTCTGGCAATATCATCCGCCACAGATGTTTCATTAGGAACCATTTGTGTTATTCACAGAGTTAAAATAAAAAACTTTTTTCTCTGGATAAATGAGAGGATGTCTACATGTTAATATATTCCGTTTTTTAGAGCAATGCAATGTCCAGTAGAAATTAACTGAGTCACTTAGGGTGAAATTGGAATTTTTTTTTACAAATTACCCATGATGATGAAATAAACAAGAATGAAATAGTCAGGCTCAACCATGGGAATATTTTACTGAAGACAGACCCTTGAATGTAAATTATTATTATGTTAATAGTCCCTGTTAAAGGGAATTCGTATTAATTGAATAAGAAAAAAACCTACAACTCAACATAGAAAAAATAAATGAATTGTCTCCAAATACTAAATTATTCCTCCATTTCTATAATTTTTACTCTGTATGATTGTACCTGATTAAATAAAATGATACATTCATGGGAGTTGTGTACGTCTGAGAAAAATTCAATTCACACATGAGGCAAAATTCTATTTGTAACCATGGTAACAAAGTAAACACAAATCATAACAGGTCCCAAATATCAAAGGGCACCACTGTATAAGTTCTATGAAGAATATTGAATAGTATTCAAGATCGATTCCTGAAGCCAAACCAAACACCAGAATGAGTCATGTCTAATTTGTAACAATGGAAACAGAAATAAAAATCGCAAAAATCGCAAAAATAGCCGAGAACAGCATGTTTCGAAATTAAAAATTGACATTTCAGTTTGAAATGACTCGTCCTGTATCGTAATGTATTGTACTGACGTTATATTTGTATTTGTCTTACAGTGCAAATATTCTGAATTGTGGTAAATCTACAGCCCAGTGATGAGTTAAATGATCAAATTAGAGAGAAAAACATCAACAAAGTGAGAATTTGACAGAAATTACTTAAATAAATATATATATATATATATATATATATATATATATACTTTTATTTTTAATATGTAATGTGTATTCAAAATAAAAGAATAAATATATATGCTTTACTTTGAATATGTATGTATATTTATTTCATATGTATATATATATATATATATATATATATATAAAGATATATTTATATATATGATACGTACACATATTCAAAATAAAAGTGAAAATATTAAAAATACAAACACACATATATATATTATCTGTCATCTTCTGTAACCGCATATATTCATCGGAGTCATTGCAGGGCCGGAACCTATCCCAGTTGACGTTGGATGATAGGTGAGTACACACTACCCAAGCGAAAAAAAGTACATAAAGCAACACTTTTCAGGAAAGGTCATCATTCCTCCCAAAGCTAAATGCTACACGTAGCATCATTAACTTTGAATGGGCGGTGGTGCTGATCAGTAACATCGTCCTGATGTGTTTGTGCTGTGAAGAGCTGCAGCAGGAGGTCTCCCAGTGTCACTCGCTGTCACCCCTCTGAATCCAAACGCCTGTTACAGTAGGCGATGATTTGGGTTTTGAAAGGAGAAACAAATTGTTCTATTTGGGCTAATTAGAACGGAAGCCGGAGACAGTGACCAGATTGGCCGTGGCCTGAATATCTAATTGCAGAGTGTAAAAATTATCAGGCTTGGCTCTTCAAAATTACTGTCAGGTTTAACAATCAAACCCTCACCCCGGCCATCTGAGAGGGCAGACTCTCAATTCGTATATTTTATGCTGTGGATATAAAGCCCACACTTCAGCCGGGCCTGAGCTCATGTATCCGCGTGAGCGTGAAGTGGGTCCTGATATAAATATGTTTTTCAGACAATATCGTGCCGCTATTGTTTGCGTTTTCTTTCTGTCTTTCTTTCACCAGTTCTCCTTTATCTGTTTTGAATTAATTGCATCTCTCTTTATTGTCCGTCTGTTAAATAGAGTATAGTATGGCACACTGCGAGCACACAGGCACTTCAGAAATGTCGCGCACAAGCTAACACTTCAACACAGTTTTTACCGCTTATGGAAAAACATATAATTTAAGGATAAAAGATATGCTGATTATGTTTGTTATTACGCGCTAAACAGTTTAGACATGCTGGTTTCTGACAAATGGAAGGCAGGAGTAGCAGTTGAGAGCAAACCTGGAATTCCTAGAAGTAAGAAATTAATACTAATGTTTTGTGTCCTTTTCAACACTTTCTACAAACAAGGCCTATGCTGTCGTCCCCGAAAAACGAGCCTACAGCCCCGAAAAGTCACCAATTCCCTGCATTTTACGAGCAATCCCCCTGATTGAACTCCTCCAATTAAATGTGAAGTTATGTCCACAGTAGTTTTAATAGGAAAAAGCTCCCCCTAGTGAGTAGAATATAATATATAAAAAAACCAATCTCCTCCAGGGATTCATACGCACCAATTTTTGTAAAAGAAAAAGAAAAGAAATCCTCCCCTTAGTGGTGAATGAAGTACTACAATAAAATATGATATTTACAAGATAGATTTCTTCCTGTCGATTCATAAGCACCAGATTTGGACTAAATTGGACAAATGGTTGATGAATTATGGCCTTTTTAACTTTTGGAGATAAAGCTCCCTTCTAGTGTCAAAAACGTACAAATAGCCTTTCCCAAAACCAATCCAGTTCTTCCTTGCACTGAGGTTTATGTGGGTAATAATATTTTACCAGGACATGCTGTAGTTTTTGAGTTATGGTGTTAACTTGTAGGATCTGTGGCGATGATGATTCCCATGATAATCCCAATTTTCAGGGATATAAATAGCGGGTCGGCCATGTTTGAGCTGTAAACGAACCTGGATGCTGACACCAGAACTTAATATCTTAACAACGATTGCATTGTCATGGCAACGTGTACACAACTGTCGGAATGTCACATACAAAAGCTATTATAATGGCGGGGGTAAGAGTTTTCAGCAGCTATAAAACACCTTCTTTACTGAAGCGTTGGGTTCTGTGCAAGTTAGGGTCACTATTAACTTTATTTGTTGTTTTTCAGGGTGTTGATTAAAGTTTTATTCTTAGTCACATGACCGCATGGCCCCGGAAATTAAGCGAAGCTACGACCGCTAATCAATATATCATGTAATGTTAGTGTATTATCTCTGTTTCATTCACTAAATGAAGCAATAAAAAAAGCGTGTTTGGGGATGCCTCACTTTTCGCGTGTCCTTCGTAAACACGTGTTGTCTCGTGGCTTTTGCAGATCGTTGTTCTTAATGAGTTGTGGCTTTTGTAGCCTACGTGTGTCGTCAGTTTTATGAAGATGTTTTTTTAATTTGCAGCATGCTCATGTTGTCAAATTGATGGTTGCAGTGCGTTTTCCCCTGGCCGGTGTAAAAACGACGCCAAGTAAATCAATATGTGGAACACTAAACTGATATCCTAGATGGCCTTCACAGAAACAAGTAACATTTCAGAGAGACGTAGAGACGTTGTTTCAGACAACGGCTAAGAAATTTCAACATATCTCAATGAGAGTATTTCCAGCTAACTTCAAGAGAGGTTTTTTTTTTATCGTAAAATTGTTAAAAATCGCTTTCTTATCTTATTTCAAGCATGTGATGGTTTTAAATTAGGAACACTGTCACTATTACACAACTTATGATTCAGTTGAAAGTACCTGACATGAAGCTGAAGTTGACATGTGTGGTACAAAAAACAAAAAGCTAGCTTTTATTGAAAAAATAAAAACTTTGAGTTAAATTTTCAGTGTTACTGACTTCTTCCTGGACACAACACTTCCCAATATCAGTAGAATATAGTTATAAACAGATCTCCTTTATCCTTTAAACATGTCAACTTATTTAGAGAATCCACTACCAAGTGAATTTCCACTTGTTCTGTTATACAGGTTTTTTTTAAAATTTTTATATATATATATATATATATATATATATATATATATATATATATATATATATATATATAGTTATTTGGAGGTAAAGTCAATTATAGGAAAACCTTTTTTTTTCCTCTTATGTTTGTGGGAGATCTATTTGTTGTGTCATTGGAGGATTTTCGTTAATAATCGACCTCTGGGCTCAGAATAATATGCAAAGTGGTGAAAATCTGGCTTCTTGAAGCTTCCTCTCATCATCAAAAATCCAACCGTCAATCAAACGTTTTTGAATTTGTCTTGAATTTTAAGAATGAGAAAAGTGTTTTTCTATCTTGTGTTCATATCACTGCTGCCAAAATATGAATTAATCCAGATTTAATAAGACGCGATGAAAATGAATGCAGCTGAATGGTTGCCTTTGCACTAAACCTATTCTCCTATTCAGAAGATAAAGTTAGAAACAGGAAATAGGTTGATTCCTCTGCTATGAGTTTATTTTTCTCCCCCCCCCCCCACCATTATTCCGATTGTGGAATCGTCACGGCCGAGAGAGGGGCTCCGTGATGGAGTATGACCGCTGTCACAATACAGACAGCAGAGAAGCTCGGTGAAAAATGTAATTTCCCCTCGTCTGAGGAGCTGCTGCAGAGGGGAGGGAAAGATGAACGCGGCAGAATGATTTGCCTGCAACTACTAGAGCTTGTGGTAATTATTATAATGATGTCTCCAAGTCGAGGCAAAGCCAGTGCCGCGATCGGAGGAGCTGATCAGGAGATAAAGATCTCAGGGGGCGCACAAGGCGGCGATGGTCGCCTCATTAATGGATGCTAACTAAGCAGAAATGAGAGAAGGATCCATCTTTGATCAGAAATATAAAGTGACCCACACGGCTGGGTTCTTGTTGGAACTGAAGTTTGTAGGTTTCAGCATGTAGACAATTATGAAGTTGGTCACTTCAACAGTTCAGTGAGTCTCTTTTTTTCTTTTTTTTCATCTGACACAGTCAGGCCTAAAATTACTTCAGCTAAAATATCCAAAAATGTTTGTAGACAGGATATATAAAGAACATTATATATAAGGGGAAACCATCTTTTTGTGTAATTTAAATAAAATATAGAGGAAGTTTAACAGTCAGAAGACTCTAAGATTAATTCATCATATTTACTTCACTTAATTTTGTCAATCAGTCCCGCAAAATGGAACAAATGGGATAAAGACTAGAAAAGCAATTTGTAGTAAATACCTTCATGCAAATGTTACCAAAACAAATGAAGTTATGGTGGGATTAATAAGCAAAGTTACGTTTTGTTTTACAAAAAAATAATCATTTTATTTTAAGAATGTAGCCTGACCATCAGTACGGAGGTGGACATCACACCGGTTGTACCTGGTTTTACTAATGTTACATCAGTAAAACTAGGCTCACACTGTCTTCCCTGCAAACAAAGGTATATCCCCTAAAAAGCCCCCCAATCCCCTGCGTTGTGCAAGCAATCCCTCTGATCAAACGTCTCAAATGAAATGCGACTCTTTAATAATCTCGAAAAGTCCATATTCACTCAACCTTACTATTTCTATGATGTCAGCAGTCTGCTCTAAGATCAGATCCCTTAGTGACCAAATACTGAAGATAAATACAGTTAATTTGTTTTTCTGATCTCAGGAATAAAACAAAACAGATTTCCTTGTGTCAGGTCTTGGAGTTGAATATAGACACAGTTGTACTGATGGTTGGGAAGTTACAGATGAGAAACTGAGTTTTCTACAAAAAGTTATGAGTAAAATATGAACTATATATACAACATATATAATAGATCTCCTTGTTTCAATTCACATGAGCTGCTTTTTTTTTTCTTTAAAAAGACCCCTAGTGAGTGAAATGTGAAGCATTACAGTAAAATATGACAAATATGGCATTAATTTGGATTAAAATCGGACTAATCGGTTAAGAAGTTGTGTAGGAAAAACTGTGTGTCTTTGTAAAAAGCGCTCCTTTTTGAGTAAAATATGAACTACTAGAGTAAAATATGATATATACGAGTCCTTGATTCGATTCATATGCACCAAATTTGGACTGAATTGGACCAATGATTGAGAAATTATGTCCCAAAATTGGTGAATTTGGTGACCTTGGTGGCAAAAAAATGTGACTGAGCCTTCCCAATATCAATCCAGTTCTTCCTCGCACTAAAGTCTATGTGGATATGAAAGTGGAAAATAATCCATGACACAGTTTTGAGTTATCCTTTGAACACGGACGATGACTATTACTTAATATCTCCAACTTTTCAGGGATATAATTGTTGGGATCAAGTCTTAACCCAAGTCTCAACCAAGTCTTATCAAGTCTTATTCAAGTCTGAATCAAGTCTGAATCAAGTCTTAGTCAAGTCTTAATCAAATCTTATCAAGTCTTATTCAAGTCTTAATTAACTACAACCATGATAAAACTTTTCACGTACAAATCCTTCCCGACAAAGAAATTCAAGCACAGCCGACTCTTGAGTCAGGATATGAATGGAAAAAGGAAAAGCTTCATAAAACTAAGTACACTTCTTCATCCTCTCCATCCTCTCCTCGTCATCATATGATTACCTCCTGTTAAATGTTCGCCTTTGATATGAGAGGATGTTGAAAAATGTCTCCAGCATGAAAGAATTGTAAGATGCCCTTATGGAACAAGTCTTGGCCGGGAAACAAAGAAGAATGTGAGGAAGATTATTTTTGACGAACACAACTCTTTGACTTAAAGCAATTTCTCTGGGACTCAGGGACTGACCCCAGAAGACGTGGTGGACTCGCAGGGAAGATGTCGGCTGCTGATATACACAGATGTTCCCCCTCATATCCACAAGCGTGTGATCGTAGTCACCGGTCGGCCTTCTCCCGCTTACCCAGCTTGCCTCTTGGTTCCTCCACATTACGAAGAAGCCCGTTTGATTCTGATGGGTCCTGAAAGCCAGGAGACATACGTGGCTGTAACGACATCAATGCGCTTCGCCAGGTTTTCAAGTCAGGGACATGTCTTATTATAATTATTACCTATGTGTTTTTTTCACTGTGCGCCGGAGAGACCACAAACGTCCCGGTGCTCCTTTTCCTTTCCTCTCCTCCCTCCCTCCTTCCTGGCCTCCTTTCCAGTCCTAGGAGAAGAGAGGAGAGCACAGTTTTGGAAGACATGGGGAGGGGGGTACAATGGTGGGGGCAGCAGCGATCTGCAAATCATTTATTTACATTTGGCATCTGCATAATGAGGCAGGCAGCCAATGGCGGCGCGGACTGGCTGGAGACAGGGTGGCATGCCTTCAGTTTTTAATGGGCGCGCGGAGGAAACTTCCAATCCTTCTTGACATTTCTCATAGCGAAATAAACGTGCTCTGGGTCAGAGTGTCTATTAGGAAGATAAGAGACGAACAAGTCAATTATACTTCAATGACTGCATCGCCAAGGGGACCTCATTAACATGATCAGGAGGTCCGCGCTGCCGCGGCCCTCTCCTGTGTGTAGGTCCTGATTAAGTTGTGGAAGAATGACATGGCCGTTTTTTTTTTTCCCGCTTTATGTAGAAAAATAAAAACAAAAGACGTAAATATATTCAAACATACATAAGCGGGTACAGACACACACACAGACACACACACAGGAAGCAGACATAGCCGGGACGCCGTGTCTTGCCAGCCAGCCAGAAATTGTTGACACATTCAGAAAAGTCAGCGTCTCACTCCGTCAGGGGTTGAGGGGAGGTTTTATCTGCTCAGAGGGTCGTGGAAGTGGATGCTTTGGGAAAATATTTGTGGCAGGGGATGTTGGGAGCTGTCATGCACAGCCTGGACTCATGGCCTAGGGTTGCAGGCAAAGGGTGGATGAGTCGGGGAGTGGTGGTGGTGGTGGTGGGGGGGGAGGAAGTCGAGCGGGCGGGGCACAGGCCGGAGCGTGGGTCTAAAAAAGCAGAGCCTGGGGTTTGGTGGGCGGAGTGGTGTATGTTCTTTTCCCCCTTTCTCCTCGGAGCTGGCTTGTTTTCTCGGTGAGGAGTCTGCGATCTGCTGACGTTGATGGGATGCGTGCAGACAGGGCACAGGAAGCACTGGCTTGTCTTTTCTAGTAGTTGCATAGTGTGCATCATATCCAGCCATCGCTCGGCCGAAGCTCTAATTAATTCATTTAAATGCTCATCTGGACCAGTGGGAATTGATCACAAGTCTCCTCCTTCTCTCTGAAGGAGAGGGTTATGTACCAGAGGAGACGTCATCTGATCAACACTTACAGTAGAGATTACATGTTTCACAAATAGTTACTGCTTAGAAAAAGGTTTTAAACTAAGAGAGAAAAATAAAACACTGGAAAATGTCAATTTGACAATTTGAAATTGTTACGCAAACATTTTGAGTCATTATTTTTAAAAAAAAGAAAAAAAGTCTTTAGTTTTAGACAGATAAAATTGTATCACAGAAGGTAAAACTAGGTATTGTTATAAAGGCCATGAAACATTTTTCACTTTGCAAAGTATTTTTTTTTCACATAGGAAAAAAGTCATTTATAATTCGATCCAAGTATATTTTTTATTTTAGGATAAACTAATGAAATTGACGACATTTTATTATAAGAAATAGAATACATTTTTCTCAAGTCAAACTTTTTGATTTTCTATGAACTAACCTTAAGCAATATATTTTCTTTAGTCACTTGTGACATCCATCCATCGGACCCGGTTACCCTGTTCAGGGTATCCTATTTCAGATCTTAGGTGAGAGTTGGGGTACGACCTGGTCAAGTCGCCAGTTCTGAGGTGGATTTGAACCCAGAACCATCTTGCTGTGAGGCGGCTGCACCGCACACTACGTCACTGCGTTGCCTCGAAATGTAAGACAGTTGCTTAGGTTGGTAAAAATAATAACATTATTTATTCTGTTACATATTCATTTTCGGCATGAAGCTAAAAGCTACATTTGCCCTGAGTATTAGCATTTTCATTGGATACGAAACTAAAGGCCGACTTTAATCAACTCAGATTAACTGGAAGTAATTGTTTTAAATTGAAAATACTTACTCTTCATCTTTTAAGTCATTCTTTAAGATCATCGGCATTTGTCTTTTTACATTGCAGTCGTCCTTCCTGCCACTAATCATATATGTGTATAGAAATGTGTAATAAAAAATAACACACTGTAAAAACAGAACTGTTGATGAACTTAACAAATTACTTCAACTGGTAAAACAGAATTAAATTAAGTATTCTCAACATAGAATAATAAGTTTTGAAGAAAAAAAGAAACACCCGTCGGGGACAGTTTAGGCATATTTCTTTTGGTGATATGTTAGATACAGAACAAAAACAAGATTCTGCATCACCATAAAGTGCTTCATTAAAAATTGAAACAAAAACATCCGCACAAAAACCGCATCAAATAAAGAAATTAGAAGACTGTAACGAGTGAAATAGAGATAGAAGTAAATGAAAAGCAGGACAATAAATCAATATCCAGAAGAGCGGAACAAAAAATAAAGCGCTCTGAAGAGCTTTACTCAGAAATGGATCTAATCTTCTCATAAAACTGATCTCATTTTAATCAACAGGCCAATTAGGTGAACCGGAATCGAGCTTCTTTTTAGTAATTTCCTCTGCGTTGCATGTTCGGCTGTGTGACCAGAGAGGAGGAGACGGGGACGAGCCTTTGTCCACAGGCACACCAAGCCCACACAGAGGCCTCCCACTATGAGAGGTCTTGGACGGATCTGCTCGCATACCTCCATTATTGCTCTCTGGAACATGAATGATTTGATTATTTGATGACAGCTTATTTCGTAAATCTGTTTCGGCACCATATGTGTCTAATATGCGGTTTTGCCCGCCATGTGAATGCCTCGCCCTGGGGTCTGTGAGGGGCCGGAGCAGTTTCCCAACCTGGAGGGAGGATGGGATGTGAACTCAGACATGCATACCACACTGTGCAAAAGTGCATCCGACTAGATTCAAATGCATGTTCAAGGAATCGTCATTCCTACTGCTTAGTGCCATCATCTCTCTCTCTCTCCCTCTTTCTCTCTCTCTCTCTCGCTCTCTCGGTCTTATTATGAATTAATAATGCTGCTTAAGGCTACAAGTGCATGTTTTGAATATCTTGGCCGCAACAAACCAACCAGCTCAAGCAGAAAAGGCCATAGGAAGCCTCTCTGTCATTATTTCCACTGCCGTCCCGAGGAAGTACTCTTGTTAATATAATTGGTATCCCCGGTCTTTTTCCTTGCAGGAATTGTAAAACATGTCAATCCTTCGCAATTCCAGCCAACTTTGACCAGCTTTGCAACCTGTGTCTCGTCACTCTAATTGGCTCTTCATTTGATCTGACTGGACGACAGGGATGCCCCCATCATAAATCATATCATCATGGCAGAAAGTCCACATTATTGGGCCAAACTCCAAATTAATCTAATTAATTCCATTTTTCTTACATAATTGCCCAAAGCTGGAAGGTTTTTCAGTCTTTCACTGAAAGAAAAAAACATTAATTTTAAGAATTTTACAATATTTACTTCTGCAGTCTTCTGGATTTGAGGGCACCACAGAGACAATTTGAAAATATTTTCATCGTAAGATATGATCAAGACTCACCAAATCTGCGTACAACGAGGCCCATTCTGCCATTAATCATCACAAACACTCTGTTGTGATGGAACTCTGACAACAAATCATAAGTTAAGCTGGATGTTTAAGTGTTTCATAGACATTTTTCATTTCCTCCGTCCTTCCATCCATTATCTGTAACTGTTTAACCTGTTCAGGGTCGTGGGGAAGCTGGAGCCCATCCCAGCTGACGTTGGCCGAGATGAAGGGTTTACCAGCCAGCTGGTTGAATGAGTGATTATTGAAGGCACCTGTGACTAATAACACATGAATCACCAGCTACTTATTTCCTCCAGCTTCTGACATACCAAGGGCATCTTTTGTATCCCTGTGAGGAATATCGACCAGATTGATTTTATTTTCCATTAAAAAACTATTTCATATATAGCGGCGTGAATCTGTTTCTACAAATAAACGTTTTTAAATTTAACAATGTAAAAAGTGGAATGGGAGAATGGATTTGTCTTTCACACCTAGATGAAATATAATTGACATCACGTCATGATCACTTTATATTAATTATTTATTGTAAATGAGGCACTTAATTATTATATCCCCTAAAAATTGAGGATCCAAAAGATCTTAGTGCGAGGAAGAACTGGGAAATTTTGGGAAAGGTTGGTTGTACATTTCTATCATTATGCTAGCTACACATAAAAGGATAAAAGCCCTAATATAATGCACGATTTCTAAAAGTACTTTATCAATTAAGAGGATCATTTTAAAGTCTTGTTTGATTGAAGGATTAATTATCTTTTTATCCATATATGCAAAAACTGATCCTGACTATGAGTCGAATCAATAAACGTCAAATGATATTCACATAATGCAATCGACACTATAAGAAATTCTGCTTCTTCTGTTCCCATTATGGGTCACCAAAGCGGATCTCATCCACATTGTTGAACCGGGACCAGGTTTTACACAGGGGCGTCTTCCGGATGCAATCCAGGCTTGAGACCTGCACCCTTTAATGCTCTCGCTTGTTCACCACAACTGGGTTAAATTATGTTATCGTCTACTTTGTAAATATTCAATTATTAGTATATGTTTCCCCTGGGGCATTAGGAGGCGCGGGGCAATGAATGCCACAGTGCCGCTGGAGGTCACAAAGGTCAAGACACTAACGAGGACCCACACGCCCGCACCTCATAGAGGGAAAACCTGAGAGCTCAGAAATCACTCGACTGAAGGGATGTGAAATGACTTGTCAACAGAAATATTGAATGTTAGTGAACTGGAAACGGAAAAGATTGGCACCATGTAATGCAAATGACCTCAGGAGCAGTCAGAATCCTGTGAGCGCATTCATCTTTATTGAGGAGTGTCATACAGAAAAAGGGCATTGTATAGTGGCGTACACTCATTCCATGAAGAATTAAGAAAGTGCAAGGCAAATGTGCTTTTTTCGTTATTGTTCTACTCTCTAAAAGAACTCTACAAACAATCGGCACTGGCCTTGCTCATTCTCTACTCTTTCTGAAATGAAGCCCGAGCCCTGAAGGAGATCACATGGTGGTCTTGGGTTACAAGTATTCCTTTATCTGGCTGAAGATAAAGCTTCACCGCCGCTTCAAGGTTTGTGCCACAACAAAACTTCCAGAGGAAACTACAATAATGCCACATTCAGACGCTGTCCAATCCAAGAAAGGATTTTAGCAGATGTCTTGGCTTGATTGAGTTCGGTGTGATAAGGGTGAGCCGTGCCAGGCGTGGACCGTGACATTGGCGACTGTGAGGCTTTTAGGCATCGTTCTTGTCGATTTCTTGCCCATTCATTGTTGCAAACTGACACCTAAAATCACCTTTCTCTCCTAGTATTTATACCTGAGCTCAAAACATCCTTTCATGGCGCGGAACAAGCTCTTTAATTGATTTACTGTGCATCCCCGCTCCTTTGAATGAGGAGGAAACCGGTAAACTGAGGTAAACAAAGAACAAAAGGCTCCAAACAAAGAAAAGAAGGATTTATATTCTTCTCCTCTTTGCTGGTGTCATATCCAATGTCTTCGTTCCCCTCACATCTCTGCTGAAGACATGACGCTCAGCTGTGGCGTAACGAGACGTGAAGGTAAGGTTGACTTCACTCCTGTCTGCTCTCCTCATTACCAGCTAAATGTGTTCGGAAATACTAGAAGTTTATCCGTCCGCATGCTCCTTAGACATTTCAAAAAAAGACCAAGCAGGCGAAGAAAAGTCAGCCGTGTAAAAAAGACAAAAATCACCAGCAGAAACGAATTCTCTCCCTTCTCTGACGGGGACTTTCGTTTGGATCAATGACTCGTCTGTGACTAGTTCACGTCGCTTATTACTGTGAGGAGGTGAAGCAATTAATGTTCATCCTTTCAGTAACCTCTGAACCATACGAGAGATGTTATCTCTGGATCGTAGGACGGCACAAACGCTACTCATCTCTCTCACTCTCAGCAGATCGGATAAGACGGTATATCCCTGAAAAGTCCCCGATCTCCTGTGTTGCACAAGCAATCCCCCTGATTCAAATCCTCAAATTAAATATGAAGTTATGTCCACTGTGTTTTTTCTATATAATATATATGAAATAGGATATTTCATAGATGCAACATGCTTCGATGGTGAAAATGAAGGCAAATTCCCACATTGTGGATGATTTAGTTTTCGGATTCGTATATACAGGATGGATGTCCTCGAGTTGATTCACAGGCACCAAATTTGGACAAAATAGTGCCGATGTTTAAGAAGGTATGTTCAAATAACAGTGTTTTTTGTAAAAATTCTCGCTCTGGTGATTTAAATTTGAGTTATTAGACTAAAACAGGATGTATACAAGCTAAATCTCCTTGAGTTTGTTCATTTGAGCAAAATTCGGACTAAATCGAACAAAAGCATGAGAACCGATGGCCTCAATGCTTTTGGATATAACACTCCCCCTAGTGTTCGAAATACACAACCAACTTTTGTCAAAATCAATCCAGTTTTTCCTCACACTAAGGTCTTTGTGGAAATAAGATTTGGAACAACAAGCGCTGACAAAAGGGATCTGATGATTTCATAATATCCCTGTCTTTTCAGGTTTTGAATACAAACACACTCCCAGAAATATTGAGACAAGATGTATCCTTTTTTTTTTTAACCAAAATGAAAGTTAATACAGTTGTAAATCAACATATTCAATATAGAAACTGATAAACTATTCCCTTTTATAAATATGCACTAACTTTTACCCCAAAGTCGCTGTTAACTATTATCTACATTCACCTAGAGTCACCATGTGATCTGATCATTAAATTAAGGAGGCTAGTTCTGAATTACTTGCTGCTAAAAAATACTAAAAAGTTGGGAGACTTCATCTTTGTGTGACATCACCGCTTCTTTTAACAGCTCCTAGGAAGTAAGGACAGTGGAGTAGAATCTGGTCCCATTCTTGCTCCATTGTAATAGTTGGTACTTCATAATGCACCACATTTTTTGTTAAAGGGGAACAAGTCTGCAGCTCAGTGGAATACCTGAACTCTTTCACTCCAAAGGTTTGGCGGAAAAAAACAACTTATTTAGAATTTTAAAAAAACAAAGAGACATTTTATTTCTAGTTTATTGGATTAAACTTGCACAGCTGTCCAGCTGCACAGCTTGGCTGCTGACCAGCCAACAGTCGGTGCTTGTCCGGCACCAGTTTTGAGAGCCATGAGCTGGTTCTTAGGCTGTCAAAAAGCAAGGAACTGGTACTAAGTCAGGCTCTAGTTCCATACTAATCCTCGGAACCAGCTCGATGGAAAAGGGGGGCTCAGATGTATAGAAGTAATGTCACTAAGTTGTAGTACATTAACATGTTATAAATAAATATTACTGCAGGTAACAATCTGGATGGTCCTTTTCCTCTTTGGCCCAGATGACACAACGTCCACGGTCTCCAAAAACGTTGGAAATACGGACTCATCAGAACAAAAGACACTTTTTCCACCTCGCATGTAGAGTCTTGTATTTGCAGATGCAGTGATTAACCCGGTCTTTACAAATGACTTTACAAAGTGTTCCCAAACGCATGTGGTACCGTGCATCATAAGCACACAAATGTCACATCCTTCTGTTTTAACACTGGGACTAGGAAATTATCACATCATATTTTAAATTTTTTTTTTAAACAGGGCATCTCCCCTTTTTTCTATTTCCACTGAGGAGATCATGTTTTTGTTTGTCAGCAAATACAGAATAAACCTAGTGGCCCGATTGGTATGAATGGTGTGTTCTTGGCCCAGGAAGACCTATTCAATTTTGGAACAAGTGCAGAAAAAAACCAGATGGAAACACAAATAATTTGTGTTCATAGTTCAAAGTAACAAAGCAAATTGCAGAAATACCGTGACTCTGTCCCAAGGTTTGAGGAATACCTTTTCATTGGTTGTCTGTGAACACACCAATGATTTGTTCGAGCTGAGAGCCTGTAACAAAGATCAGAAGCAGGTGGTGCAGACAATCACAATGTTTCTGTGGACTCCAACCCACTGACGCGTGAGTACAAACTGTTTTTCACGCTGTATGGCTCACTCGCTCTGTTATGCATTTCAATCACTGACGACACATTTCACTCATGCTAACTATACGTCCAGTGATGAAAGTTATGTCGACAACATCTGTAGAGCAGGTCCATGCAGCTCTGCTTTGTGGATGTTTAAATATCTCTGTGTTGGCTGCTTTGGTGGTATTCTGTTAATGTCCTGCTCAACTGTTTGGTTGACCTCATTTATTTATTAAAAAAGGTCTGTCATTTGACTGAATCTGTTTATAATACTACCCAGTGGCGGCATGTTTATGGAAGGGGGCCAAGAATGGAGCCCTGGTGGACACCAAAACAAAGAAATAACATATGCAAAGTAATCATTATTCCGTTTTTTTCTTTTCTTTGTGAGGACATTTAAGGGATGTTATTTAACCACATTAGTATCATAGTTTTTATTCTCATAGTTATGGAACTTAAGACATAAATGCAGTTGAGGTATTGAGGTGTCTTGGATGACAGAATGACTGTCATGAGGTGTGCTGTAGCATCGACGGATGGGTTCAAGTTGGTGGTGGGACTGCACCAAGGATCGGCTCTGAGCCCCTTCGTGTTTGCTATTGTGATAGACAGGCTGAAACCTGAGGTCAGAGAGGAGTCTCTGTGGACTAAGGTGTTGGTGGATGACAGTGTGATCTGTAGTGAGAGTAGGGAGCAGATGGATTAAAACCTGGAGAGGTGGAGGTATGCGCTGGAGGGAAGAAAAGGGCAGGAGAAAAGGGAAGATCATAGAGGCGGTTTCAGGATGTGGTGAGAGAGGACATGCAGTTGGTTGGTGTGACAGAGGAAGATGCAGGGGACAGGGCAAGATGGCAACTGATGACCCGCTGTGACAACCCCTAAAGATTACAGCCCAAAGAAGAAGAGGAAGAGTGGATGGGCCATATATAGGAACTGCGCAAAGAAAAACTGTGAAATTCTCTCCTTCCAAGATTCTCTGAGGTGTTTGAATGCACCGTCTCTCAATGACCTGCTGCTGACCCTGACAATTTGTCCTTACCTGCCTGCCAGCCTGTGAGCTTCTCATCACTGCTTCTGTACTTCGCCTCACCTCACCTCCTCTCCTGCTTGCTGATTCCCTCGACCCGCTGCTGTTTCCGTCTGTGTGACGGCCTGCTGTGCTGATATCTCTGTAGTTTCCACTAGTGTGCCGAGGGGATTGCCAATTTTTCTCGACAGACCATTATTTAGTACCCCAATATCACCTTCCACCAATCTGTAATTTTGTTTGGTCGAGACAGCCTCGAAAGATCTGTAATGCCAAAGCACACTGTGACACGGAACTAATACAGGAAAATAAGAAAAACTCCAGCCGTCTTCTCAGAACTGTATCTGAAAGAGAACCATAGCTCCATTAGGCCACATCTTCTTACAACCCTCAGTAGTACTGATGGATTTACGATGCAGTACAGTACAGTATTATGGCCACGTGTAGAAAAGGAAAAAGGAGAATTAAGTGAAATAATATGAGATTGAGGTCATAATTCTGACACATAAATCCGTGTCGCTACTGTCAAAATGAACATGGAGCATCTTAAATTTAGACTCCACAAATAAAAAAATATGCAATCTCTTGGCTCACTCCCGCCAAATCATTATAAATATCAAACCTTAAAAAAGATCATGTAAAGAACTGGGCCTGTTTGGAAGAAAAAAACTGCCTATTTTATTTGGGGGTTGACTGCAGGTGCTACTCTGACGGTGATCGTAGTCTTATAATAAACAACCACGAATCATCCCAATTAATAAGTAACCATAGGAGCACCTGAGAGAAGAAAGAAGAACACAAGAGGGGAGGCATAACACTTAATTATTCTACATATTCTTTTATTCTTTGTCAAAACCTGGAGCCCTGATCACCGCTGGAATAAACCAATCCCTCCAGGATTCCTCCTTTGTTCCATCTGCCCTAAAGGCCGCCAATCAGACCACTCCTCAAAAAACCTACTCTAGATCCAGAAATTTTTGCAAATCACAGGCCCATTTCCACACTCCCATTCCTCTCCAAAGTTCTGGAAAAAGTAGTTGCTGCCCACCTCCAGGACCACCTCAAATACAACAACCTCTTTGAAACCTTTCAGTCTGGTTTTGGCTCCACCCACAGCACCGAAACATCTCGGCTTAGAGTCACAAATGACATACGGATGGCGGCAGATGCTGGTTCACCTTCTCTCCTGATTCTCCTTGATTTGTCTGCTGCCTTCGACACAGTTGACCATGGAATACTCCTACACCGCCTACATCACACCACTGGACTCACTGCCACCGCCCTGAACTGGTTTCAGTCCTACTTCACTGACAGAACAGAATACGTTTCCCTTGGAAGTTCAAAGTCCCGGACACACACCGTCACCTGTGGGGTCCCCCAGGGATCAGTCCTTGGCCCCATTGTCTTTATACTATACATTCTCCACCTTGGCAATGTCATCAGTCAATATGGACTCTCATTCCATTGCTACGCTGATGACACACAAATCTACATAAAAACTGACACGGGTTCCTCCGCAGCTTCTCCATCCTCAGCGTCATCATCATCTCCCCTGTCAACTCTCCCCTTGTCTGGAGGAGATAGACGTGTGGATGAAAAACAGCTTTATGGAACCCCACATCGGACCCAGTCTTCCTACATAACCAGTATCACCTTCTCTGGTCATGACATTCCCCTCTCTTCATCAGTAACCAACCTTGGTGACTGATCTGAAAAACCTTTCAGTCTGGTTTTGGCTCCGCCCACAGCACAGAAACATCTATGCTTAGAGCCACAAATGACCTACGGATGGCAGCAGATGCTGGTTCACCTTCCCTCCTGATTCTCCTTGATTTGTCTGCTGCCTTCGACACAGTTGACCCTGGAATACTCCTACACCGCCTACGGTTTAGGAGTAAGATTCAACCCTCAACTCACTTTTGAATCCCACATCAAACACATCTGCAAGATCTCCTTTCCTTTTTGTCTCCTCCAGACTGGATTACTGTAACTCACTTCTCATCGGGATCCCTGATAAAAGTCTTCAAAGACTGCAGTATGTTCAAAACAGTGCTGCAAGGATCCTGATGAGAGTTCGTAAACACGAACACATCACCCCTGTTCTTCATTCCCTTCATTGGCTTCCCATCTCCACCAGGATTGATTATAAGATCTCTCCTCACTCACCAGTGCATCCATGGTAACGCAGCCCCCTACCCAAAAGGAACTACTCACCCCACTGATCTCAACACGATCCCTCCGTTCTACCCACTCATACCGCCTCCTCCTTCCCCGGACTAAGCTCAGCACCATGGGTGATCGGGCCTTCTGTTCTGCTGCCCCTCGTCTGTGGAATGCCCTCCCTGACCATCTGAGGGCTCCACAGACGACCGACACATTTAAAAAAAGGACTTAAAACTTTCCTTTTCATCAGAACCTGTAACTTTTAATTAACATTGCTGCTTTTTGGTCATTTTTTTATATAGTTATTATTATATTTTTTATTGATGCTTTTATCTGCTTTTACCTTGTAGCACTTTGAGAATTGATCCAAATGTAAAGAGCGTTATAAATTAAATGTATTATTTATTATTATTATCTTCATACTATTTGTGTTTTATTGGATGTTGTAATCTCATGATCTGCTCCTCAATATCTTTTTATCCCCCTAAAGGCTAAAACAGGTCAAAGTGTCAAAGTGTTCATTCAAGGCTCACGCCCTGCAAAAATGTTCACACTTCCCTTTGTTCTGGCTAATGGACCATAATTACCAAATTAACTGGTCAGTAATTTAATTTTAATTATTCAGTTTTGCTTCCCTTCATCCGTTTTCCTCCATATTGTTAGAGATTCAGGCACGCCCGTTTGGAGTGTCAGGTTCAATCAATCGGGTCGGTATGGGACCCAATTATTGTCATGAGCTAGGCCCTTAAACAGCCTTGCAGAACGTGAGCCTAACAGGGACGTTTCCTCCAGACATAATTGAATCTGATGACATCAGCTCTAATTTGACCAACGTTGCCTTCAGGGCACGAGTTTGCCTTCTAGAGCATTAGAGGAGAAAAAGTATTAAATCATCAAATGATCTCTGATTCTTAATAACTCACCTGTATCTATATAATGTGTCACCATGAAATATGATTTCAGCAACATTAGCTGATTCATTTGACACAATATGACAAGTTTGACCCAATTACATATTTTTAGGAAAGTAGCAGTCAAACGGTTAGTTGATCTCATTAGCCAGGCTTACCAACTGGGATCTAGCTGCAGTACTTACAGGAAGAGTGAGGACACAGGCAACTATATAGATAATTACACTGACTGGATGATTGCTTCATAAAAATAAAAAAAAGTGAGAGAGATGAGGGACAGCAATCATTTAAGGCGGTGTTACGACCCCCAGTAAACTGAGTTAGACCAAAAGGAGAGACAACACAAAAAATAATTGTTTTTGCCAAAACCAAATAGTAACCCAATTATTTTATACATTATAAACAATACAAGTCAATCCAAATGAACTCACAATACAAAAAGTCCCATAAACAGAAGAAGGGCAGCCCATAAAGGGCCGTCGGATTTCGGACCCTTACCTTCTATCTAGAAAATAATGCCGAAAATAGGACCACCGAACCCACCAATAACATTTCTGATGGCGATCTTTATTCATATCCTACAACAAGACAGCGGCTATTCCAGTGTCCCTCGCATCTACAGCCGGTTTGAATGGAAGATCATATTGAGGAGCTCGAAGGACGACCGGATTATTCACAAGGTTCTTTGTGTGTTCATAGGCTGATTGAGAGACATCAGACCACTCAAATTTCACTTTACATCCACAGATCGGTCAAAGGCGAAGCAGCAGCAGAGATGTTCTTGCAGAAGCGCTGGTAATAACCAACCTTAGCTAATTAATGGCGAAGGATCCAGAATGTAGCCTGTACAAACTCACATTTTCACCAAGGTCAAACAGTTAAATCTAATGCCTCCAAATGACAGAACACTGTATGCAGGTGGTTTACATGCTCTTACCCCGGGTCAGAACAAAACACAAAGTCATCACGATAACCCTCACAGAATGACTAACCAGGTAGAACCACATTCATCTACTGCTGGAAGGTTGCCGGTGCGTTACGCATTCCACAAGCCATGGCTTTATACTGAAGGATGTCACCAGGTGCAACAAAGGCTGTAATCTCCTTTACCCGCTCCGCCAACAGGACTTGCCAATATCCTTTCAGTAAATCTAACTTTGTCACAAATATGGTGCCACCAACATGATCAAAAACATTCGTCCATTCGAGGAAGTGTATTACAGTCATGTTTTGTGACACTGTTCACCTTTCTGAAATCTGAACAGGAACAATCGTCACCAATCTGTGAGTCCCCGACATCAATATCACGTTTCAGGAGGTGTGTCTGACAGGAAATATCTGCTATTGCTTACTGGATTGAATTAAACTTTCCCAGTCTGAGCACTGCAGCTCAGAAAGATAATACGAACAGGGAGGAAATTTCAGAGTTTGAAACCTTTCCTTTAATCAAAACAACAGCCAGAAAAACGTCACCAGAGACCTTTACTGCACTTTACATCCAAATGTAAAGTGCATTATAAATTACATGTATTATTATTATTATTATTACCTTCCCTACTGCCAGACTGACACACGGCGTAGCAGCTTCAGCACCGGACAGCTCCACATGATTCAGAGTATAGTCACTTTCACCGGAGGTGGACCGCGAGATCGGCTGCGTGTCTCTATCACTGACAAGACTTCAACATATTAATGTGACAGAGACGATTTCCGGTGTGGCAACTGGACAGTCCATCACTTACCTTTTCTAGGACCGACATAATGTGCCTGTAAGCTAAAACCAGGGATTGCCAGACACTCATGACCAGGTCTAAACCCTCTAGTCCTAGCGCACTCCTTAAACCATCTTTTCTTTTTAGACTCTGCAGTCTCCCAATTAGCTTTTGCTATTTCAGAAGCATGAGCAAGAGTTTAGACCGGAAGTTGCGCACTTAGTCCAGTGGGTTGTTCTGTGTCCCTTCACGCAGTCATTTTTCCCTCAAAAGTTTGAGTATTAGCAAAAAAACATATCTAATGAACTGAAACTCACACATTCCTGTACCACGTCTCTAATAGCAAACATCTGAAGATGAACTCCATCATCCCAGTCCTTTTCAAATTCAATACGTATTTAAGGTGGTTTTCAATGTCTGAGGAAAATGCTCTGACGGGAGTGACAGCACAAGCAGCAAAGATCTGAGGATGCTTCCAGGTAACTCATCTGGATAGTGTCTAACAGGGTTAGGAGGCACTTGTGGTGTGACCAGCACCTTTCCACCAGCCAAATCATTCCCCAATTAATCATTTCAACCCCTTAATTGGGAACTCAGGAGCTAACCCCATGGCCAATTCACTACACACAAGATCTGAGTAAAAATAAACTTAATGCAGAGGCACACCTATATCTGTCAAGCCAAAATCCAACACTAGAACATCGGGACCCAGAGCAGATCCAACACCAAAGGGCAAAAGTTATTTTTTTTACACATAAACTACACATAGAACTAATCCTTCAAAAATAAAACAGGAACTGCAACCTATAATGGACAATAATAATCTAACTACTGAATATACAACAGATTAAGAACAGAATCATGACAGCAGCCAGGTCAGAGGCGCCTGACATCTTTGTAGCATTTATTCAGACTGGTGAGGCTTAATAAAGTCCCAGTAGTTCCTATTTGAGCAGACTTCAGGTAAAAATAGGGTTAATGATTACACCTCCCATCCTTTTCATTACCCATATATTTATAAGACGGGTAATGGAGATATTTTTTGCTTTATGGAAAGGAATTAAAATATATTACAATTGATGGAATTTCATTGGTTCTGTTCTTGCTTTCTTTACTTTTTCTCCATGTTTCGCTCCATTGTTTCGATTTCACAATGAACATAATTATGTTTGCTGTTTGCTTTTAAAATCCCATTTAAAACAGAATAAGGTAATTCTTATTAAAATTAGTTTTTGAAATCATGCATGCTCTAAGTTAGGTGTGGAGTTTGCATGTTCTCCTCGTATTTGCATTGGCTCCTCCCAGAACCCACAGTCCAAACACGTAATATAGGAGAATTTTGGACCCTAAATCGCCCCTAGGCGTGAATGTCAGCCTGAATGGTTTTCTGTCGCTGTGTGTCTGGCCTTACATGAGCTGGTGAATTGTCCAGAGTCTACCTCTCGTACAATATCAGTTTGCATGGGCTCCAATCCACCCACGACCTTGATCAGGATAAGCGGTGACAGATAATGCGATAAAACGATATTTTTTAGAAATCTCATGTACTCCCCTAACTCTGTTACGTATACCTCCTTTTGAAGAACTTATTCTATAGAGAACCAATAATTCCCAAAAGAAGAAATGGATTCCTTTTAACCCAGACTCAAGGCAGGCGACCCTCTAATCTCTGTTCTTCTACAGGGGGAGAGGGAGGGCGTGTGGGAACAGAGGAACTGAAATGTAAAGTAACAGTAATAACAAAGAGTTAACAATTATCAATATTATAATTACTTCAACAAAATATATTTAAAAGAATAATGACAAAAATGATAGTAAAGAGAATCATCACAATCCATACTAGAGACAATCCCATGACATCCAGGTAAACATAATGCATCAACTCCATCTAACACAGGTATTTCATTCATATTGATCTCTTAAATATTCTACTCAACATTTAAGAGTCAAAATAGTGAATTCATGAGTGATTTGAGGCCTAAAGACTCATTTTGTAACGTTTGAACCTCTCTCTCTGTCTCTGTCTCACAGTCACTCTCCCTCGCTCTCTCTCTCTCACTCTCTCTCTCATGGCCTGATAGCTCTTCTCTTGGTATTCTTATGACTATGTCCATTTCGGGGACCTTCGGATCACATTACCCAAGGCAAGTCCAGACTTATGATCCTCCAGGCCAAACTTAATGGGACACCAGAGTCCCAACCCGCCCTAACCAGCCCTGTGGATTAGTGCTACTCAGATTCGATCACATCCAGGCCTGTCATTGAGGCCCTTTCATTCCATCTAACTGCAAATCTGAGACGTCGTCTCTGGGTCCAAGACCTGCCAGAGTTTCCTTGAGCAGACCTGGTGGCCTGAGGGCACTGAAACAGCAGCAGAGGACAGGGAGAGGGAGGCGGACTGACCCAGAAAGACCAGCATGGTCAGACACATGATGACCTCCCTTCATTTCTGTGGACCAAGATCTGGACCAAAGAACATACGGGGGACATCGCTGCAAGCGGCACAAGTCCTGCCTTTAGCTTACATAGGAATAGTCAGTGTAAGAAAGGAAAGGGTTGGAAGAGAGAAACAAAAACGTGTAAAAATTGACAGATATAGAGACTAAGAAGAGAAATCTATGTTCTTCCCCACAATAGATCAATACACACCCGCATCAGTGCTGGTACTGGTGATGTCGCACAGAACCGCCTGTCAATCTCCTGGTCCATTTTCCCATCACTCGAGAACAAGAAACCAAGATACTTCAACTCCTTTGCATGAGGCAGAAACTCACCCCCAAATCCGAAGAGGACAGTCCACTGATTCCATGCAGAGAACCGCGGAGGTACTGACTCTCATACCGGCTGCTTCACACTCAGATGCAAACCGATCCAGTACACGCCGGAGGTCATAGACTGATGAAGCCAACAGGACCACATCATCTTCAAACAGCAGAGATTTTAAGCACCCAAACCGGATACACACCTCACACGCCTTGAGATCCTGGCCATGAATACAAAGAACAGAATCAGAGACAAGGAAGAACCTTGTCACCATGCTAGAAAAATAACTAGGCCTCTACTGTCCTCCCCGACAGAAAGGTTACAGCCAGTAATAGTCCCCCATCCCCTGCGTTACACAGTCTGATTGAACTCCTCAGATTAAATGTCACAGATGTCCGAAGTAAGTTTAAAAAAAACCGTGAAAGATCGCCCCGGGTATGCACCAAATTTGGACTAAATCGTATCAATGGTTAAGAATTTATGTCCAGAAAACAATGTTTTTATCAAACAAGAAAAAAACAGCCAGCTCCCTATGGAGTGATTTTTGTGGACAGATTGGTAGCATTTTTATGACACTAGTGGGAGCTCTATCTCCAGAAGTTTTGGGGACATAACTTCTACACCGTTGGTAGTTCAACTTCGGTTCATATGAAACAACTCAAAGACATTGTGTTTCATTTTAATAGTTCATATTTCACTCCTTAGGGGGAGTTTTTTCGCGACTAATCATGATATCATGTTATGTTTGTGCCTTATATCTGTTTTACGGACTAAATGAAGCAATTTCTTAATTTGCAGCATACGCATTTTGTCAAATTAATGGTTGCAGTTTCTTATGAATTATCGTACGAATGGTTCCACTCAGGAGCTGCGATTTTTGCCCATCCTTATAATTCATCCAGTCAGTGACAGTAAGATCTGTTCATTTCAAGCGTTACACTTTTATTTGTATATTTCAAGTTTAAGAATGCGTGAAAAGAGAGCTGTTGATTTCTCACTGTGTGACGAAAGAATACTTGTGTATTTATCGAACTTTGAACGGTATTTATTTTGCCTTGTCCTTGGCGAGATCGACTGACAAAGAGAATCTCAGTATAATTTTGAACTCGTCACATCAGGGACAAGAACAATAGTTTAGAAATAAAAGAGAGAAGTAACTCAGGGTGGGAAAAAAAAACATCTTCATTAATTCAACAAAATCATTTTAGTGTTCGATGTTTAATCTGTCCTTCCTGCAGAGGGGGAGGAGCTCTACAATTTGATGACCATTGGTAGAGAAGACTTCCTGTGGCATTCTCTGGTGGAAAATGAACTAAATGTGATTGGAAACTATTAAAATGGTATTATCATAGATTGAGAAACAAGAGAAAGTTGAATCTGTTTTTATTGCAACCAATACAAGACAAATTGCATTTTTTCTATAGTGTCCATGGTAACTTGTAGTTTTAGTTTCAGTTTAGAGTCTGAAGAGTGGTTATTCTGAACATATCTGGCAATCTATGCTTTCTAGCTTTATTAAAGTTTACACATATATTAACCACGGCAAGTACTTCCATGCTTGTTGTGGCTCTAATATTTAGATTATTTTTTCAATAATCATATCCCCAAAAAGTCGGGGATATTATGAAAATGAATGGTGGGTTGCATATTTCCGAAAAATAGGGGGGCTTTAACTCTAAGAGTGTTCAGGAATTAACTTTTCCACCATTGAAACGATTCAGTTTAAATCTGGTGCATTTAAAACCAGAGGAAATGCATTTTATATGCCTCCCGTTTTACCCTAGGACTTCATATTTTACTCACCGGGAGAAAAATACTGTTATTTTTAGGTAAAACATCTTAACCATCTGCCAAATTTAGTCCAAATTTGGTGCATATGAATCGACTTGAGGAGATCTACCATGTGTATATCATATTTTACTGTAATAGTTCACATGTCACTCACTTCTGAGATTTTATCTTTTCTACAAAAAACACTGTGGACATGACATCTAATTTGAGGAGTTCAATCAGGGGGATTGCTTGTACAACGCAGGCGACTGGGGACCTTTTGTACCCTTGGCGTCACGAATGACGACATTAGGTATTTTCCAACATCGTATGTTGACTGTGTATTAGCTGTCCAGTGATTTGAGGGACTGTGGAAGTCGTGCGGAAGGACACGTGTTCGTTTCGGCTTCTAATCCCGTGTGATGCGTGGGATACACAAACGACAGAACTTTAAATGTGCATAGCGTGAAGAAGATTGCGTTGCCACACTCCAGCTCTGATTTACTGTACAGTAAAATGTAGGCAACGTAAAAGAATACAAAACCTGTGTATTATCACCTTTGTTGGATCAGTGTTTAACGTGAATGTCTGTTGTCCATTTCTCTGACCTACAAACACGTCAGAGAAGCTGTGCGATGTCAGCAGCGTCCTCCGTGAGGCGCTACACAGCGACAATAACCAGCCTATGGCGTTGAGTCCAGACGCGACACACAAGTAAGGACTATTTAGAAGAAGCGAGGGAGGCAGCCACTTGGTGTGGGAGAGAAAAGATAAATTGAGGCAGAGAGGGAAACACGTCTGAGGCTGTTTATTGCACATGAGAGGAAACAGAGGCAGGAATCTGAGCCAAATCGCAAAACCCACTTAAAGAACAGCGTCAAGACGAATTAGGTCCACGCCGTCAGAGCTCAGTGTGACGGGAGCCAACAAGTTGACAGGGAACTAGTGAATTTTGTGGTGGGCACGCAGCGGCTGAGATATCCGGCAAAACTTGTATGTTGACTAGTCTTTTATCTGATTGGATTACCGTTACTTAGACCACATGCAGCCGAGCGTGAGTAACGCATAGCTCTTTTTTTTTTTTAGCTTCTCTCCCTCTCTCTCGTTTTCTGTAAGATCCTGAAGGGTGGAGGCTGATGGATGGATGTAGACTCACTGACCTACATGAAAGACGTTTCCACACTTGTTTATGTCCTTTAGAGAACGTATAGGCCTCATCTGGAACATGCAGGATGATCATATCTGTGATTTCAGAGGCTCGAGGCTCAGAGGAGGAGTGCATTGGTTCCAATCAACATTAGGGTTAAATGCATTAGTGAGCCGAGGCATCGCATTTTAAAAGCCAGCGAATCAATTCTGTTCGCCATCAGTTGGAAATAACATTATTCAAGCCTTTTGTTTATAAGGTTTGCCGTAAAAATGTATTATTTATTTGTTTTTCAAAATAAAAAAATCAAAGAACGGGGTTTATGGCCTGATACTTTCTTGGTTATTTAATATTAATACATAATAATAGTAAAGGTTTTCAATGGGATTAACAACAGGCCACTGTGACAGCCATTCTAGATTGTGCCATAACTTCTTCTGAAACCAAACTTTGGACTTTGAGGCTTGGGATCATTGTAGTTTTCACTGATTCCCAAGATCTATCTTCCTCACAGATGGCGAGATGTTTCCTTCTACCATTTCCTGCTGCTTGATGGAATCTCTCTTAACTTCTTAATGCTGCAGGTTCTCGATGCCTGAGCTAGAAAAGCCCTGATGAAAACTAAACTACATCTATGGTAAGCCCCCAATCCCCTGCGTTGTACAAGCAATCACTCCTGATTCAACTCCGCAAATTAAACGTGACTCATCAAAAATCTCAAACTGTAAATATTGACTCAACCTAAATATATCAATGAAGTCAGCAGTCTGCTATAAGATCAGATCCCATAGTCACTCAATAATGAAGATAAATACAGTTAAATCCTTTTTCTGAGCTCAGTAATGACAAGACACAGATTTCCTACAGTCGATTCATATGCAACAAATTTGGATCTTAATCGGCCCAACATTTGACACATTTATTTTTGAAATAAAGCGCCACTTCGTGTCGGAAATATAGAACCAATCTTTCCCAAAATCAATCAAGTTCTATCTGGGTCTAAGCTTAGAAGGTTTTCATGGTAACACGAAGGATCCAACTTTTAAGGGATATAACTATCCTACTGCTAAAGTACAACAATGTATTTTGGCACAGTATTTTACAAACCTGATTAGTAGATATGTTCTTTACTGAGGGATGACACTCAAAGTGATGAATAATAATAATATGGACTGCATTGGTTCTTAGAAACACATGTTTTGTGTTACATTTAGGGTAAAAAACCTTTGATAATAGTTGTTGCATTGGAGTATTTAAACTGCTAGTGCAATTTGGGCATTTCCAACTGATAAATAGCCTATATTTTAATAGTAATAAAAGTATATAGGGCCAAAGAATCTAAGGTACGGTGAGAATTGAATCCCTTTTCATAGGGATATCGCATCCAAACAACATCCACTTTGAAATAAGCATCGACGAGTAAGAGCACCAGCAGTTTAAAAATCAGTAAAAAACAACCAACCAAACAAACGCTACACAATACTTTTCATTTGGAATTATCTCCTACCCTTCAGTACATAGAGCGCTTCTGTTTAAAAGCCCTTCTTCCATCACCATTCATGGTCTCATTGTAAGGAAACGCGTTTTTTTTTTCAATCAGGACGCTCGCTGTTCACAGGTATTGTTTACAGACTGTTTGGCCGGTGCAGCCTCCAGACTATTGTACCTGCAGACAATGAAAACTGCGATATCAAGCCTGATGATTCAAACACAGGAGAGCCACATCAACACGAATACACACTGTGTGAGATTACTGACAGGTACACAAACACTCAGCCAGTATTGTCCTCAGCTGTCATTCATTGATCTGTTCTGCTTGCAAATATTTTCTCCATCAAATAATCTGACCTGAGCTACATGTTTACAGCGTTTTGACAGAGGTTTTGATTTGGAGTGGAGCGAAGCAATGGCAGAATTTAAAAAAGGTCAAGAGACTAGTCAGCTGCTATTCATTGGTCTGAGATGCGTTCAATGACAATTAAAGCAGAGGACCATCCTGAACCATTCAGGCTTAAAACTGGCTACCTTAGGATAGTAATTTCCTTTTTCTACGATCCTGTGCACCTGATTCAACATCAGGCTTCGACCAACCCAAAACACACAAAGGTACTATAAATAATTCAATAGGTTTTTACATAATTTGGTACTTTTTAAAAACATTTGAAAAAAATCGGACTTTTACTTTTATATTGTTTCCCACAAAGTTTCCATTCTTGTCAGAGCTGAAACTCACTCCCACATAAATATGTGGTGACGACTGCCCTCATTCGAGCATTTAGGTGTACAAATAGATATTATAGCTATTATTTATTATCTTATCCCTGAAAAGTCTTAATATTATATAATCGTCATCTCCGCCGCCGATGCAGATAGCCTAATACCCTAAGTACCCTAAATGCTTACCATACCGGTGATTGTTAACATGAGTCCCATCCGATCCAGTTTGGAAATTACTTTCCTATTCCACATATTGATTTGGCACAGGTTTTACAATGGACGCCCATTCTGATGCGGCCCGGCCCATTTATCCGGACCTGGGACTAGCGCTAGAATTGCACTGACTATGTGTCAGGTATATGTTTAGATACTTTATTACGTTTTAAAGGTATATACGGTAGACCATATATGTAGTAAATAAAGTTTGATGTTGTCACAGTATCTTAAGAAATTACCACATTTGTCAACTAACTCCTCTATTGCTTAATTTAGAAAAAATGACGTATGTCAAAGGGAAACATTTTACTCATTGTGTTTATTTATTTATCACCTTTCACAGCGGTGTAATTTCTTCTGCAGTTTCTAAAAGCATCCATGTCTTCAAAAGTGACCCTTTCTTGAACTTTCATTGGAACGAGGTCAGAGGTCAGATGAGACCAAAGTAAAGCCTTTTGGCAACAATCATCAAAGATGGGTGTGGCATAGCAAGCAATAAAGCTGGGGAGAAAAGCCCTTCATGCCCACTTAGTGGTGGTGGATCTCTGATGCTGTTGGGCTGGTTTTCCTCCAAAATCCATGGGCAACATGTCAAAAGACATGGTTCCATGGACTCCGACAAACACCAGCAGATACTGGATGTAAAGCTAACAACCTCTACCAGGCCTCCTTAAAGTGGGCTGTGGTTGGAACATCCAGCAGGACACTGATCTGAAGCTCACCTCAATATTTACCAAAGAATGGTTCAGAGATCGCAGAACAAAGGTTCTGCCATGGCCATTGCGTCACCTGACCAAAACCCTACAGAAAATCTTTGGGATCTGCTGCAGAGGAGAGTCCACAAGAGTGGACCTCAGAACCTGAAGCAGTTGAAGAGGTTCTGTGTGGAGGAATGGTCTCCGATCTTCTCCATGTGTCCTCAAACCTCATCTCACACTACTGAAGGAGACTCAGGACTGTTTTTATGGCTGAGGTGGGCAGAAAAAAATATTAAATGCAACGTACCAATAATTGTGGTACACATATATTTAGAGATATATTTATTTTATGGTAGGAATGTTTCAAGACCTTGTGAGACCTTCCAAGACCTCGGAGGACAAGTGTTCTGGACATGGTGCCTGTCCACTGAAGTTGGCTGCAGATGGTTTGCTAGCTGGGCGCTATGCTGGGCATCACAGGTGTCCAGAAGAGGCGGGTCATCAAGACCAGGACAGGGGCAGCAGAGAGGGACTCAGGATGGCTGTGGAGAAATTCAACTCAGATATTGGAGGTCTGATCAGCCGGGTCACCCAATGACCCGGACACGTCAGTGACGATGTGCCCCAGTGCATCATAAGATGTATGTTGTAAACCAACATCGTCTCTGCGACGATCCGATCAAAAAGAGAAGAGAGAAAGAGTGCCTTTGAGGGTTCTTTAATGTTTCTGTCAGGTGGACACGCTCAGGTGGACCCTTGAGCAGTTAAAGAGATAACACAGCGGGCGGATTTACATGCCGCAACTGATGCAAAAGAAGGGGCCACCTCGCTCGCCGTGACCACATCAAAGGGATGCTGGTTATTAATGGGCAGCTAGAGCATTGCAGCCTGCGTTACCATCACACGCACACACACACACACACACTGAACATACATACGGCCAAGCTAACAGGCACAAACTACTTCCTACTGCCATAACAACCAGACAATGTTGTTGCCTCTTACCGTTAATTAGGCAACTTATTTAGCTGAAGATGCAGAATCCATGTTAACTTAATGGGCCTTAATGTTCTGCTCCTCAGAGAAAGAGAGAGAGAGAGATGTTTGCTTTGATGTTTGCAGAGCTTGGCAGTAAATCACTGGCAGGAGACAAATACAGAATTAATGAAGACGCAGAAAACAATAAGGATGGATATTGTTGCAAATCTATGCATGTTAATATCTGAAAACAGATGCAGATTATATTGTTTCAAACAATAGCGTTCCTCAGAGTGTGATCAGGTTTATTATCGCTGCTCTCTCACCAGTCTTGAGGATCTCAAGTGGGAATGTTAGTCTGCATGTTTTATCAATCTATCAATTAAAGGTGCAGTGTGTAAAATTTACAGGCTTTTCTTTGAATAAATGGAATTTAAAATCACCACCTATGTTTTTTTTTTCAAGTGTACAGTCAGCAGAAAATAAGTCAGTTTTAGTGATAGTCTGGAAAAACAACATGTTCTATATGTACATTACTCTTTGTAAGTCCATAGGGAGGGGTTGTCTCATCAATGGAGGCCACCATGCTGTCATGTGCAGCAGTTGTCTGAATGGCCAAACAGAACACTGGCTTCATAGAGGAGATTTTGCAGTTTTGTAAGTTGTTTATCGTTGTGTATTTTGTGTTTAGACAAACGGAGGATCATACTTATATTTACACACCAAACAAAACAAAAAAAACGCAACAAAAGTGTCAAGCCTTGCCTTCTGAGCAAAGATGAAGACCTGACTTGTGAAACCATTTAGAGGCGGGACCTATGCAGTGGGGGATTCAACTCGTCCGGCGACTGGCAGCCACAGTGTATGGAAGTGATTGCTCCTCCCCGTTTGTTTTTACTCCACAGTAGTGCAACACAAGCGGCTTCAGGTGGGCTTAGAAAATAAATTGGGGAAAGGAGGCTGGTGGCTTCTACTGTAATCTTTAGAGCACCCCTGACGCCTGTGTTAAAAGGGTAACTGAAGCATATTTCCCGTCCCATTTTATATTTTTTAGCTTCACCTGTTTGAGTAGGAACTCTGAAGTGTTGACCAATGACTTCCTGTTTTGTTGTGGTGTAAATATGAGGCGACACAGGCCTTATTCTCTTTGATGTTCTTCACAATGGGAAAAGACCAGAGAACACATCAAGGCTGTGCAAAGAAAAGTTGTGGAGCTGCACAAATCTGGCAATGGATGCAGGAAAATCTCTCAAGAGTTAAAAGTTCCCACAGTTACATCAGTAATTGAGAAGTTTAAAGAGACTGGACATATTAAAAAAAAACTGTCTGGAAGAGAATTTGTCTGCAAACTGACCCCACAGACTGGGAAGAGTGTGGTTCAATGGGCTAAAGGCTCTCCAAGGATTACAGCTAGAGAATTCCAGAGGTCAGCAGAAATCTTGGGGTCAGAAAGTCTCCCTAACCACCATCATATAGCGCCTACAGCAACACCAGCTGTTTGGGAAAGTAGCAAGAGAAAAGTCTCTGCTGTCGGCCACACACAAGCTAAAGCTCCTACAGTTTGACAAACACCACTGGGACTTTCAATGGAACAAGGTCAGGGGTCAGATGAGACCAAAGTATGGGTTTTTGGCAACAAACCCCTCAAATGGGTGTGGAGTAGCAAGAAGGTAAGCCATAAAGAAGAGTACCTCATACCCACTGTGAAGTCTGTTGGTGAATCTCTGATGCTGTGGGGCTGTTTTTCTTCCAAACGTTCAGGACATCTTGATAAAAGACATGGTTCCATGGACTCCAGCAAATACCAGCAGATACTGGATGAAAACCTAAAAGTGTTTGTCAGGAAACTTAGTAGCAAGGAAGAAAGCCACAGAGAAAAGACCCTGACAGCCACTATGAGGTCTGGTAGTGGATCTCTGATGCCGTGGAGCTGTTTTTCTTCCAAAGCTTCTGGACATCTTGTTAAAGACATGGATAGATACTGGATGAAGACCTAAAAGTTCTGTCAAGAACTAAAAGTGGGCCGTGGTTGGACCTTCCAGCAGGACAAGGATCTGAAGCTCACCTCAAAATCAACCCAATGTTTTGTTTTATATTAAGATTGTAGTGTCTTTTTAAATGACGTGACTTGAGTTAAAAGTTCTTGAGGTTCAAGATATTTTCAGAATATTAAGGAAGGGGACAACTGTTTGGACGTGCGTCCATGTTTTATTCAACCCAACGTTTCGTGCGGTGGAAATGTTCTGATGAGGCGTCATTAAATAATGTCTGACTCGTTTGCATGGTGGAGCAGAAGTGAGGGATTTAGGTCACATGCAAATGTCTTGCTTGTAATATTTCCAGCATGTGTTGATCCATCTGGAGCTCGCAGCAGAATAATACGCACAAGCCTGCCTAGCATGTGCCCAAATTCAGAAGGCGGCAAAGACATGCTCAACATGCTAAAGGCAACGAGCTGCGTAGCTAAACTAGGCTAAAACGTGCTACATTTCCTCTTCTTGAGTTATTCGACAATTATTGCATATCCAAAACCCGTCGCTTGGTTTCAGCAACTCAGCAAACCTTCATAAATTCTCACAAATGCTGCAAAGTGGTTTGTTTTGGTCAAACACATCTTCTCCTCAGTGATGAGCGCCGCGGGGAATAACGTCTGTGCGGCCCGCGTGGCAACAAAAAATTAATTAAACAGGACTTTGGGTCGTGATCACACATGTCACGTCAGATTTCAGCTCAGGAGTCGCCCCGCCGAGAGCAGGGCTTCATCTCATTATGGAAAAGTTGTCAAGGCGATGGCGCTGCTGCTTGGTATCTGCGTGTGGTACCCGTCTGATAAACAACAGGCTGTCGGAAACCTGCGCCCACCACGGCCTCGCAGGCTAAAACCTGTGCGACGTGCTCGCCTCGCAAACTGTCTCCCAAACACACACGTCTCCTCAGATTACTCCCGGAATCATTTATGGAAACAGCAGAAAGGCACAAAGTTGCTGAGCAGAGCTGGTTTTGACAATTGTCCTCATTCAGTCCACCACCAACCAGGCAGGGTTCTAGACGTGATGAGAAAACGCCACAAATAGCAGCCGGAGTTATTCTTCAAAGTCGCACTCTTCATCCGTCCCTCTGGAGAGGACCGATACGCCGCATAAAATGAAAACAGAATGACTTTACCTGACAGGAACTGTTTCTGATGTCACCGTTATCGTTACCAATGATCATTGTTGCCTTTTTGCTGCTTATTAGTCTCATGAGGTCAAAGGTCAGGATTGAGTCCAGTATATGGCAAAAATCCATTACTTTGTGTTAGCAGTGATAATTCAAAAACGTTTTATACTTTTTATACCCACGTAAACTTTAAAGCGAGGAAGAAAAGGATTGTTTTGTGGAAAGGTCAGTTTCATTTTTCCGCCACTAGGAGGAGCTTCATCTCCAAAATCACAGATTTCATTGCGCAACCTCTCAACCGTCCTATTTACTCCAAATTTAGTGCGAATCAACTTTCTTGAAGAGAAATATCTTGTACGTATCATATTTTACAGTATTTGTTCGCTCACTTGAGTAGCTCTTTTTATGAAAAACTATTTTTCGGACATATTTTCCCAGACATTGGTCCACTTTGGTCGGACTCACCTCATATAAACCGCCTCAAGGATATCTCACAGTATGAACAGGTTATAAAAGCAATCACAGCTTGTATAGCTGCTTTGGGCGAGCGGAGTGTGTACGCCGGTCAAGTGATCAGTTCATCAGAGGACGGACGCACAGAGAAATACAACCTCTCACACTAACCGTTTAGAGTCAGCCAGTCCCTTATAGGGGTTATTGGGTTGTAGGTGGAAGCCGGTGAACCCACAGAATCCTGGGGAGAATATGCAAAGCCCAATGGCTGGAAGTGGATTTGAACCTAGAACCTTCCTGCTGTCATGTAAAGGCAGATATGCTTAGAGCTTTAGACAGTAAACAAGGAGGTTTATTTTTGCTTCGTTGTTGATTTACTTTGTCGCTCTGTCGTCGGGATCATCCCCGCAAATGTTTTCAGTCTTTCGTTGTACAACAATATCGAAATTATGTTGAAATGTTTATGTTTTGTGAAAAAGCTCCCTTTAGAGAGTAAAATATGAACTATTAAGTTAAAAAGTATGACATATACAAGATAGATCTCATCGAGTCGATTCATATGCACCAGATTTGTACTAAATCGTACCAAAGGGTGACAATTTATGGTCAGAAAGCGTTTTGATATAAAACTTCCCTAGTGTCGGAAATATGCAACCGAGCCTTCCCCTAATAAATCCAGTTCTTCCTTACACTTTTTTGAGTTATGGCGTCAACACAAAGGATCTACGGCGGCCGCAGCAATCACGATTTCAGAATATCCTCCACTTCATTTATATTTACATTTTTTTTCTTCATATAATGGTATTAATAGTTTATTTAATGAACATATTTAGATTTTTTTTTTAATCCTCTGGCAGTCAGTCACCTTCCTTATCTTTCCAACATGGTGTTTCAGTTTTAAACTGTTGACCAAACGTTACTTTTCTAGCAGATATGCCGAAACCTGGTGCGGCTGCATGGAAAACGGATATAAAACGTCTCGTGTAAAACCTTATGACGGCTTCAGCTCGCTTCATAACAGCAGACATTGTTGCTCTACGTTTCCTTAAAGTACCGGTACCAGATGCAAAGGAAGAACGTGATTCCAGTCGGGTCTGTCCATCCAGCTAAACCGTCTCTCTGACAACGTGGCTGCTGTCAGGCACAAACAGACAAAAGGCAAAGTTGAAGTTGAAGGAAACATTCGGGAAGAGGAGAGGAAAAGTAAAGAATACAATATAGACTTTCTTTCTTTCTTTCTTTCTTTCTTTCTTTCTTTCTTTCTTTCTTTCTTTCTTTCTTTATTTCTTTCTCATGCTGGTTCTTCCTCCTGCGTTCAGTCCATCATCACTTCAAAGGGTATTGAACAGATCCATTATGTTCTGTTGAATTCCAGAGTATAGCTGATGTAGTTAATATTGAGCTAGTAACAAAGTTCAACAAAGGTTTTTTATAATATCCCAGCAGACGATTTCTTTGTTTGTTTTTTTTCAAATATAAGAATAAGGAAATTCCTTTTAATGAAATTTGGTCCTATTCTAAGCTTTTTTTTAAATTAATTTTGGTTGAAGGTATAGATCCTTATAAACTGCTCAATCGATCAAGGCTAAAATATTCATTTTCAGTAAATCAATAACTTTATATTGTAATTGTGATTAGTAACACATCGATGGGTGGGTGGGCCGTCGTCCCCCATTTAGAAGATCAGCGGGTTGGTGGTTGAAGCCCAGCAGTCTACATGTTGAAGGGCCCTGGGGCACGACCCTGAACCCCAACACATGCTCTCCAGGTGTTTCACAGACTCCGCCCACTGAACCTCATGCAGGGATGGATCAAATGCAGAGAAACAATTTAAAGTATGTCGACTTAAAATGTGATTAAAAAACTACCTTCAACACAATTTGATTATAATTTAAGACTATTTTTTCTTCTTTCTAGAATGGCAGTGATCCGTTAAGTTTGACCACCGTCCCAGGAGCCTCAGCTTCTGGATGGGACACAGGAGCATCATGGCCTCCAGGGACTCACAGACCTCATGTTGTTCATGCTTGAGCAGGATCTTCTGCAGGAGCTCCTCGGGGAATTCTCTGCTTTTTTCTCTCCTCTCCGTGTTCAGCGTGCAACACGTAGAAACGAACCAGAAGAAAATGTTCTTTGCACCATTTTCTCTGATTGAATGATAGATTTTTCGATGAGTTTCGGGATTTTAAGATCCAATATTTTTCTTTTCTATATTCCATTCCGGCACAAGACAAAGAAAAATAAACATTTCGGGATGTGATGACATATTTTCAATTTTTCAATTTTCTGGGAAAACTGCAAAGGTCCCAGTTTTTGTTCCCTCTGCATAAAGTTTTACAGAACTTCTTTCAAATTAATGAAGCAATTTCTTAAACACAGTTTTCACAAATTTTCTTCCAAATAGTTCATTACCTCTTTACCTTGCTCAGATGTATTGTTATATTTTTCTCAAGGCCTGCGACCACTGGGTTTTCATAAAGGTACAATAACAGACACTCTAAGGTTTCTATTCATACAGAAAAAAAGGATTAAACCATTTCTTATTACTTTCATTCATCCTTTCTAACCTAAATTGTCAAATGCAAAGGAAAGATAAATCACACTCAGACAAAAGTCACATATTAAGTCTTGATTTTTGGGAATACAAGGGTTTAATTGTTAATTTTGATGTCAGATATAAGGATAATGAAAAGACAGTATATAAATTAAATCATTTTATTCATTTGTATTATGAGTGGAAATACTGAATAGACATAATAAAAACCCATTAAAGATCTGTCTAAATGTTTAAAAGACGGAATAATATAAATAATAATCAAGCTTTTTTCAGTTTTGAATACAGCAGCAGTGAGTCAAATATTAAATTTGTGTTTTATGCCAATTTATCAGTTAAAAAAAAGATCGCATCTGCTTTGTTTTTTCGTTTTTTAACATAATCTTAATTTTCTCTGGTTACATTTCAACCTATAATGCTGATCCACTGCTCCTGTCACATAAGAGTATATACATATTTATGCATTTTTGATTCAGCATCTGGTGAAATTATCCATATTAAACTCATTCATTTATAGGATTTTGTTGCATTTATATTAAATTTACAGTGTCGCTCTGCTAATGCATTATGGAAATACAGAGTGTTTGTACACTTGGAGTAATGTTGTAGCAAATAGTGCTCTGAAAAATACAATTCTAATCAATTTTAAGGCATTTTTCTGATTATTGCTCAAACAGTGTGTCAGAGCGCCCTCTGCTGGACACTATTAGTGGCTGCTCTGCTTCAGAAACCTGCACTGCATCTCCATGAAGTTCAGAGTTAAATGTTTGGTAAAATTGTGAAATTCTAGTCAGGATAAAACAAAACGCAGAACATTTTTAAGATTTTATTTAATATAAAGTTACAGTCAAGTAAAAATAATATTCATAATAAATTATGTGATCCTAGAATAAAACTGAAAAAGGTTAAATAACGGAAGGTTAGAAGAAATTTGATGATATTTCTAATCTACATTCCTCTGAGTTTGGTGGTGGTGGTCAGCAGATTGGAGGTGGGTTCTGGGCCTCATGACAGACAGGCCAAAGGCATTATGGGTAGACAGACTCACACAGGCGACATTCCCTGAGGGCTTTTACTGATTGGCACTGATCACAAGGTCTGAGCAATGTGCCATTTAATCTGAGATTGTAAACAAGGTCAAAGTGATGCAGCTGACAGTCAAAGCGGCCCGCCGTCGTGGGCAAGGTTCCACAGGGTTTGGTCGATGCTGGAGGAGGAGATGAGATGGTTCTCCTTAGAGTTCTACCTGAAGGTTCCCGTTTATAAAAATCCACTTTTCTTCTCTTTCGCCCTGTCCTCTTTCTCTCGTACATTTTTCTTAATCTTATGCAGCTAGAAAGTCTATGAATGGATGAAAAAATTAAAAATTTCACGAGATGTTGAGTTGGTTGACATCTCGGAGAAGTCGTGGTTAAAAATGGAACCGTCGACGCCGCAGACACATCTGCGGATCCTGTTAACACCATAACACAGAAACGTTTGTATTGATCATTTTCAAATTTTAGACCAACATAGACCTTAGTGTGAGGATGTACTGGATTGTTTTTAGGAAAGATTGGTTGTATATTTTTGACACTAGTGAGGGTTTTGTCTGCAAAAGTTTTTGAGCCATAAATTCTAAAGTGTTTATTTGATTTAATCAGAATCCTGTGCATATCTAGTTTGTGTATATATATTTTGCATGTATATATATATTGTGTATATACATATATTACTTTAATACTTCACATTTTATTCTCTAGGGAGATCTATTTTGCGAAAAAAAAACTTAAAGGACAAAACTTTGTATTTAATTTGAGGAGTTCAATAATTTGGTTTCATTGTACAACACAGGGGATTGGGGGCTTATGGGGTATATATCCGAGCCGGCGGGGACGACAGGTTAGATTGGAGGTTAGATTGGAATGCGCTGGAATGGCTGGTGTAAAACAATCAGTATTTGGATCACCCTGTCTGTTAATGCAGGAATCACAAATCCATCATCACATATTTATTATCATCAAACACAACCAGGAGGAAGATGTAGCAATACAACTATCAGTGTTCCGACCACTGGACACTGTTGACATTGAGACATATTGATCCTCGTGTCCGTGGGGGCGGTCGGGTGGGTGGGGTTATCGCCCAGGGTTGAAATAACAGAGAAAATGACTCTAGGAGGGAAGCAAACGTTGGTCAGTATGAATCGGGCCCGGGGCCAGACGCTGTGTTCTGAATGCTGACTGGTCGTTCGCTCCTCTATAGATCACAGGCTGGGACGGGCAGCAGGCCAGCCGAGGCCTCTGGTACCGACTGTCTGGCCTGATTGATTAATTAATGTAAAATCAACGTCAGTTTAAAACAAACAACTTTAGTGACACGCGGAATTTACTGCTGGACCACGAACCGGTTTTATTAACCTGCTGCTTTTATCGAGGCTCATTTATACACAAAAACATGATGGGAGGTATTTCTGTGTTTAAATGGATTCAATGTATTATTCTGTCAGCTTGTAAGTTTCCTTATGAGATCTGATGCTAAACAAAAACACAAGCATGAAATAGTCAAGATCTACCATCACATCATTCTTTGATTGAAATACTGAAAGAACTTTTCCAGTTGTTAATTCACATTCTTGTTAATAGTATATCTGAGAAATTAGAAGGTTGTAAAAGACATAAAATTCTTAAAATGGCCCAATTAGCATAAGCTACCTCTCAAGTATGTGTGAGATGTGCATATGAAGTTTAATGGAAATAGTTTTTGTGTTATGCTTGAAAAACCTCAATCCGACACAAATCCCACTCACTGAATGAGCTGGAATTGAAATTGTAATCATGGAAAGGATAAATTAACGTCCATAAATAGCAAAAGTCACTGTTTCAGAACTTGGGGAGTGTGTACAAGGTTGCGTTAAGAAATGATGAATGATATTTGAGATCTGCTGAAATAGAATCAGACACCAGAATGAGTCAAACTTGGAAAGACATGGAATTAAGAAAGAAAAAAAAGAAAAATTACCAAAGATAAAAAGCACCATTTCACTACTTAATCTTTTGTTTTTATTTTTTAAGCTTGGTTTCATGGCTTTATTTGCATTTTGTTTTAAATAAAGCACTTTGTAACCATGAAATGTGTTATATAAATAAAGTTATTATTATTTTCTGTCATAATTATAATTGCTAGAATTATAATTATTAGTAGTAGTACTTGGTTTTTGTGTTTCGAAAGTTTTGTGAAAAATTTTGATGAAATTATAGTTAAATGATAATTAATGATACAGCAATGCCACCCGTTAACCACTAGAGGGAGCCATAGCATTATGAGACACGTTAAAAAGCCCTTGTATGTGTTTAAAGGTTGTGGAAAAGACGTATGAAATCTATTAATGTCCTGCTCATTGATTATTTTATGTAAAGCCTCGGCTGAATGACATACCCAAAATAAACTTCAAATAGTTCCAGGTGCATTTACATAACCTTTGTGGCTATGGACAGGTAAGGTTTTCTGCCAGTAAAATTGGAGCTGTAACTATTTCATGTGGGTTATCTGTTATTAAATACCCAAAGAATATTTCTATCCTCAATTGATGTGTTTACATTTAAAAAAAGAAAAGAAAAGAAGAGGCTATAACATCATTATATCACATTAAGACCATGAAACAACAAACATCAATGTATGTAACTCTTTGATAACTACTGCATCAATTTGATAGAAAAACACAAAGTCCATGTTATTTTTACACTGTTCTTGTGGGACAGGACCAGGACTCTCCATTTGGCTCTGTTTGATAGTGACTGGACCTAAAATGTACCAAAAATTGGATTTTGGCTGTAAAATACCACGTGTCCACTAGGGGGAGTTATATGCACATTCTACAACCATTGAATGTGATTTAAAATCCCTTTTTTTGTTTTTTCTAAATCAAAATCTAGTATTGAGTACAGTTAAAACCAGGTTGAGGCCTGATTATGTGTGAGAGCAGAAGATGGAATCAAGGCAGTAACAGCAGATACACTTCCTGTCCAGCAGTGACACAAAATCTACAGAACAACTACAAACACTGTTAAGTTTAAATTTCTGTGAAGAATTCCATAAAGAACACTTTCATAATATCTTTATTAGACATTCTAATAATAATACCCGAGTCTTACACCAAAGCATCTTTTTGTGGTTACAAATGTGGAAATCAGACATGAAAAAAATGATTACAACTTTTATTAAACACAAAGTTTTGGATTTTAGCTGACACAGTTATAATATATATATATATATATATATATATATATATATATATATATATATATATATATATATATATATATATATATGCGTGTGTCTATTACAGTACATCTAAAAGCAACCAGTGAAAGACTTTCTTCAAATATATTACTGTGAATTTGAATATTTCACTATAATTACTGCAACGTTCCACGAGTTCTTCACAATCCCTTCCTTCAGTTGTTGATAAATGCTCTGCTGACCCTTCAACCACCACCAGATATAAAAGACAAAACTCCTAAATGTCGTAATCTTTCATGTCACAGTAACACAGGGATGAGGAAATTCTTCACGCTGCCTCTCTCATGTCCCAGCGCCGCGCCTCGTGATGTCAGCGGCGGACATGTCTCCCCGTCTGTCTCTGCGTTAAAGTTTGCAGGACTGAACGGTCATACTGTCCTCAGGCCAGCGGTACGAGTCCACGGCAAACTCCTCATAGTCAGTGTTGTAGGTGAGGGAGTTCACCAACGCCTCCTTGTCGGACGGCTCCGGGCGGAGTGCGGCCATGTTGTGCTCATAGGCGTGCTCCACGATCTGCGGTGGAGACGGGTGGAGGAGAGTCAGGACTCAAGACAGGTGTAACACTTTAATGTCCTCGTTTAAAACAAAAGAGAAAAAAATTACTTTTATTTGCATGAGTTTTGGTTTCCACTGTCCGAGGTAATAACAAGATTATTTGGTCAATCGTCGTTTTAAACAGTAAAAAAAAATCAGTTCAAGGTGAAATTTGTTATCTCACAGAACATAGTTAATTTTTCAGTAGCCCAACCTTTTAGTCAAGAATGCTTTTATAAAAACTATTTGACGCTTAAACCTTTTTTGGTTTTATCAAGTTACATAATTCTGTTTAGTAAGTTCTCACATGCTAAACATGCTATATGCTAAAAAAAAAAAAATCTTACTCATCGACCAGTACTTTCTCGGTAGACTTAATTAATGCCTCCTCCTTGTTGCCCCTTTTGACCTATGGTATCCCCCAGGGCCCCATCCTTGGCCCCCTACTATTTACCATCTACATGACGCCTCTGGGTCAGATCGTAAACAGGTTCACTTACATTTTTCAGGAAGAAATAAGAGAGACTCAAAAAGAACTCAACCCAACAGCAGAGCAGAACAGGAAAGGTTGAAGGTGGATCTGCTCTTTACTGATTGTGCATTGAACCGTCACCTTGACTGCCAGTTTTCGAGAGACGTCCCCGATGGAGCTGAGAGACGGATACAGCCGTCCCTCCTGCAGGTCTTTCTCTGTCACCAGGCGAGCAAGAGTCTGATGAAGAGCAGGCACACACAGTACAATACAGGTAAATGTTATTAAACCCATAACGCCAACTGTATCATATTTGTTACGTGATTTTTTTTCGATCATCAGTGAGATTCTTTCCCCCCTAAAAACTCATGTGTACGTAACGTTTAAAATCACATACATGCAGCGCACAGATGATCCACTAGGGGGCTAAAGGATCCAGAAGACCCTCAAGTAAGCCAGGAGTCGCCAACATGTGATTTTCTATGACCATTTTTGCCAATTTTTACGGAGCCCCTCTGGTGACACTGGGGAAAAAAATCTTGTGGCCACGACTCTTTATCTCGTGGGAACGAGTTATTAAGTAATAAAGGATTTTAGTTTTTTAAATGAAACAGAACTTCAAGGTCACTGATAAAAAAAAACTAAAAAAAAATCCAAATGGGGTATTTAAAATGGAAATGAACTTGAATATATTTTATAAAATAAATAAGATATTTCTTATTCTTGTCTCTTGTCACGTTGCATACGCTCATATTTGATCACTTGAATACATTTTGTATTTGACGACCTCTAGGTATCAATGAAAAAGGAAAACCAATCATGTTATTGGCTTTTATTTAGGATTGTTGGATGTGACTTTTTGCCAAGTTAAATTAAATTGTTATAATCGCCCTTAACCGCTCATTCTTTTCAGGGTCTCGGGGTCTGGAGCCTATCCCAGCTGACATTGAGCATGAATGGGGGTTTCATCCAGGACTAGTCACCGGTTGGTCACAGGTCCAACACATAGACCACATGTTGTAGGGTCCTTGAGCAACGCAGTGAACCCAAACCTGCACCCTCAGAGCTTCACAAGCTCCGCCCACTGCTCCTCAAGGATGGAACAAATGCAGAGAACTGATTTCACTATGTGCATGTGTGCATGTGTGTGTGTGCATGTGCCTGTGTGTGCATGTGACTGTGTGTGCATGTGTCTGTGTGTGTGTGTGTGTGTGTGTACCTCTGCGGCAGTGAGGAAGATTTCCTCAGTGATGTGTCGGATGGAGCAGGCGGTGACACCCAGGCCGACGCCGGGGAAGATGTAGGCGTTGTTTCCCTGACCAGGGTAGAACCTCCTCCCATCAGGCAGTGTGACGGGGTCAAACGGGCTGCCGCTAGCAAAGATGCCCCGCCCCTAGAGGACAATGTCGTACATGTTAAAGTCCGTCACGTCCACTCAGGGTGCGGGTCTGGATCATTCGGAGCGGTACCTCTGTGATGGTGTAACACTGATCCGCGGTGCATTCTGCTTTACTGGTGGGGTTGCTGAGGGCAAATATTATGGGCCGTTGGTTGAAGGAGGCCATGTCTCGGAGGATCTGCTCGGTGAAGGCTCCAGGAACCGCCGCCACACCTGAGACAGGAAGCAGTGAGGGGAGGATATGAATGGGTCGGCCATAACATTATGATCAGCTGCCTATTATTCTTTTAGAGCCTCCATCTGCAGCCAAACAGTTCTGACCCATTTAGGCAGGGACTCCAGCAGAACTCTGAGGGTGTGCTGCGGAGTCCGGTACCATGATGTCAGCAGCGGATACTTTACATACGGTAAGTTGCAGACCGGGATCTTCCAACAAGACCCAGAGTTCTGAAAATGTCCGGACCCGGTCGTCTAGACATCAGGATTTGGTTCTTGGCAAAGTGGCTGGGATGGTTTAATTTAGTTTATGTTTAAAAACGTTAAAAATAAAAAGTACCTATAATCATAATAATAATAAGGATGATATAATACAAATAATAATGTTATTAATACTAAAAATACTAATTATAACAATAATAATGATAATAATGATACTAATAATAACAATAATAATGATTATAATGATACTAATAATAACAATAATAATGATTATAATGATAATTTGTATGATCATAACAATATTGTCAATGACATTATAATTAATAATAATGGAAAAAATAATAATAATCATATTCATAATAATAATATTAATAATTATAGCAAAGCTTATAATTATAGCAATAATGATAATAATAATAATAATAATAATCATAATTATTGAGTGAAACAATAACAAATTAATACTTAGTCAATGTAAAATGGTTATTCTAAATGCTTGTCTTTACATTATTTCCTACCTCCCACACGTCAGGAAAAATTGCCTAACTGGTGTTAATGTAACTCACTTCACTCTCAGTGGTTATAATGTTATGGCTGATCAGAACATACTGTATGTGTGGCCTAATGTGCCAGATTTCACAACCTTCTCAGTCTCGTGAATATTTTCTGCATTCCCCCCGTTGACCTTAAACTCTCACGCAGTCTTTTTACCTCCCCCCCCGCTTTTTATTTCCCATCATGCACTCTGACAATCAAAATGGATAAGTATAGAAACATTAATCAGATGATTATTTTACCAATGATAGCGGTGGGTTTCAGTTCCCGGACAACATCCTCCAGTCTCTTCATGTGTGGGTGCTCATGAGCAAACCTCTCCTTCTCATGAGTCAGATGATCTCGACCCTGAGGAGAGAGGAGACGAGGGGGGGGAGACATTTAAAAAGAAAAACACAGAAGAAAAACAGATTCACGCTCGCAGAAATGGAACTGATGGCTTTCACTCCCGTTTGGAAACAGCAGTCAGAGGAGAGGAGGTGAAAAGAAACCCCGATGAATCAGACAGGTGGGATGGAGCAGTGGAGGAGTGAGGCGGAGGAGTGAGGCGGAGGAGTGAGGCGGAAGCTGGAGGAAGAATGATGGCTGATTAAACAGATGTTTGACGGTAAACTCTTTTCTCCTGCAGGGTCCGTCTCTGTAATATGAATTAATGTGAGAATACGAAAAAAAGTGTTTTCTCTGGATTCTGTCCTGACCGACGTCAAACAGCTCAAAGAACTTCAACCTAAGAACTTTAACATGAGATAAAAATCAACCCCTGATGGTTTGAGGAACATTTTCTTTTGTCTTACAGTCTTTGTCTTTTTCTTCTTTGTGTAGAAAAAGAAGAATCTGAGCTCTTCAGCCTGAATGTGGGTCCTTTAAATCCTTAAAGATCTTCCCAATCGTACAGGATAATGACGTACAAAGGTGGAAAACAAAGTTGGAATTATGTTTAAAAAGTAGAAAATGTAATTCTGGTACTTCTATATCCTCAAAGGAATCTTTGATTTTCTGTCGGGACGTCTGGGATTTGTGAGAAAGTACCAGCGATGTTTTATCAAACTGTAGCAGCGTTAGCTTGTGTGTGGACGACAGCAGAGGCTCTTTTCTTGCTGCCCTCCCAAACAACTGGTGTTGGTGTTGGTGTCGGCGCCGTCTGATGGTGGTTAGGGAGACTTTCTGAATCCAAGATTCAAATGACCTCTGACCTCTCTGGCTGTAATCCTATAAAAGTCTTTTACCGGTCAAACCATCCTTCTCACAGGGCACGGGGTCAGTTTGTAGACACGTCCTCTTCCAGGTTAACATCCCTAGTCTCCTTAAACTTCTTAATCATTGATCTACTGACATTTTTAACGGTTGAGAGATGTTCTTGTCTCCATTGGCAGATTTGTGCAGCTGAACAACTCTTGGTTGCACATCACTCCTGTGTTCTCTGAACTTTCCCATCGTTTAGAACCTCAGAGAGAATCAAGCCCGTGTCACCTCATATTTATACCCCACAGTTTTCTTTCTAGTGTCTTCTCTTTTTTAAATGTAATTACTTAATTAAAACAAGGGAATAAAGAGAATAAAGACATTATTTCAAGCTTTTATCACTGATTTTGCCACTTATTCTGGAAGGCGCTGTATTTGTGTGTGTTTACAGCGTTTTATTAAATCACCTTGACAATCAGACCTTTGGAATCAACCATCCAGATCTTTTTCACACCCTCTTCCTTAGCGAGACCCTCCTTCTCCATGGCCATGGTGATCAGCTCCGCGATCCCCATCGCCGCCTGGGGATCAAACAAAACAGAAGGATCCGTCTCCGTCAGCGGAATATGTAAAGTGAATGATGGACACATCTCACGACACACTGTAAAAAGCATCTTTTAACTTCTGCATTCTTAAAAGTATAAAATTTAAATTGTTGGCCATAATATGATTATTATTTAATATAATAATTTAACTGGATCATTAACTATATCAAATATGTTGCAAAAACTATATTTATTGAATTTCTTGTGTGAAGTTGGCCTCAAAGTCAATTTTATGTTGACAAAAAAACCCAATAATTCTTGTTGAACTGGAGTCGAGACTGTTGAGTTCGTGCTTTGCATTAAGAACCGGGTCGACGGAGGATCTCTGCAGGGATTCTGGTAGAACCAGAGGCGAGCCACCACCTCGGTTCTGCTTTACTGGAAAACCATGACGTGCAATACTAAGAGCGTAGTTGTCAGCACAGGTTTCAACTGCCCTGATCCAGAAAAAAGAACCTGTTGTTAAACCATCAGCTTCTGTTCTGACAGACGGCCGGTTCTGATTTGTTGATTTGTAGATTAGATGATTTTGCAGCAGTTTTTTGTTGTATTAAGGTGAAAACTATTTCATGGATGAAAATTTCAAATTTCATACGGATATAGACCTCAGTGCGAGGAAGAACTGGATTGATTTTGGGAAAGTTTAAAATTGTATCTGCAATAAATAAGCTCCAGGAGATCTATCCGGTTTTTTATCAGATTTACTCACTAGGGGGAGGTATTTTTACAAAAAAACACTGCTTTTCAGACATTATTTCCGTATTAGTCTAATATAGTCGAAATATACCTCATATAAACCGCCTCAAACAGATTTAACATGTATCTGTCATATTTACTGTATTTATTCAAATTTTATTCACCAGAGAAGCTTTTTTTGTGGAAAAAACACTGTTTGTTTTTTCTTTACGTTATTTCCCAAACATTGTTCATATGAATCTACATCTTGTATATATATTACTTCACTATAAAAGTTTACAGTTTAATAAACACAGTTTGTTGTCTTCCCAACCACGAGTCCAATTGTGTCTAAATTTAGCTCCAAAGAATTGACACAAGAAAATCTTATTTTATTACTGAGCTAAAACCAAAAAAGTATTTATCTTCATCATTGAGTCACTATGGGGTCTTATCTTATAGTGTATTGCTGACTTCATAGAAACAGTTAGGTTAAGTCAACATGGACCGTTTGAGATTATTAATGAGTCACTTTTAATTTCAATCAATCAATCAATCTTTATTTATATAGCGGCAATTCACAGCAACTGTTGTCTCAAGTTGCTTTCCAGAAAGATCAGGTCTAGACCAGACTCTTTACATAACTATCTACAGAGAGCCAACAAATCTCTCCGTGAGAAAGCACCTGTTGACAGTGGTGAGAAAAAAATGCCTTTTAACAGGTAGAAACCTTGAGCAGATCCCAGACTCAGGGTTGACTGCCTACTGCCATGACCGTTTGAAAAGAGACGAGAGAGAGAGAGACACACAGAGCGAGAGCGAGAGAGAGACCAATCAGTTGCTCGTAGAACGCAGGGGATTGTGAGCTTTCCTGGGATAAAGCCTTGTTTTCCAGATGGACAGCGTGGGACTTGTCTAGAAAACGCATGAATATTAAATAATTATTCATGGGGTCCTTCTCTTGTGTGCTCCTCTTACCTCCCCTGCTCCTTGGAACACAATGGTGTGGTCACACAGTTTGCTCTTGGTGATGCGGAGGGCGGCCAAGAGTCCAGCTACCGCCACCGCAGCCGTTCCTGTAGAGTATTATAGCATAGTATTATACTTTTTAATCAAAAATGAGGGCCATCGGTTACAGAAATATGAGATTAAACTGCTGAGCAACTGAGCAACTATTATCCATCCAGCTACTTGTTATAGGCATTATTTTAATAATTGATCTGGTTTTAACGCAGAAAAATAGAATATTCATGTGTACAAATATTCATTTTCATACACAGATGAAGGTTTATGAAAGAGAAAGATGAATGAATGAGGTGGATGGTTGATCGTTGTGTGTGTGTGTTCTTCAGTGTGTGTGTCTGTCTGTGTGTGAGGCGTTGCCTTACCTTGGATGTCATCGTTGAATGTACAGTACTTGTTGCGGTATTTGCTCAGCAGACGGAAAGCATTGATGTTTGCAAAGTCCTCAAATTGGATCAGACAGTTCATTCCGTACCTGTGAAGAAGAAGAGCTGAGTTTAATCTGACTGAACCAAGTCCAGCAGACAGAAACATCATAATAAAGGACATGAAAAAGTTAATTTTAGTGATTTTAATGGGTTTCTCACTTGCACTTTACACTATGGGACAATGTAATATTCAACATGTCCACATTGCAAATTCAGTTAATATTACCACTTGTTTATTTCATAGTGTATATATTGTTATTTTATATTGTTTATTGTATAATTGTATAGTGCAATATTTCTATTATATTTCTATTATAGAACAATATGTCCAGTATATTGTAATATTGTACTATATTAATCTTTTTTTAAGTATAATATAATATTATAGTATATTGTAATATTTCTAGTATATTTCCCGTATCGTTTAATGTATATTAAAGTGTAATACTCTAGTATACTTTAATATTACATGTATAATTGTATTTTATTCTGTTATATTGCTGTGTGTGTGCTCTTTGCTGCTGTAAGCCTGTAGTTTTGCCGTTGTTGGACTAATAAAGGTTAATCTTATCTTATCTTATCTTGCAGAAACTCTAATTCAACCCACAGAAAGAGTTTTACTTCAGTTCTCCTGAAGGAGGCGCCCTCCCGCTGCACAGAGAGCTGATGCTGCCTCCTGGTGCACAAAGTTACTTTAGCTATGTCACATATAAAAACCAAAAATGCTGTTAATAATCTCATTTTAGGGACATGGTTTGAATTCAAAGCCCCCTGTACTGTTTAACAAATATTTGACAGGCCGACACCTGCTCCCTCCAACTTTACGACGCCGCCTCTCAATGGGCATCAGACAGGGAGGTCACAC
>JBBDHG010000444.1:0-22500 GCA_037951165.1 Lophius americanus
AGGATGTTGTCCGTCACGCCGCCACGTACCAGCCAGGGGTACCATGACTGCTGTACGGTACCGGGATGAGATTCTCAGGTCCAAAGTCAGACCGAATGCCGGTGCAGTGGGCCCTGGGGTCCTTCTGGTGCGGGACAAAGCCCGGTCTCATTTGGCCGGAGTGTCAGCGGTTCCTAGATGACGAAAGCGTCGATGTTATTGACCTGCAGCCGGTTCCCCAGACCTGAATCCAATCTAGAACCTCTAGGACATCATCATCATCGTTCCATCGTCCGCCGCCACCACGTCGCACCCGAGACTGTCCAGAAGCTGAGTGATGCCCTGATCCAGGTTCTGGGGGGAGAGCCTCCTGGGGATGTGAACGTATTGTATAGTCACGATTCTGGTTCTGGTCAGTTGTTATTCGTCACTTGATCGTATTTGTGTTTTTCAGACAGAACATAAAATCTTGTTTCTGGATCTTATATTTGTATTTTTAGTTAAACTATAAAGGTAACGTTTAAAAACATCTGTCGGATGCCTGCAGTAACGCGGTGCACCTCTAGGGGGACGCAGACCCCTGTTTGACAAACGTTGTATTGGACCTTCTATCTGCAGAACCTGCTGGATCACATGACCTGTCCGTCAAACCCATGTCAGCTGACATAGAACCAGACCAGAAAGAACGGATCTGTGAAACAGAAAAAAAAGAGCATCTAACATGAAACCTCGATCAAATGTCAACCCACATCGATACCCAGCATGCACTCTGATTCTTGTGGTCAGCTGTATGTCATCCAGCTCCATCTCCCCTCCTCCTCACCCGCTCCCCTCGTCCTCCTCTGCCTTCCCAGCCGTTTTTTTTTCCAGAATGATACATATTTCAAGGGCAGCGAGCTTCACTCTGAGGGGAGCGAGGACGCCATGGAGATCCTCTGCTGTCAATAGAAAAAGACCCCTCTCCTCCTCCTCCTCCTCCTCCTCCTCCTCCTCCTCCTCTTGCTGCTGGAGCAGAGAATAGGAGACGCCGATAAACTGTCCAAATATTCACTGTGCCAAGGTTATCTGTGTGTGTGTGAGTGTGTGTGTGTTTGTGAGTGTGTGTGTGTGTGTGAGTGTGTGAGTGTGTGTGTGTGTGTGTGTGTGTGTGTGTGTGTGTGTGTGTGTGTGTGTGTGTGTGTGAGTGTGTGTGTGTAAGTATGGGTGTGAGTGTGTGTGTGTGTATGTTTGAGTGTGTGTGTGTGAGTGTGTGTGTATGTTTGAGTGTGTGTGTGTGAGTGTGTGTGTTTGTTTTTGTGGTGTGTGTTATTGTGTTTGTGTGTGTGTGTGTGTGAGTGTTGTGTGTGTGTGTGTGTGTGTGTGTGTGTGTGTGTGTGTGTGTGTGTGTGTGTGTGTGTGTGTGTGTGTGTGTGTGTTAGAAGGACAAGTTGTGTGTGTCGGCGATGTTGAAAGCGCTCTTCGCCACCAGAAGGTTAACCCCATCAGGTCCAGAGGTTCTGATCCGACCCGGACCGGCTTCACCGACGCCAGCGTGAATAAAATCCTGATCTGGACTTTTCCAAACTCCGCTGCCGATCCTCCCAGACGACGTGAGGCTGATCCCCGGTGAAGATCCAATCGACGCCTCCGCACCCCAGACAGGAAACCGCAATCGAGCAGGAAGTGATGAAAGGTGGCGTGGCTGTCGCCGTGGCGTTCATTCGTCCAGAGAAGAGAAGTCTCATCGAGACTCTGGATCGGATTCGTTTTTACAGCATCACTGAGGAGAACAAGGACGTCTGGAGGCTGCAGCGACATCGCCGTGGTGATGGTCTCTGCTGTTGTTCTGTCATCAGATATCACTGAATGATGTCGGGTCGGTACCAGAGAGTCCGCATCAGAACCTGTGACGGCTGGAAAACACGATTACCTCATCACCAATAATGATATTATTATTAATTATAATAATAATAATTATTAATATTATTAAAATTATTATTATCAGTATTATTATTATAATTAATAATAATGATACTGATAACAATAATATTCATTATTATTATTATTATTATTAATTATAATAATGATAATGATAATAATTATGATAATAATAATAATAAAAATAATAATTTTGATTATAATAATAATAATAATAATAATAATAATAATAATAATGATAATAGCGAGTCCAAACTCTAAAAAGGTGGATCTAGAGATCATCTATGAACACATGCTGGAGATCTCACCGAGCAGCACCGTCAGAACTCAGCGGTCATCTCATTACATTCAGCATCGGCTGAGGTCAAAGGTCAAATGGCGCTCGGTGGCAGTTTTCAAACAGCGTGACCCTTTTACGGCACTGCTTAACCCAGACGGGTCCCACTTACAGTTTATACATTACATTACATTTATTACATAAGATAAAAGAGAATTACTTTAATTTCAGATTCTTAATTCAGATTATTTCACATTTATATACGTTATTATTACAGTGTGTTAAAACTACCAGACGCTATTGTTAAATTCTTAAACTTCACGTAAAAAATCTGTTCTTTATACGGAACGATACTTTTACAGTAATGACTTTATTGTTGTTTATATGACACTGTTCCTTTAATCTAACATAAAGTTTGTAAGTGAATAAAATAAATATAAGTAGAATTCTGGGTTTTCCACATATTCTGACCAGAAATAAGAAAATAAGAAAATCAACCAACATATTAAAGTCATACTGTTTTCAAACGTTACCGTGTTTTTTACAGTAGTCTCTACAGACAATCAGGTTTTCAGTAACTAACCTACTTTAAATAAAAGGTAAAGACGTTGTTAATGTCATTTATGTCGTTACTGTAACTGTAAAAGTCTGACATCTATTTTCTAAAAGATAATTTACCGTAATGTCGACTGAATGTTTTACGGTAAAATTCGTTTCACTTCTGCTGCCGTACTGTAAATGTTAAAGGTATTTATTTTTACAGTGTAGAATACCGATACTATTATATTTTATTAATTACTGTCTCTGTCGTCGCTGATTCATCTCTTCCAGAGATCAAAGGGGACCCGGGGAGCGAGGACGCAGTGGAGACGCGGTGAGAGGTGGCGGCTGGTTATTTAAGCCCTTTTATGAATTCTGTGGTTTGGAGGAAACCATCAGACGGCGGTGATGGTTCTGATGTCTCCTCTTAACCCTGAGAACCGGTGAGAACCGGTGGAACCCGTGGAACCCGTGAGGAGGAGGAGATTGAATAAATTAGACGGTATGTCACAACATCGCCGCGTTGAGTCGGGGTGACCTCTCCATCATCACATTCCAGCCGTTCCTGCGAGCGCCGCCATCGTTAGCGTTTGGCTGCGTCGGTTATGTTTGTGATCGTCGGTCTTCGGGTTCTGAGGTAACGACATCCAGCCGGCGATGGCGGCGAGCAGGATTTGATGATCATATTACATCGCCGCCTATTCGCTGCTGAAAGTTTATTCTGATCGAACGTAATGGAGCCGTAATGGCGTCGCGAGTGGTTCCGTGTCTGAGGCGGCGTCAGAAAAGTAACAGAGAAAAATTGGACTTGTGTGAGGATCTTAGTCGGACCGGCAGGACGGGCCGTGACGTTTGTCCGATGAGGGTTCTGCCGACACCAGCAGAATTTAAATGCAGATAATTAAAAGGAGGAGCTGAAAGTGTCTTTAAAGCTAGGAGGCGGAACGGCGCCGGTGGTTCCGTCCTCTCAGAGACGAGACGAGATCCGCCGCCACGTACGAAGGAAGAACGTGACGTAACGACTTCACAGAAGATTCTACCGTTAATCTTTCAAACGCCTCATTCAGACAAACAAACACAACGTTTCTATTAAAGACGGACCTCGGTGGTTCTGCGGCGCCGACGGTTCGTTCACTGATCCGTTTGATCCAAGGACGACGCTGATGATGTGGGACGTCTGTGAGGAAGAGTGTTCCACTGGACCTTACTCTTCGCTCAGACGGTTTAACCGGGTTTGAACGGGCCTGATCGTTTGTAAAAACAGCTTCAACATGTTTTAAAAGAGATTCTTTGTTTGTCTGCTGCATAAAGTCTAAAGTCCAAGAGAGGTTCTGTCGTTTGTTTGAGGAAGAATCTGTCGGACTGAGGCGGTTCTGAACATGATCAGTGTCCTTCACCATAGTAGGACAGAGACACACTTACCTGAGGAGGTTCTTAAAGTTCTTCAGGGTCACAGAAGAACTGAATTGTTGTCACAGTCAGAACCTCTTTAACTGTGGTACCCGTCACATACCCCGTTTCCACCAAACATAACCTGGTGCTAGTTTGGTGCTGGTGCTAGTGCCAGTGCTTGGTCGGTTCGAGTCTTGCACCTCCTAAGAACCTGTTTGCTTTTCCATTGGCATTGGAGCCAAGTCAGAGCCTGGCCTTCACGACATCCTGTAACGTATCGGTTCTTGGTTCTAGACCAGCAAAGACTCGGTTCTTGGCTGGCACCGGTTTTGAGAGCCAGGAGCTGGTGCTTAGTCCGTGGAGAAGCATAGAACTGGTGCTAAGTCAGGCCCTGGCACCGGAATCAATAATCAAGTTTGTTTGTTCAGCCAAAACCCAGAGTGGTTTTTAAAATACTGAATCCCTCCCGTGTTCCCGACCCGTGTTCCCGACCCGTGTTCCCGACCCGTGTTCCCGACCCGTGTTCCCGACCCGTGTTCCCGACCCGTGTTCCCGACCCGTGTTCCCGACCCGTGGTCCCGGTGGAGGTGTTGCAGTTTGACGTCTGGTATGTGGAGCTGGAGGAGGTCCAATTTATATCAATTCAGAAAAAATAATGAAGGCGCTCAGTTGGGTATTAATATCTGGTGCGTGGGCCGGTTCTGGTGCGTGGGCCGGTTCTGGCGCCTCTCTGCACGGCGTCCAGAAACCCAATCATGATTTAATGAGATGCTTGTTTCCTCTGAAGACTTGACGCTTGGATATTTGCCGTATAGAAGAAACAACAGATGGAATAGTTTCCTGCGGAAGGAAGGTTGATGTTCTACTTCCTGTCTGTCTGCTCTCCTCTTCATCATCATCAGAGACAGACATCTGAGGTGGAGCGGCTTCTTCTGGAGATTAAAGGCTTTTTCTGGGCGAACCCTAAAGAAAGTTCTGAATGTTATGTTTCATTTATTTAAAGAGGAAGTCCTAAATTCACGGACTGGACCTTTAATCCACATCTTCTGTCAAACCTTTGAGTCGCGGTCGTCTGGTGGATGAACCCGACGTCATCAACTTCCTGTTGATTCAGAACGTGAGCGGCGAGCAGGAGGCGGTCCCAGCGAATCACGTTACACCTGATAAAACGCTGACACACACACACACACACATACACATACAAACATACACACAAATACACACATATACACACACACACATACACATACACACACACACACATACACGCAAACACATACACACACACATATATAAACACACACACACACATACAAACACACACACATATATAAACACACACACATATATAAACACACACACACACAAATACACACACATACACACATATATAAACACACACACATATATAAACACACACACATACAAACACACACACACATATATAAACACACACACATATATAAACACACACAAATACACACACATACACACACATAAATATACACATACACACACACACATATAAACACACACACACATATATAAACACACACACACACATACACATATATAAACACACACACATACATACACATACACACATATATAAACACACACATACACACACACATACACACACACATACACACATATATAAACATATATATACACACACACACATACACAAACACATATATAAACACACAAACACACACACACACACACATATACACACACACACACACATCCTCTGCAGCGCCTGATTGGCTCCTAGAGGACGGACACTTAGAGTCTCACATGAAGGAGACGCGGCGTCCCAAACAAGCTGATACCAAAAGGAAGCCTGGTTCTGACACGCCCAGAACCCGTGTGGATATCCGGATCACATGGAATGAGAGGAAACGTCTCCGTTAAGCTTCCTGCCGCTCTTTTCTCCTGTCATTTATTACGTTAGCGGCGTCTCCAGCGAGCGATTCCACCGACAGCTGAGAACGCCGGCGCCACAAAACACTGAAGTCACTCACTCCTCCTCCTTCCTGTCACCTAGAACCTCCCCGGGTTCTGCACAGAGGAGAATGTGGTTCCAGAACCGTTCACAGTTTCACAAACTCCAGTTGGTGTTCTCCTGGAGAACACCAACTGGATAAAGTCACTGAATAAAGTCATCGACCCCCTGCGTTGTACTAGACTGACCTCCTCAGATTAAATGTGAGTTTAGTCCAAGTTTGGACGTCTGAGAAATAAATCTCCCCCTGGTGGGTAAAATATGAAGTACCAGAGTGAAACACAACGTTTGTGAGATAGTTCTCCTCCGGTCCAATCATCTGAACCCCATCTGGAATAATCTGACTGACGCTTATAGAATTATGCCCGAAAGGTTCCGGAGATAAAGAAATATTCAACCAGCTTCTCTCAAAATCAATCCAGTCCTTCCTCACATTAAGGCGGTAGTGAGTCATGGAGAGGAGAGCAGATGGAGTCTGAGGAGAACCTGCCGCCTATGAAAAACCAGGGAGTGGGCCGGTACCGCTCCAGGCCCGCCGAGAGGCCATGATCAGATTTTGAATTTAACATCAGCAGCTGATGGACATCAGGGTCTCAACTCTCATCTACCTCCTCCTCCTGTTCTCCTCGTTCTCCTCCCCCGCAGGCTTGACCCGTAATTGGCTCACAACAGTGAGTGTGTGTGCGTGTGTGTGTGTGTGTGTGTGTGTGTGTGTGTGTGCGTGTGTGTGTGTGTGTGTGTGTGTGTGTGTGTGTGTGCGTGCGTGCGTGCGTGCGTGCGTGCGTGCGTGCGTGCGTGCGTGTGTGCGTGCGTGCGTGCGTGCGTGTTGTGTGTGTGTGTGTGTGTGTGTGTGTGTGTGTGTGTGTGAGTTTGGATTGGAAGGGGCCCGGTCTGGGTTGTTTCCGGTTCTGGGTTTGGGTTGACATGTTTTCTCTGAAGGTGACTTCAGGAGGTTGTTGGGTTGAATCCAGGCTGCTGCATGTAAATTTATTTTAATGAGAACCCAAACCCGGGAGAATCTCAACCAGAACCCATGTCTGATTTCTCAGGTCATTATTTTAGTTCTTCTACTGCGTCAAGAACATTTTAATAAAAATAAGTTCTTTTATACCAGATAGTTCATAAACTATGAAGTCAGGAATGATTTAAGGAGATACAGAACTTTCTTTGAAGATTCTTAAATGGATCGGACCTTAAAGTTAGGAACCGTAAATGAAGATGATGATAATCATTTTGTTAGTTAACGATTAATGATGAAGATGAATAAAAACCTCTGATGAAGTATCTGACTGCTTGTGGAGAACATGGACAGAACCCTTCACTTTGGTTCTACTGGAACCGGACAGGTGCTCTAAACGGGTTTAACCTCCACAGGACTCAGAGGACACAGTCATGGGTTCTAAACCCGCTCTGAATCCTTTAAACAAGGAAGGATCAGCTGGTCCAAAGATCCAAAACCAGGATGGGATCCAAATAGTCGCTGGATCAGGAATGAAGAAGGAACATCATCAATATCAAACCGTTCCATGGAAGACGGGCTGTTCTGGGCTCGAGACCCGTTCTGTGTCTGATTCATATCTGCCTCCATCTGCCTTCATCTTCATCATTCATATATGCCTTTTACACATTATTATAATTATAATCAGGCAGCGCGGATCTGAACTGGCGTCTCTCAGGTCGGGACCGTCGGGTCGGATATGATTCTTCTCTCGGTCTGACATTTACTGGGATCGATTCTCCTGGTTTATTTGTGGCTCTGCCAGCATCTTCGTCTTCATTAGCGGCGCTGCTTAGAGATGGATCTCGGCGCCGTTCCCTTCATTAGTGGAGTTTCGGCTGAAGATGTTTGTTTTTCTGGGTTCTCATTATCGCGTGGGTTTAACCCGCTCGTCTTCATCATCACACAACACCAACGCAGTTGTACTCTTCGCTCTGGAGATCAACCGCCTCGTCTTCTCCACGTTCTGTTTCCTCCCTCACGGTCCAGTCACAGGTCTGTTTGTCCCGGAGGAACCCGGGTCAGGAACTCTCCCCGGAGGTTCTTCAGGGACGCCGACGGACGATAATTCATCATGTGACCATGTTCTTAAAATCATTTTTTCACAATTTATACAAGGCAGACCAGGAGACCAGGAGACCAGGAGATCAGGAGACCAGGAGATCAGGAGACCAGGAGACCAGGAGACCAGGAGACCAGGAGACCAGGAGATCAGGAGACCAGGAGATCAGGAGACCAGGAGACCAGGAGACCAGGAGACCAGGAGATCAGGAGACCAGGAGATCAGGAGACCAGGAGACCAGGAGACCAGGAGACCAGGAGACCAGGAAACCAGGAGACCAGGAGAGGAGACCAGGAGATCAGGTGAGACCCTCATTAGTGATGTCACATTCCGCGCCGCCGTGTCCCAGAACAACAAACCACCGTTCATCCGTCTATAAAACACATCTCCGTCCTTCTCTGGAGGCTTCAGCAGCTGAAGGTCCTCCAGACGCAGAAGCGAGGAGGAACCTCAGATGCTCCTCAGACAAACGAAACGGCGAGAGGAAGCCGACAGAAATCTGCCTTCAAAACTTCCTTTGGGGCCTTTTCTCCATAATGAAGATGGAGGAACTCTGATGCTGACAGTTCTGCTGGATGAACGGACCTGAGCTGCATCTACAAGCATCTTCATCATTTAATAAACCCTGGAATTGATACTCCGTGTGTTTTAAATACTATCTTCCCATCATGCATTGCTTCTCTCCCTGTTGTTTCCAGTGAGCTCAGAGGAATTGGAGTTTTGTTTCATCCAATCAGATTTCTCCTCGGCTGTCTCCGGGTAAGAAACCTCCTCTGAGGCCTTCAGACGTATCTGTGGATCCTCTTCTGTCCAAACAAACGGGTCGATTTTTGTTGATTGTCATGTTTTTTAACCAATCAGAACCAGAGTTTGTAATGTGGGCGTGTTCTATGACTCACCTGGTTCTTCTAGCTCGCCGTAGTCAGTATGTTTGTTAAGAGTCTGTTAGTTAGTAATGACAGTTATAAGAGTTATATGTAACAGTTATTAGAGATATATGTAACAGTTAATAGAGATATATTTGACAGTTAATAGAGATATATGTGACAGTTATTAGAGAGATATGTGACAGTTATTAGAGATACATGTGACAGTTAATAGAGATATATGTGACAGTTATTAGAGATATATGTGACAGTTAGTAGAGATATATGTGACAGTTAGTAGAGATATATGTTACAGTTAATAGAGATATATGTGACAGTTACTAGAGATATATGTGACAGTTATTAGAGATACATGTGACAGTTAGTAGAGATATATGTTACAGTTAATAGAGATATATGTGACAGTTATTAGAGATATATGTGACAGTTAATAGAGATAAATGTGACAGTTGGTAGAGATATATGTGACAGTTAGCAGAGATATATGTGACAGTTAATAGAGATATATGTGACAGTTAGTAGAGATATATGTGACAGTTAATAGAGATATATGTGACAGTTAATAGAGATATATGTGACAGTTAATAGAGATAAATGTGACAGTTAGTAGAGATAAATGTGACAGTTAGTAGAGATATATGTGACAGTTAATAGAGATAAATGTGACAGTTAGTAGAGATATATGTGACAGTTAATAGAGATAAATGTGACAGTTAGTAGAGATATATGTGACAGTTATTGGAGATATATGTGACAGTTAGTAGAGATATATGTGACAGTTAATAGAGATAAATGTGACAGTTAGTAGAGATATATGTGACAGTTAATAGAGATAAATGTGACAGTTAGTAGAGATATATGTGACAGTTATTGGAGATATATGTGACAGTTAGTAGAGATATATGTGACAGTTAATAGAGATAAATGTGACAGTTAGTAGAGATATATGTGACAGTTAATAGAGATATATGTGACAGTTAATAGAGATAAATGTGACAGTTAGTAGAGATATATGTGACAGTTATTGGAGATATATGTGACAGTTAGTAGAGATATATGTGACAGTTATTGGAGATATATGTGACAGTTAGTAGAGATATATGTGACAGTTAATAGAGATAAATGTGACAGTTAGTAGAGATATATGTGACAGTTAATAGAGATATATGTGACAGTTAATAGAGATAAATGTGACAGTTAGTAGAGATATATGTGACAGTTATTGGAGATATATGTGACAGTTAGTAGAGATATATGTGACAGTTATTAGAGATATATGTGACAGTTATTAGAGATATATGTGACAGTTAATAGAGATATTTGTTACAGTTAATAGAGATATATGTGACAGTTATTAGAGATACATGTGAGAGTTAATAGAGATATATGTGACAGTTAATTGAGATAAATGTGACAGTTAGTAGAGATATATGTGACAGTCAATGGAGATATATGTGACAGTAATTAGAGATATATGTGACAGTTAGTAGAGATAAATGTGACAGTTAATAGAGATAAATGTGACAGTTAGTAGAGATATATGTGACAGTTATTAGAGATACATGTGACAGTTAGTAAAGATATATGTGACAGTTATTAGAGATATATGTGACAGTTATTAAAGATATATGTGACAGTTACTAGAGATATATGTGACAGTTAGTAGAGATATATGTGACAGTTATTAAAGATATATGTGACAGTTAGTAGAGATATATGTGACAGTTAGTAGAGATATATGTGACAGTTAGTAGAGATATATGTGACAGTTAATAGAGATATTTGTTACAGTTAATAGAGATATATGTGACAGTTATTAGAGATACATGTGAGAGTTAATAGAGATATATGTGACAGTTAATTGAGATAAATGTGACAGTTAGTAGAGATATATGTGACAGTTATCAGAGATATATGTGACAGTTAATGGAGATATATGTGACAGTAATTAGAGATATATGTGACAGTTAGTAGAGATAAATGTGACAGTTAATAGAGATAAATGTGACAGTTAGTAGAGATATATGTGACAGTTATTAGAGATACATGTGACAGTTAGTAGAGATATATGTGACAGTTATTAGAGATATATGTGACAGTTATTAAAGATATATGTGACAGTTACTAGAGATATATGTGACAGTTATTAGAGATATATGTGACAGTTATTAAAGATATATGTGACAGTTAGTAGAGATATATGTGACAGTTAGTAGAGATATATGTGACAGTTAGTAGAGATATATGTGACAGTTAGTAGAGATATATGTGACAGTTAATAGAGATATATGTGACAGTTATTAGAGATACATGTGACAGTTATTAGAGATATATGTGACAGTTATTAAAGATATATGTGACAGTTATTAGAGATATATGTGACAGTTAATAGAGATAAATGTGACAGTTAGTAGAGATATATGTGACAGTTAGTAGAGATATATGTGACAGTTAGTGGAGATATATGTGACAGTTAGTAGAGATATATGTGACAGTTAGTAGACATATATGTGACAGCTAGTAGAGATATATGTGACAGTTATTAGAGATATATGTGACAGTTATTAGAGATAAATGTGACAGTTATTAGAGATATATGTGACAGTTATTAGAGATATATGTGACAGTTATTAAAGATATATGTGACAGTTAGTAGAGATATATGTGACAGTTAGTAGAGATATATGTGACAGTTAGTAGAGATATATGTGACAGTTAGTAGAGATATATGTGACAGTTAATAGAGATATATGTGACAGTTATTAGAGATACATGTGACAGTTATTAAAGATATATGTGACAGTTATTAAAGATATATGTGACAGTTATTAGAGATATATGTGACAGTTAATAGAGATAAATGTGACAGTTAGTAGAGATATATGTGACAGTTAGTAGAGATATATGTGACAGTTAGTGGAGATATATGTGACAGTTAGTAGAGATATATGTGACAGTTAGTAGAGATATATGTGACAGCTAGTAGAGATATATGTGACAGTTATTAGAGATATATGTGACAGTTAATAGAGATAAATGTGACAGTTAGTAGAGATATATGTGACAGTTAGTAGAGATATATGTGACAGTTAGTAGAGATATATGTGACAGTTAGTAGAGATATATGTGACAGCTAGTAGAGATATATGTGACAGTTATTAGAGATATATGTGACAGTTAATAGAGATAAATGTGACAGTTAGTAGAGATATATGTGACAGTTATTAGAGATAAATGTGACAGTTAGTAGAGATATATGTGACAGTTATCAGAGATATATGTGACAGTTATTAGAGATACATGTGACAGTTAGTAGAGATATATGTGACAGTTAGTAGAGATATATGTGACAGTTAATAGAGATAAATGTGACAGTTAGTAGAGATATATGTGACAGTTATTAGAGATAAATGTGACAGTTAGTAGAGATATATGTGACAGTTATCAGAGATATATGTGACAGTTATTAGAGATACATGTGACAGTAATTAGAGATATATGAGACATATGTTGTTCTTCTGTATAATATCTCTACATCCTTGATGATTTCAGTGTTTTTCCCTCTGAGGTCATGAATCGTGTTTAAGACTTTGTTCCTCTGGATAAAGGTTCTGTCTGGATGAATCTGGACCGGTGATGTCGTCTGAACCTAACTGGACACGTCGATTCAGGTTCAGGTAAACTGGGACTGGAGACCTGAAGGACCGGCTGGACGATCACTGGTATGTTTATACGTGGAGGCTGCTCTTTATTTATGCGTCTGCTTTCACGTATTCAATCTCGTAGCTACACTTTAGATTCCGCCTTTCAGTGAACGACATATATTTCATTCATTTGCAGCGATGACCTCGCTGCTCGCCTTCATCAGACCTGCTGCTGAATCCTAAATGACTCAGCAGCGTCTCTACTCCGTCAGCCTGAGTGGGGGGGGGGGGGGGGGGGGGGGGGGCACGAGGGACTGGAGGGTCGCAGGGTCTTTACAGAAATACTGCTGCTGGGGTCCATGGCTGGGTGTGTGTGTGTGTGTGTGTGTGTGTGTGTGTGTGTGTGTGTGTGTGTGTGTGTGTGTGTTTGTGTGTGAGTGTGTGTGTGTGTGTGTGTGTGTGTGTGTGTGTGTGTGTGTGTGTGTGTGTGTGTGTGTGTGTGTGTTTGTGTGTGAGTGTGTGTGTACTTCAGTCTGTGTATGTGTGAGTGTGTGTGTGTTGGTGTGTCTGTGTGAGTTAGTGTGTGTGTGTGTGTTCACATATTTCCTTTCACTTAGTGCCATGGGAGTTCAGGCAAAGTGCCTCCATTACCCATCATCCCCCTGGTGAAGAAACTGGGAGTGAAGAGGAAAATGGCTGAGCCAGTAGAGGTGACGGGTTATTAAGAGCTGGGGTGAGGAGGTGAGGTCAGCGTCAGAACGCAGAGGAACCAGAGAGGGAACCATGGATTAAATCACTGCTAAAAGAATCTTTTCTCTTCTTCTTTTTTTACCATTAAATAAAAAAAGAAGAATTTTATTTTTATTTGAAATAAAATGTTGGAGTTTTCAGGTAAAAATATGAACTTTTGTTTTAGAGTGTAAGAGTGTTTTTTTCCAGCGTTTCCTGTCTAGTAGATATAAAGTCTATCGTTTTACAGAACCGGGTTTTCTCCCGTGTTCACAAACTGATGCTTGTTGTTCAGGAACGTCTTCAGCAGCTAAACCTTCCCTTCAAGCAGGAATGAAACGCAGAAACGTTTCTCCCTGTTTCATCATCCGTCACAAGCAGAAGGTTTCCTTTTATTCTTGGCGGGAAGTTTCCCTGCTGCTGGTTCTAAGTAGGCCAGAAGAAGTTTAACATCGGAGAAGAAGCTTCTCTCAGATTCCTCAGCAGAAATCTGGTGGAAGGACGATGCTCCAGTGCACTGTAAAAAAACAAACAACGGCTGCTGGGGTCTCCAGAGAAACTAAATCTAATTTAAAAAGAATATTTTATGAAGCAAGCTGTAAAAAAATATTTATAATTTAACCAGTAAAATTCAACATCTCTGTGTTTTTAAATGTATATTTCTACAATGTTTAATGTTTAATTGTAACTTTGAATCTCGATCAAATTCAGAAAATGTTTGAATTGATTCTTCTGTGGATTTTTACAAAATCATTAGTTTAGATTAATATATGTATTTGTTGTTTCTGTAACTTTTAATATAAACTGTAAACCAAAAATGTTAGTTTTATTTATTTATTTTTTTTAAATGTTTCTATTTTGGATTTTATATATTTGAACTAATATGCCAATCACAAAAGAAACACAATTATTTTAACCAATGACTACCTTAAACATAAAATAAGTGTATTATATATACTTATTTATTAAACAAGTCTATCGTTATTCTTTTTCCATTTTTGTAAACGTCATGTTTTCACAGTTAATTACAGGAACTTCATTTTTTACAGTCTATTTGATATTAAACATTAAATCAGTGTCTCACATGTAAATGAACAAAACACAAAATTACGTTAGCATTACGCAACATTTTGGACCAGTAAAGTAATTTACCTTTCCTGTCACATGGCAGCTGATGTCATCCTCCAGGAGGGTGGAGCTACTAGATGGTGCGTCGTCTCCATCTAGGAGACATTTTCTTCATTTTCAGATCAGCTGGTAAATGTTTATAGTGTATGTTTAAAACTTTAGGGCTCGTGTTCAGACTTTGTCTTGATTACAGAGATGAAGGATTCTCCTCTGTTACTACCTCCGGGGAGGAGGTGGAGCATCACTGACCTCTAAGTAAACCTCCGCTGTGTTTAGACAGAACGATGATTTGGAATAAAGGCAGCAACATGTTTACACTTCATTTATAATATAGATAATATATATAGTAAGACTATCTTTATAAAGGATTTATTCATGGTTATATGTAACTAATATCTATCTAAACACTTTAGGAGTCATCCGTTAACGTTTATGCGGGTCACTATTTGGCAATACCAGTAGGCAGTACATATAAGTGGGCTCACTATTTGGCAAGTGTCCGGTCTCTGATTCCTTTGATGTCTAATGAGTTATGGAAGATTTTTAATCACGTGTAAAGTCTTTACAACTTAATTATAATTAGTGAATTATGCTAAAGCATTTATAAATCCTTAATAAATGGAGTCTTATTATAAAGTGGTAATAATCTAACCTCTTATTTTCCTTAAAACCAGCAGAACTAAACTGGATGCCGTCAGAACCAAACCTGCAGATCCTCACTTTGAACATTAAGGACCGGTTTAGTTTTATTCAATGATGTTTTAGAATTGAATGTTTCATAAAACTGTTTTATAAAACTGTTAAAAATGTCTGCTGAAAGTGTAGCGTGAAAGAAAAAAGGAGTTCTTCATCTTTTTTCAGCTCAGGTGGAGAAGATTATCCGTCAGAGACCCAACAGAGCCGCCATGTTGGTTTGGAGAATGAGTTCAGAACGCCTCTTCTGAGTGGCGGGCCGCTAACCGGACTGGGCTGAAGGCGCCGATGTGGCGATAGAGAGTCGGGAGAACGACTGCGAGCCGCTCTCAGCTTCAGGCCCAGATCCAATCTTCATGGAGCTCCACAGGATGGGATGCGGGGGGGGAGGGGTCAGGGGGTCGAGATGAGCGGCGGTGGCGGAGGGGGAAGATTGGGCGAACAGAATGCCTTGCTGACCGCTGATAAGGACCGGTGCCGGTGGGTGGCGGTACCGCAGAGTTGTTTACCTGCTTTTGCAAAGAACAGAGGAAAGAGAGGGATGAGCAGAAGAGAGGAAGAGATAAATTGGAGAACCCCGAAAAATAAAATTTAACTCGCTTCTCGTTGGACTTATTCATTCTGAGGATCGATTTTTATAACAATGAAACTTCAGTTTTAGAAATAATATCTTATTGAATATTATCATAATGTAGAATAGAACGAGATCAACTGTAACTCCGCCCCTTTTCAGTCCGGATGTAAATCAGAGTTCAGTCTCAGTCAGTAAACATAAATATATGAGGTTTAAGAGACGTTACTGTTCTACTCAGTCTGGCTGGTTCTGGTTCTGATGGTGATTATTAGCGGGCCTGTGATACAGAACTTCCTCCGACTGATCCAAATGTTCCAAATAGGGATTAACTTATTTCGTTCAAGCTTCAAGTCTGACTTTATTGGCATTCAGACGATCCAGCAGACGAGTCCAGAGCGAAACAAATTAGATTCTGTCTGGTTCCACAAAACTAATTAAAGAAATCACCGAAAAGAAAAGGGAAAAAGGAAATTACAATAAGAAATAAAGAAGATAGCAGTTTGTACATGAAGTCATGAGAGCAGGATTAGTGCAGAAACACCAACTGTCAGAAAAGCATCGATTATGACAGGTGTTATAATGTCTTATAATGTCTTATAATCTGTTCAAATGTTTTATAATGTCTTATAATCTGTTCAAATGTATTATAGAGTGTTATAATTTGATATAATGTGTCATAAGGGGATAGAATGTGTTATAATGTATTATAAAGTGTTATAATTTGTTATAATGTATCCTAATGTGTTATGTGTCATAATGTGTTATATTGTGTCATAATGTGTTATAAATTGTCCTTATGTCTTCTGTGTAATATTGTAATGTGTCATAATGTGTTACAATGTGTCATAATGTGTTTTTTGTCTGTTAATGTGTCATAATGTGTAATAATGTGTAATAATGTGCTATATTGTGTTATAATGTGTCATAACGTGTTATAATGTATCATAATGTGTTTTTGTCTGTTAATGTGGCATAATGTGTAATAATGTGTAATAATGTGTTATATTGTGTTATAATCTGTCAAAATGTGTCATAATGTGTTTTTTGTCTGTTAATGTGTCATTATGTTTTATAATGTTTTATAATGTGTCATAATGTGTCATAATGTGTTATAATGTGTCATAATGTGTCATAATGTGTCATATTGTGTTTTTTGTCTGTTAATGTGTCATAAAGTGTCATAAAGTGTCATAAAGTGTCATAATGTGTCATAATGTGTCATAATGTGTTTTTTGTCTGTTAATGTGTCATAATGTGTTATATTGTGTTATAATGTGTCATAATGTGTCATAATGTGTTTTTTGTCCGTTAATGTGTCATTATGTTTTATAATGTTTCATAATGTGTCATAATGTGTCATAATGTGTTATATTGTGTTATAATGTGTCATAATGTGTCATAATGTGTTTTTTGTCCGTTAATGTGTCATTATGTTTTATAATGTTTCATAATGTGTCATAATGTGTCATAATGTGTTATATTGTGTTATAATGTGTCATAATGTGTCATAATGTGTTTTTTGTCCGTTAATGTGTCATTATGTTTTATAATGTGTCATAATGTGTTATAATGTCTTATAATGTCTTATAATCTGTTCAAATGTCTTATAATGTCTTATAATCTGTTCAAATGTATTATTGAGTGTTATAATTTGATATAATGTGTCATAAGGGGATAGAATGTGTTATAATGTATTATAAAGTGTTATCATTTGTTATAATGTATCATAATGTGTTATGTGTCATAATGTGTTATATTGTGTCATAATGTGTTATAAATTGTCCTTATGTCTTCTGTGTAATATTGTGTTATAATGTGTCATAATGTGTCATAATGTGTTACAATGTGTCATAATGTGTTTTTTGTCTGTTAATGTGTCATAATGTGTAATAATGTGTAATAATGTGCTATATTGTGTTATAATGTGTCATAACGTGTTATAATGTATCATAATGTGTTTTTGTCTGTTAATGTGGCATAATGTGTCATAATGTGTAATAATGTGTAATAATGTGTTATATTGTGTTATAATGTGTCAAAATGTGTCATAATGTGTTTTTTGTCTGTTAATGTGTCATTATGTTTTATAATGTGTCATAATGTGTCATAATGTGTCATAATGTGTTATAATGTGTCATAATGTGTCATAATGTGTCATATTGTGTTTTTTGTCTGTTAATGTGTCATAAAGTGTCATAAAGTGTCATAATGTGTCATAATGTGTCATAATGTGTTTTTTGTCTGTTAATGTGTCATAATGTGTTATATTGTGTTATAATGTGTCATAATGTGTCATAATGTGTTTTTTGTCCGTTAATGTGTCATTATGTTTTATAATGTGTCATAATGTGTCATAATGTGTTATAATGTGTCATAATGTGTCATAATGTGTCATAATGTGTCATATTGTGTTTTTTGTCTGTTAATGTGTCATAAAGTGTCATAATGTGTCATAATGTGTTATATTGTGTTATAATGTGTCATAATGAGTCATAACGTGTTTTTTGTCCGTTAATGTGTCATTATGTTTTATAATGTGTCATAATGTGTCATAATGTGTTATAATGTGTCATAATGTGTCATAATGTGTCATAATGTGTCCTTATGTTTATATCTGTGTTTACTGTGATTACTCTGGTGGATTTTGGAGAGATGTTTTTTGACGGTGTTCATGTCCTCTTGCTGCCGGGAGAGTCGGCTGAGGGTGAACTGAACTCATCAGTATGAATAAAAGCTTGTAAGTATTCAGAGATTCTCAGTGTCTGCTGATCCGAAACCCTTCATTAAATTCTGCACGGCAACTGGATCCAGTGTCTCAGCCGGTGTCAGCTGGGATGGGCTCCAGTCACCTCAGAGCCCCGGCAGTAACAGGAAGTGGATGGATCGCCTCTCCTGGGTCGGCTCAGCTATGAATAAAACATTCAGCCGATCGTCTGGCGACTTCCTCTAACTGCCCAAGGTCATCCTACGACCTTCCTGCCCGCCTCCTCCGGTTTAAGCCTCTAACGTCCTGCTCAGCTGTCTGTTGACATCATCTAGAGTCTCTTTTCTCTGTGTGAAAGAACAAGGGGCCGAGGACGGAGCCCTGAGGGACACCAGGGCCCAAAGAGTCCTAAAGCCCGTGAAGAGTCACTGAACAGAACTATCTAACTTTATTCCACCAGTGATGGATTTAAAAATCGATGAATATGAGCAGGCTGGACATTAAGTGACTCGGATTTTTGACAGGACTGGATTTATTGGACTTACATTTTTGTGGTCCACCAGAATATATGAATTTATATTCATATAAATTCATATATATTCATATATTTATATTTATAAACATTTAATTCATAAGAAAAGGAAAGAAAAGACTCCGCCCACAACGTCTAAGATCTCAGAAAAAGGTTTCAGGAGAAAAAGGAAATAAATAAGAGATCGGGTCATCGTAAATGATTGTTCTTCAGCCGGTTCTGATGAAGATCATATTCAGAACATTATAGTGCATCCGTTGAAGGTTGGTCCATGTTTGTTCAACTTTTCCTGGGAATGGTTCCGCCTTCATCTGATCTTCTCAAGGTGAGTCATTAGAAGAACCTCCTTGACCCAGTGTCTACATGTAGTTGGATTCACAGACTTCCAGAACCAACCTCTGGTCCATCAGAGGTCCAATTGCCGTGGGAATATCTTGGAGAGCTGAAAAACATCTTCCGATGTAGAAAAACCCAAACGAACAGCAAATGGAGGTCCGGGTTCGACTGTCTCTGCAGAATCAGAAATCTTCTGAGATTTTTACATGACCAGAACATTTGACCTACTGCAGCCGGGCTGTACCGACATCTGGGCCAGGATCGGTGAAGGAGCCTCTATGGTTTTGGACCGCGTTGCCATGTTCTGTCAGATGATGTAAGGGGAGGGCGAGTTTCCTGTATTGTTTCACAGATTGAAGACATTGTGGTTCTGAAACCGGTGAGATCCGATTCCTCAGGTACCGACAGGATCGTAGTTTTACAAAGAAACACTTTTTTCTTTCCTCCAACCGGCCAACAAGAGTAAAATAAAACATTCTGGAATCTGACCAATGGTAAATGTTTGAGGGGGTAATTTAAAACAGAACCGTCAAACGGATCAGCCCGGTTCTGTTCTGCTGTCGGAGCCGGGCTGTGGACTCTCTGAATCAATCTGTTTGTGTTCAAACAGCCGTATTCTTGCCAATCACACATTTGCATATCCCACAGCGCTTCAAAGCTGCTTCACTCGCCAACGACCGCGTCGGGTCGTAAACGGCGTCAAAAATCCACCGCTGGCAGTTAATCGGCCGCCACTCCACCCCGATCATGAGGAGCTCTTTCGGTCGAGACGATTGGCAGGAAGAGGATGTAGAAATGAAAAAACTCGGCGGGGGAAGCAGGTTTACGTTTGAGCTGCAGGTCGCGTTGCGGCGGTGGATGATCGGCTGTTACTCATCAGAGACGGTTGAGTGGCGGATCGTCAGAATTGTGGCGGTCGGAGAATTCAAAACACGAAAGCGAAGCAATTAAGATCCATTAAGTAATTATGTGAGCCAAATGTTGACTCTAAGTTCTCTCCGTAATGCAGTGGCTGATTGCTGGCTTCGCTGAGAGACCCCCTCCCCCGTCTGTGGCCCCCACAGCTTTTAGCCGCCCTCTGCTCATTAGTCCGGTCCAAAGGTTCCAGAACCGTCAGTATGCCCCATTTATCTTCAGCACCAGAATCTCAGCACCTACTGGACAACGAGGTGGGCTTACATCAGGACTTTTATCCTTTCAGATCGAAACCAGTCTGACGGCATGATCTGTCCCCCGAAATACCCCAACCCCCTGCGTTGCACGAGGAATCCTCCTGAGTGAACTCTCCATGTCTGATGAAGAGTGTTTGTCGTAGAGGAAGAGTAAAACATGAAGTTTAAGAATAAAATACGATATAGAAGATAAATCTCCTGCAGACGGTTCATCGGACCAACGGTTCAGAGATGAAGCGCCCCCTAGTGACAGAAAGTTACAACCAACCTTTCTCAAAATCAACCGAGTTCTTCCTCACACTGAGGTCTCTGTGGGAATGAAATGTTTTCATTATCCATGAACCATTATTTCATTTGTGCACGGAAGACGTTTTTTCATCTAAAAAATGTGAACTACTAGAACAAAACACCATATTTACGAGCTCTAACCCGAACCTTTGTTTCTTTTTAACCCTTTAATATCTTTTTCAAGACACAAAACAAAAATAGAAACGTATTTAATCAATTAAGTCAAGTTAAATTTACCATAAAATGACAAAACTTTCAGTCAAACATGTTTTCAATGGTAAAATAAATTAAAAATCAAACTTGATGAAATTTAAAAGAAATTCTTCATCGGTCTGTCCTCCTGGTTCGTCTTCATCCTTCTGTCCTCCTGGTTCTTCTTCATCATTCTGTCCTCCTGGTTCGTCTTCATCATTCTGTCCTCCTGGTTCGTCTTCATCATTCTGTCCTCCTGGTTCGTCTTCATAATTCTGTCCACCTGGTTGTTCTTCATCATTCTGTCCTCCTGGTTGTTCTTCATCATTCTGTCCTCCCGGTTCGTCTTCATCATTCTGTCCTCCTGGTTCGTCTTCATAATTCTGTCCTCCTGGTTCTTCTTCATCATTCTGTCCTCCTGGTTCGTCTTCATCATTCTGTCCTCCTGGTTCGTCTTCATCATTCTGTCCTCCTGGTTCGTCTTCATCATTCTGTCCTCCTGGTTCTTCTTCTTATTCACACCATATATGCTCCCTAGGAAACATTGTCAGGAAACATAAACGTTCACTGTTATGCTGATGACACACATTTGTACTTGTCAATGAAACCAGGAGAATCTAATCACTTATATAATTTAGAGGCGTGTCTCAAAGACATTAAGACCTAAATGACCTGAAACGTCTTATTATTAAAACTTTTTATTATTAAATTCAGATAAACGTGAAGTTATTGTTCTGGGACCCAAACGCCTTCGAAACAATTTATCTGACGATATTTATTTCTACTCTGGATGGTATGACCTTAACCTCCAGCAGTACCTTGACCTCCAGCACCACTGTGGAACCTGGGAGTTATCTTTGATCAGGATGTGACCTTTGACCCCCACATAAAGCAGATTTCTAGAACTGCCTTTTTTCATCTCACCCTCGTGGTGGAGTGACGGGCAGCTGGGACGTCTGTACTGAGGGTCTTCTGGTCGGGTCACCTCTTCACTGCTGTTTACATCAGGATGACAGAATCTCACAGATGGTTCTGAGGTTTCGGATCGTCACGGATCAAATGTGGTAAATTTGCCCTTAAAGGGTCAAATTGGTCCAACTTTGTTGCTGAGATGCTTCTGAAAGATTCTGTGATTGACGGGAATCAGAATCGCCTCATGGAACCCAGACACTGGTGGTGGTGGTGGCTGATGAGTGTGATGAATCAAATGATGAAGTTGATGAATCTCTGAAGGTGGGCCATGAAGGGGAGGGGAGGGACCAGCAGAACCTGGACCCCAGGCAGTGACAGATGGAATAACTTATTATTATTAAACGTGACTTTAGCATTGGACCAAAGTGGGACCAGAACATTCTGAAAGGTTCTGAATGGATCAGACAACTACTGTACTTTTGTCCGGCGCCGTGTGACAAAGCGTTTTGATGTCATCCTGACAAACTTGATGGATT